>CM031237.1:1008436701-1008861701 GCA_018340775.1 Taxus wallichiana var. yunnanensis
ATAGGTCATTAGGTGTTATTTAGGTGTGTCGGTTGGATTCTAGGCCTTTCAAAATTCAAATTATTCACTTTCCCTCCAAAAGTGTAAGTTAGAGTCTTAAAGGCCTATTTTGGCTTGATTGTGTAAGTTAGATATGATTTCCTGTTGTAAGTTGGAGCTAGAGGTTTTTTCATGCTTATAATGATATTTAAAAGGAGTCAATAAGTTACAAATAGTCTAAGCTCATGGTCATGTGTAAAGTGAAGCTTGAATGACTTGTCCAAGTGACCAACAAGGAAGTGAAAGGTCATAATTCAGGTGGTAATTGACTTGTAAGGAGTATAAAAATAATTTTTGTGAATGATTAGTGCTACTCCCATTCGAATGTGAATCACATAAGCTTAAAAGAGAGTGTGAAATATGTTTCTTGTTGTACATTCTTGATATAAGGTTGTCTATCCATTCTTGTGTTAATGTGAAGTGTTTAATTATATGCATGCCTTTGTGAAATGGCACATGACTTCTAACAAATAGATTCTTTTGTGTTTGAATTCTATTGAGTAATTATAGTTCTAGAGAGAAATAAATACTTGTATTTGAAAAGGATTGAGCAGTCTGTACAATAGGGAGTTTGAACGTTAATTGTGAGTGAATTTTATGATGGATGATTGCTAAAACTCTATGCATGTAGTAAGTGACGGATTATGAATGGTAAGGAGTCTTCATTTATTGTTTTTCAAGATATAAGGACCATGCAACCTGTGTCCGAGAGGTGTGTCTCCTAGAAATCTACATTTGGTGCATGTCAAATCTCAGAATGATCTGAGTTGATCTTAATTCATTTGGATATTTCTAATTGTGGAGAATATGAAATGCATGAGGAATATGGTGGTATGCATGTAGAGTCTAAGTAATTATTTGAGTGTTTGAGTGAGTGCCCTACTTGAGAGGGTGAAATTTTTGTCTTATCAAGATAGTGATAAGCTGAGACAGTGGTACTATGAAACCTAAATACAATGGAAATTGAGGGATTAATCATGAGTTACTATGCATGGAGATAGTTGACGAAGTTTACCATAGTCCTCATAAAACTTGCATGATAGAGAATGGGGGAAGAATAATGAAAAAAACCCTAAAAATTTCCTTCTCAGGTTGTATCGGGGTGTAAAACCCTCTAGTTAGGATTTTTGAGATAAAAGACATATTTTCTTGAGAATGAACCGGTGAAATCTCATGAAAAATTATAGAAATATCTCTAGAACAGTCATCTAAAAGTTGTAGAGGAATTAGAATAGTTGTCTAAAAGTTATTATGCAAGTTCCGAGGAAGAAGGTTATGACTCGAGAGGTTATAAAAGATCAACGAATCTCAAGGTTAAATTCCACATCATGAAGAAGAAAAATGAAGAAAGATTCCAAGGATATTTATCTTGATTTTATGAAGGGTTAGAAGCATTAACAACTATCCTTAAGAGCCAATTTGTAAAGGCAGACCTATAGAAGATATGTGTGGCAGACATAAAGTTGTGGATAACAAGGGAATTAGATTCCTAAATGGATAAGACGAAATATAGAGGTAATAGGGAAAGTGATTTATAGATTCAATACCTTTGATCAATGATCTAATCTTAGTAGTTACAACAGAGTGCCTCAAGTCCATGAAGAATAATATTTAGGCCAAATAGTGAGATCTGTGTTGTACATTAGTAGAAGGTTGAATGAACAAGAAGAAGGGTGGAGTTTTAGGTTTAACTAGGTAACATCACAATGAACTGAGGAAGGTGATTCAAACCATTTAAGGAGTTAACAATGAAACAATTTCTCAAGCCTTGTGATAGTCTACATTCACTAGACTAGAATAGTTAAGGAGAGCTAGTCTAAAAGATTGAATCGGGAAGTTTGGAGCCAATTTAAGGCTTAAGGGACAGTTGGAACCAAAACTAGAGAAGAGGTGGAAGAATTTGGTTAGAGAAAGTATTAAAAAAAGAATGGAATTGTAAAGAATAGGAAGTTATGCGGGGTAAGGGTTAAAAGGTTCTATTTGAGAAGATAAAAATTTACATACTATGAGCCTAGATTCCTTAAAGGCGACAAGGAACATACTTCATAAAAGTTAAGAATAATTTCACTCACACTTGTTAATGATCATTGAGAAATATTTTCATAGCCTTCATTCGGGAAGATTCACCGAGTTTTGAATGATAGTAAGGTCATGGTTAAGGATTTACTTGTGTATATGTGATGTAACTTGAAATTGATTGATTCAATGTCATGAAGGTAAAAATTAAGTTTTTATATAGCTAAGTGTATTTTGAATGCATTAGAAATAAAGTTTTATCTACATCATATACATATGAATATGTATTTGTCTCACATATACCCTGGACATTGGTATTATCATATGGGAGTGTTGCTTGTCACATAGACACTATGTGTATACACCAAAAGATTGAAATGAATGATGCATGTATGACATCTTATGGTGTATCTTATAAGGGTCATATGATCCTATCTTGGATCACAAGTAAATGATTAGGCTATAAAAGTGCCAACAGATGAAAAATAATTATGTGTAGATGCGGCTAGATGGATCACAACAATACACCAAATCTCAAATATCCCACATTCACATGTTGCAAGAACCATGCGTAAGAAAATGGAGTCCTATTGCACTTAACAAAATTAGTTGGAGTGAATTTTTTGGCACTTAACATTATTAAACTTGGAGTGAATAATCAAAATGGCGGAGTTTGGTGGTTGCATAATGAAAACCAAAGCAATGCATTAAACCTCTTAAATGCACCACCTTTTTATCCACCATGCCATCCTTTCTCTTGTGTTAGATGGCGAGTGAATGACTGGGTTGTGACCATGGCTACTGTATGTATATGTATACTTGTACATAAATGTACATATATATGTATATGTATATGAATACACATGTATAAACATGCATATACAAATGTATAAATATATGTATGTATTTACATGTATGTATATGTATATGTATACATATGGATATGTATGTGTATGTATAAGTAGGTGTCACAAAAATTCATTGACTAGTTTGCCAAGACAAGAGTATAGATAATTTTATCTCTCTTATGTGGTATACACATTGTGTACATGACAAACAACACTACCATATGATAATATAAACATCCAGGTATGTGAGATTGGTATATATACATATGTATATATATACGTGTACGTACATGTACATATATATGTATATGTATATGTATATGCAAATGCATGTATAAACATGCATATACAAATGCATATATATATATATATATATATATATATATATATGTATGTATGTATGTATGCATGTATGTATATGTATATGTATGCGTATGGATACATATGCGTATGCATAATTAGGTGGTAGAGCACATTCATTGAATAGTCAATTTATTTAGGCATGAAAATTTGACATTTCTTTGATGATTCTATGAATAGAATGATTTTTTTGTTTTTATATGATTAAAAATGCTAGGTTTACTTGACATGAAATTTTGATTGAATGATGAGTTATATGGAATGAGTCTTTGAATGAATGAGGAAAGAATTTGCAGGTATGCTTACACAGTGAGGTTACAAGAATCCAAGACTAGAGGTAAGAAGAACTTAAGAAGGTTGAAGTAAGACCTTTTCATTGAAGTTTAAAAATGCATGATACCTGTTCTTGAAGGTTTGGTAGTGTTATTCATGGGTAAAATTCCTCAATTTTTATGGTTAACATTTAAGAAAGAATAAGCTCTAAAAGGTGACTGGTAAAGAGACTGTGTTTTAATCCTTTAAGGACTAGGAAACTCAAAAAATGGAAGGTGTAAGGTGAATTCATACTATGTGGATGGTCTAAAAGATTTGGAACTATGTAATAGGTCTAGGGAAGGTATTTTGAGTCTTGACAAGCCATGAAAACATAGAAGTCTAATATCTTCTTCAAATTAAGTGCTCTCAGGTTTTATTATGGCTAGGGTTTCAAGGGAATATAAAATTGTGTGTAACTTAAAAATTAACCAATGAAAAGGACTGAAACTTGGTACATAGGTTCATGGGCATGTGGCAGAGATATGGAACAAATTTCATAGTGAATGTTTCAATGGAACTAACCCAAATCCCATGACAGGACAACGATTTCTGAGCATACTTTGTTTTTGAGAAGGTTATGAGAATATAACCTAAAAAAATTCAATAAAACCTTACCCTACTTGCTAGTATAAGTGTTATGGGAGTGAAAAGAATGAAGAGGAATGTTGTAAAAGTTTGGAGAAGTGGAAAAGTAGTAAGGAGATCAAAATAGTACATGCACAGTCATAAGGACTCTGTGACAATATACAGTGAGAGAGGAGTAAGGATCTTAGTCATCTATATTGACTTAACTTATGGGTAAGTGCAACAAGTTGGTGGACAAAAAAAGGGTCATAAGTGGATGTTATATTGCAAAAAATAGTGAAATCTCAACTTGTAGGGATTATTAGCAATACGTGTACTCAAAATTAGAAAAAATTATATAAATATGAATCGTAGCATCTAGAATCTAGTTTCTAAACTACTAATGTTTTTTAAAAACAGACAAGTTTAGCTATATTAAACACTCAAAATTATATGACTTGGTTTTTTTGAAAAAACCTATAAGATTGTAGTCCATTTGCCCGCGATTTGGATGACCAAATCTTGTTATTTTTTTTTCATTTGGTGAAAAGTTAGATGTCATTGTCTATCTTGGGATGGATTTTATTTTGTATTTTTTCGAGCAATATTTTTTTAATGATTTTTTCCATGAAAGTGGTTTGAATTTTTAAGAAAATGGAGCGCTTTCCGTTTTCCCGCCATAACTATATCAAAAAATATCAAAATCAAATATTTTTTTAATGTGTATAAAATTTCTCCACGCTTGGGATGGTATAAGTTTTATCACATTTTGATAAGCGAAACAAAAGTTGCAGTCTTAAATGTAGACATGAACATTCACATGAAGAAATGTGTTAAGGACCTATTGTTAGTAAAAATTATAAAATGATATTTGGGTGAGTACACCAAGTTGGGGGGCAAAAGGGGTTTTAAGTGGAAGCATTTTTCCGAAAAAAAAACTTCAAATTGTACAAGTTTTTGAAATAGTTACACTCAAAATTGGAAGATGTTGTAGAAATATGAATCATAGAATTTTGAGTCTAGTTTCTAAGCTACTAAATTTTATTGAAAAATAATAATTTTAAGTGGGTCAAAACACTAAAATACCAACAGATGCTCTCTGTTTTTGTTAAAAAACATAATAAAGTGACTTTCATGCCCCCACCATTTTTTGAGCACCATTTAGTATTTTTGAAAACCCTTCGGTAGAAAGATAGCTAGGAGCATCTAGTTTGGGCTCCATTTTTAAAAGATTTTTTTAGTGATTTTTTTATTTATTTATGATTTTTCTAGTTCAAAATTTTATGTTTTGAAAAATAACGAAGCTCGACAATTGCCCCCTAACTACCTAAAAAAATATCAGTAAATTATATATTTTTTTTTGAATATGTATAGAATTATGCCTAGTTTGGGCTAGTATGATTTTTTTAAAATTTCGATCACCCAAAAAAAGATACACCATGAAAGATAGACATATTCACACTTCAAAAATAGCTATAAAAAGGCATAGTTAAAAATAAATAATATGGAAACCTTATATTAGTCAAAAAATTTGAAAAATTATATTTTTAGAAAGAAGAGACTCTGCTCTACATCATGGTATAATTTTTTAAAAAGAATCGATTATTTTATTTTGATTTATCATAGAGGAAGTGTCAATTTTACATTTTCTTGTAAAAACTCGCTGCTTTTTTGTGTTTGTGCAGATCCATGCCTCAGGCTTGGGGATCTAAACCAGATCCCAAGCCTTGAGGCATGGCTTGGAAAAAGAGAAAATTCAAAATGCGTGCGCGTTACGTAACGCGTACATGTTCTGTGTAGTATAAACATAACGCGTACGTGTTTTGTGTAGTAAAAGCATTATGTATGTTTTTGACATGCTTCTATTTACATAAGTATAAGTTTTTCTTTTATTATTATTTATATTTTATTATTTCTTATACTTTGAATTTATTTATGTAAATATAAGAAATTAGGGTCACTCTACACCTTATGGAATTAGTCTCACTGCTCCATGAGTCATGGTTTAGGAGATAGTTTTAAAAGTATAATATGGTTAGTACATAGGTAATTTTTCAAGATTTCAGCATTCAGACCTAAATCTTTTAGCGTTTAACTTCTACAATCAAAACCCTAAACCATAGGCCATAAACCTAAACACTAAACTATAAACCTTGATCCCTAAACCCTAAACCCTAAACCTTTAACCATGATCCCTAGACCCTAAAACCTAAACCCTAAACCTTAAACATTCAGCCCTTACTTGTGAGCCCTAAACCATGATCCTTAAGCCCTAAACCCTAATCCATAAGCCCTAAACCCTAAACCATGAACCATGAGCCCTAAATGCTAAACCCTAAACCCTGAATTGTAAAAACTAAATCCTAAACCCTGACCCCTAAACCCTAAACCTTAAACACTGAATCCTAAACCCTAAACCCTAAGCCTTGAACCCTACACCCTTATCCTTGAGCCCTAAAATCTAAACCCTAAACCCTAGACCATATACCCTAAGCCCTAAGCCCTAAACCCTAAACCTTAAACCCTAAACCTCGAGCCCTAAACCATAAACCCTAAACCTTAATCCCTAAACATTAAATCCTAAACCCTAAACCCTAAACCTGAACCATAAACCCTAAAACCTGAACCGTAAACCATAAACCCTTATCCCTAAACACTAAATCCTTAACCCAAAACCCTAAACCTTAAACCCTAAATCCTTAACCTCGATCCGTAAACCCTAACCATAAACACTAAACCCTAAACCCTAAACCTAAAACCTAAATCCTAAACCATAACCCTAAACCTTGAACCTTAAACCCTAAACCCTAAACCTTAAACCTTGAACCATGAGCCCTAAACCCTAAACCCTAAACCCCAAACCATATTTCATCAATATTTCCTAGTCTCGTGCCTAGAACCATCATTGAGTCTGCTTATAGAACTACCTTGTTTATGAGAGGTGGGACAAGTAACTAAATGGATATGACATCTACCTTGTGCCTTGTAATGCATATATTACACATCTCTTCCAAACTTGTTTCTCCCCACATATACTTATGCTCTTGAATGTAAATTTATTCACACTCTGAAACAAATTTCACATTTCTCATATTTCCATGTATGGTATTATGCAAGCCAGGATGACCCATTGGAAGCTGGAAAAAATAACCATCACAACAAAAAAATAATCTTAAAGGAAACAAAAGAAACATAGAGAATATATCAATGTAGAGGTGTAGGATCATAATTGAATTTCCTGTAGTATCCTCTCCTCCAGAGAAAGATAAAGTTCAAGTGTTCTATTGGAATGGATAGTAAATTTGACAGAACTTCCTAAAGTGTTCAAAATAAGCATAAAAATAGGGGAATGGCTAAGAACACTAAGGAGTTATAAATTTCCTAATAAATCTTTCTTGTTTAGTTGTAAATAGGAGTTACCGGGCCTACGACTTAGTGACCTTCCATTCATTGATAATTCCTTATATGATAAACCCATGGATGTTTTCAAAATCCCTAAACAAAAATATAGGGATAGTCATCAATCCTAGTGAAGGGTGTGATGTGATTTCCAAGAAACTTGAAATTCATATAGATTTAGAGGTCATAACATGAATTTACAAATATCTTCATCATTATAAATGGAAGCCAAGTAACAGTGTCTCCCTGTACATCCAAGGATTGAGGACTACTGGGGTCTTTGGAAGGATTAGACAGTCAGGAATATGACATTTCCCTCCTTCAAAATATCAACAGATGAAAAAAATCAAATTTTGATGACTCTCTTTGAATGTTCTACCTAAAAATTCGATGAACCTTGAACTCTGTGACCTAAACCCTTAACCCTCAACCATGAGACCTAAACCCTAAACTATAAAACCTAAACCCTAAAACCAAAATAATAAATCCTAAACCCTAAACACTAAATATTAAACCATAAAACCTAAAACCTAAACCCAAAACCCAAAACCCTTGACCCTAGACCCTAAACCTTGAGCCCTAAGCCCTAAACCTAAATACTAAATCCAAAGCCCCGAGCTCTAACCCCAAACCTTAAACCAGTAGAATTTGAACCCCGAACCTTAAGCCGTAGTAAAACATGAACCATGAACACTAAACCCTAATCCCTAAACCATAAACCCTAAACCTTAAGTGTTGAACCTTAAACCCTAATCCTTAATACCTAAACCCTAAACCTTAAACCCTGAGCCCTAAACCCTAAATCTAGAGCCCTGATCTCTAACCCCTAAACCTTAAACCCGTAACTAACCCCTAAACCTTAAACCCATAACTCTGAACCCCGAACCCTAAGTCATAAACCTTAAACCATGCACCCTAACCCCTAAACCCTAAACCATGAGCCCCTGAGCCCAAAATCGTAAACCCTAAACCTTAAGGACTAAATGCTAAATCCTAAGGGTCCCTAAATCCTAAATCCTAAACCCTAAAAACTAAATCATAAACCCTAAACCCTGACCCCTAAACCCTAAATTCTAAACCCCAAGCACTAAACCCTAAACCCTAAGCCCTAAGCCCTAAACCCTAAGCCCTAAAAACTAAACCCTAAACCCTAAACTCGTGACCTAAACCCTAAAACCTAAACCCTAAACCTCGAGCCTTATACCCTAAAAACCCTTTACCCTAAACCTTGAACCCTGACCTTTAAACCTTAAACCCTAACTCCTAAACCCTAAACCGTAAACCCTAAATCCTCAACCCTAAACCTTAAACCCTGAGCCCTAAACCCTAAACCCTCAACTCTCAACCCTAAACCCTTAACTCTCAACCCTAAACCCTCAACCCTGATACCTAAACCCTAAACCCTGAACCTTTGCCCTAAACCTTGAACCCTAACCTTTAAACCTTAAACCCTAACTCCTAAACCCTAAACTATAAACCCTAAATCCTCAACCCTAAACCCTAAACCCTAAATCCTAAACCCTAAACCGTAAACCCTAAATCCTCAATCCTAAACCTTAAACTATAAGCCCTAAACTATAAACCCTAAGCCCTAAACCCTAAACTCCCTAAATCCTAAACCCTAAACCTTGACCCCTAAACCCTAAACCTTGATCCCTAAACCCTAAGCCCTAAACCCTAGGCCCCATAAGCCCTAAGAAAAACCCTAAACCTTGAACCCTCAAACATAAAACCTTAACCCTAAACCCTAAAAAGTAAACCTAGAACCCTAAACCCTAAACCCTAAACCATAAACTATAAACCCTAAACCCTAAACCCTAAACCTTGATCACTAAACCCTAAACCCTGAACCTTGAGCCATAAACCCTAAACCCTCAACCTTGACCCCTAAACCCTAAACCTTGAACCTTGAGCCCAAAACATAAACCCTCAACCCTTAACCCTGAACCATAAACCCAAAACTATAAACCATAAACCATAAACTATAAACCATGAACCCTAAGCCATAAGCCCTAAACCATAAACCCTAAACCCAAAATATGAACTATGAGCCTTAAACACTAAAACTTAAACCCTAAAATCTAAACTTTGAGTCCTAAACCCTTAGCCCTAAACCCTAAACCCCGAGCCATTAAAGCTGTAAACCCTAAATCATAAACCCTCACCCAAAGGAAAGTCCTAAAAGATCATTCAAGGTAGCATACTTTTGGTGTATAGGGAATATTGTTTAAGGTGATCGATCGACTCATTTAGTTTTTTTTTATGAGAGACTACTTCCTTTAAAGGCCGAAAAGGCATTTTTGGACATTTGTAGTTAGTTGAACTCCCTTGAGAACAAGCTAAAATGAGCTAGTCATGTCACCAAGTTATCAAGGACCATTATTTGTGAAGTATTAAGGCATCGTTTGCCTCCATAAGAGACTTATGAGAAAAAACATGTATGATAATCATGAATTTGATTCCATGAAAGGATTTTTAGAGCTAGGAAAGGTGAGGGGATGATATTTATATGGAGCACCATGTTTCTAAGAATGAGCAATCATCTCGAGTTCATTTGATGTAATTCACTTAGTACTATTTGTAACAACTCATTTTGGCCAAAGGATATTAATCCCATTCAGGGAACAATCCTCTATCTACAAAGTGAGGATCTCTTTTTAGTAAGAAGTAGACAAACATCATAGAGTTAATTCATGGTCACTAAAGTGAATTATGGACCAAATTTAAAAATTAGTACCAATTCAAGCAATGGTAGGGCCAAAATCCATTTTAGAAGGTCAAAAACCTAAAAAAATGACTATATGCTTTCCCAAAACAAAGACCGACTACAATATATATGCCCTGAAAGTTTTAGGTCATTTGCTGAAATCCTGAAAATGAGTAAGTACTGACCATATTAGATTTTGAAAAACTATCTTCTAGATTATAACTATTGGAGCTACGAGACCACTTCCATAAGGTGCAGAGTGACCCTAATTTCTTATATTTACTAAAATAAATTTAAAGTATAAGAAATAATAAAAGAAATCTTATACTTAAAGCATACACGTTACATAACGCATACGTGTTACAAAATGTGTACGCGTTATAATGAGTACACGTTATGGTTCGGTGATTCCCAAGCCAAAAAAATTAAAAGCGAGCAAAGTTTTAGCAAAACACGTACGCATTTTATTTTTTTCAGATTCTTGTCCACTTTTTGGCCCCCAACTTCGTGCACTTACCCATTTATCTTATTCTATTCACTTTTAAATAAATATTTTTCTATGAAGCTAACAATCTCCTTTACGTGATGACACCATTTTTATGAAATGTTTTCAGTTTTTCAGCATGGTTCAAGTCTGCGAGAAGAGAATTTTTTTAGTTTTTGACATTTTACACACCATAATGACCTCCCATAGCTTTGGTTGGGGAAAAACAAAGATTCCCCAAGCCTTAGGATCGGACTTGATGATATAGATAGAACCGTGATCACGGTTTGTAAACCACAATTGTGGTTTTGATAACAAGCACCATTTGCGCTTTATAAACCATGATTACACTTTATAAAGCACGATCATGGTTCTTAAATAATATTTACACACATCCAAATGTTTGAATTATAATGTAATTTTTCTTTGTTTGACCTTACCATATGAATTATTGTGAAATTTTTCACTTTCTACATGTTTTTCTTATTACAGAAAGTAAAATATGATGCGAGACAAGAAAAGAAGTCAAATAAGGAAGTCATTAAGTATAAAATGCTAGATGCATTAGAGGGAAATAGATTTCAAAAATTTGAGTGAATGTGGAATCTTCATGAATCAAGAAGAGGTTCATCTTCAACCCCTACTATTGTAAGTAATGAGGAACTAGGTAATGTTTTTATCATCGATCAATTTGAAGTTGAATTAAATACTCATGATGAATATGTTTTTTCTTGTTAATGTTGAAGAAGAATTAAATACTTGTGATGTAGTTGATGTTGAAATTGAAGGAGACAATGAAAATGTGAATAAGGAAATTCAGGTTGAAACTATAGACAAGCAAAATTTGACAAAAACACCTCCTAGGATTTTACGTAAGAAACCTAATTATTTTATTGAAATTGATGAAAACATTTTGAAACCAATGTCTGACAAACTTTCTGAATGGAAAATCAGAAGAAAAGCCACTGAAATTTGGGATAATCATTTTGAAATTTTAAATGATTCCCAAAGATGTCAGTTGTTGGTTAGTTTGATGAAATTGACTAAAATGAGACCTACATTAAACACCTTAAGATTGACAACATCTAATATACGTGGTCAAGCTTATACTGATTGTTGAAAACCTTCATGATGCATACCACCTTTGTTGGTGTCGAGAGACACACTAGGGATAGTAATATTGTGCGTCATGTACTTGAGTCCTGAAAGAGTTGGCGATAATCGTATCGAAAACTATGCACCATGATAGAGTTGCACTCTGAAGGAAACATAATAGCTCCAACGTAATCACAAGGAAGAATCAATCAATCAACTAAAGAACTTGCATAACAGAACAAAGCTTGCACATGTAGAGAAAGACAATAGAGTGTCTTGGCATACTCATAAATTTCAAATGAAGGGATACATATAGAGCGTTGAGTAACCCTAGTGCATGACACACAAGAAACCCTAAACCTAACCCAAAATCTAGCCCATGTGAGATGACCCTCCATATGTGTGTGGGGGACATATAGGATCCCACACACCAACACCCCCCTTCATCAAAGCTGGGGTAGCGGCTATGATGAGTCAGACTAGAAAAATAAGACACTCCTAAACAACTAAGAAAGATGTGTCAATGGGCCCCAAAAGAATAAGAAGAAAAAGAGGACTAAATATCCAGAAGATGAAGAAGATGAGTAGTTGCATAAGACCTCACCCCAAGAAGAGACCGTAAGTGAAGAAACTTCACCTCAGTGAAGGGCTTGGTGAATATATCTGCAATCTGATTAGCTATCTGAATGTACTAAATGTCAATGATACCATCATGAATAAGCTCTCGTATGAAGTGCATATGGATCTCAATGTGCTTCATCCGCTGATGCTGAATTGGATTTCTACAAATTGAGATAGTGCTCGTGTTATCACAATAGATAATGGTGGGCCACCGAAAGTGGATGCCAAACTCTGTCAGAATACCTTATAGCCAAATAGCTTCTATGACAACATTAACTACTCCTATGTATTTTGCCTCTATAGATGATATCACAATTGCATTATGCTTCTTGCTAGACCAACTAATAGGACCTGAACCAAGAGATAAACTGTAGCCAAAGGTAGATTTCTGATGATCTAAGTCGGCCCAATCAGAATCTATGAACCCAATCAAGTCAATATCCACCCCTCTATGATAGTGAATGCCATCAGTATAGGTGCCACAAACATAATGAAGGATCCATTTAGCTGCTTTCCAATGCAGCTCATGTGGCTCCTGCATGAATCTAGACATGATCCCAACAACATACGATAAATCCGGTCGAGTGTGAGTCAAGTAAATCAAGCTCCCCACCAATTGTCGATAAATGGTACCATCAACTAAGGGAGTAGAGCAATCAGAAACCAACTTAACGTCGGAAATAAAAGGAGTAGAGAAGACTTGCAATTGGACATCCGAAAATGAGTAAGAAAGTTAAGAGTATACTTAGGTTATGAAATCAAAATTCCTGAGTCGATTATGAAATGTGGATCCTAAGAAAGTAATGAAACAGACCTAAGTCGAGTCATGAAAAGCCTGTTGGCCAAGGCGGTCTTCATAGAATAAAGGATAGAGGAAGAGTTGCGGTGATAAAAAGTCATCAACATAGAGAAAAAAATGAGTATGGAGTCATCTTGCCATAGAATATAAACATTTGGATCGAGTGACACCTAGTAAACCTTTATGTAAGTAAAAAGGAGTCCATCTTGGCATACCAAGCCCGAGGGGCTTGTTTTAAGGCCATAAAGAGACTTCTTTAACTTACAAACGAGGAGGATCATGGACATAACCGGAGGTTGTTCCATGTAGATCTCTTCCTCTAGGTAACCATGAAGGAATGCACTCTTAGCGTCCATTTGATGGAATTTCCATCATTTCTTTGTGTGCAATAGCTAGAGGTCAATCGAATTGAATTCATCTTCACTTGCCGAAGCAAAGGTTTCAATATAATCAACCCCGGCTATCCGGGAGAAACCCTAGCTACTAATCACACTTTAAACTTTTTAACATCTCCATCTACTCCATACTTTATTTGGAACACCCACTTACACCGAATGATTTTTCTTCCTTTTGGAAGAGGGGTGAGATCCGAAATATTGTTCTTCATGAGAGAGGATATACTCATCATATGAGAATCCCTCTCGGGAATAATAGAAGCATCTGGAAAGGCGTTGATCGGAGGCGGAGAGGAGAAGAAGAGTGGGGTCAATGAAATTTGAGTGAGTACGTCTCATATCGAAGTATCTCTAACTAAATCTCAAAGCACTTTGTAGAGTTTTCCTAGCCCGAGAGAGGAATAAGAAGATCAACCTCTCGAGTCGGAAGATTCATCACTTGAGTGAGAAGGGACATAGTCCTCGTCAATCACCTACTTGTCAGAATTGGAAGACTCAGGTTCGAGGTTGGGAATGGAAGAGGAGCTTAACAACATCATCATTTGATGAGTCAGAATCTGAATCAGCAAGCTGAAGAACCTCAATAGGTAGAGAAGTAGAAGTTGAAGAAGACTCATCAAACTTAACACTTCTCTCAATACAAAGCTCATGAGAAGTAGGATTCAAAAATCGATATCCCTTCACGTCATCAAGATACCCTACAAAGATACAAGGTTTGGATTGTGGTTCCAATGCCTTACGTTTATTTTTGGGAATCCGAGCCATAGCCTTAGATCTAAAGACTCGAAAGTGCTCAACATCAGGCTTGCGTCCAAACTAGGATTAAAAGGGTGTCATCCCTCTTACTACCTTGTATGGAGCATGATCTGAATGTAATTAGCACAATTTATTGCTTAGCCCAATACTACGGAGGAAGAGACTTTGAGTGAATCATACAAGTGGCCATCTCTTTAAGGGTACCATTCTTTCTTTCTCGCTACTCCATTCTGCGAAGGGATGTATGCAACTTTATCTTGTAAGGAGATCCCTTTAGAAATCCATGAACATATTTTTTACATATTCACCTCCATTTTTAGTTCAAAGAACCTTGATAGACCATTCCACTTTGTTTCTCAGCCAAGAGCCTTAAAGTCTGAAAATATTCAAAGACTTTAGAATTAAGCTTAAGAAAATATACCCAAGTATATAGTGAATAGTCATCAATGAAGGTCAGCACATAAAGAGCTCTAGTAAACGAAGGAGAAGGAAATGGACCAAAAATATTTGTGAACAAGATCAAAGGACAAGTAGCTCTCTCCAGGATTTTCCTTTGTCAAATTTCTTTTCGAGGATGCTTTAAAAGGGTACAACCCTCACAAAGAACCTTAGAAAACTTGATGTGGGGTAACCGTTGACCATTTAATTTTGGCTCAATTGTTCAAGGTAGCGATAATTTAGATGTCCAGAAATCGCTCACAACATAACTTACTAACCTCATTTGCATGAGTGAAAAAAGAAGTGGGCGTAGAATAAGAAGAAAAGTGGGAAAAGGTATACAACCATGAACGGTGATCCTCCTTTCCCTCAGCCATTGTAGTGTCATCGTTAAGCTCATGAATAATCACCGAGTTAGGACTGAATTCCACTCGCATTCCTTCACCAAGGTGAGTAATTTGGTAAATCGATAGGATATTGGTAGAGAGATCAGGAACACTCAACACTTGGTTGTATGTTCCCCCATCCATCTCTACCGATCCATTATCAGAAATTGACACTGTCGTGTCATTACCCATCATGATTTGGGACATACCACAAGGCTTGATGTTGGTGAAATCATCATGCGAAGAAGCCATGTGGTGTGAGGCACCAGAATCTATAATCCACATTGATGAAGGAGCAACTTTGGCTACAAGGTCCTTTCCTTTCTTCTTATCAGATTTTGAACCTTTTGCAGTAGAAGACTCGGCCTTCGGAGCATTTTTTTGATAGACTCAGGAACACCTATTTGATTTTTCTCAAGTAAATGAGTAAGGTGATCAATTTGTTTTCTCATACACGTATGCTCTTTATGACCAGGCTTCTTACAATAGGAACACATACCTATCTTTCTGTGCTTTAGGCTTAGAAGTCAAAGTGTTCGTATCAATTTTAGTTTTGGTCTTGGTTTCCTTCTTAGGTTGATCCTTTTTTCTTTCTTATTTTTAGTCTTCTTTTCCTTACTAGTACTTGCTACAAGGGCATGTGACTTGGACTTGAGAGACCCCATTTGAATGAGTGTCTTGTTCTTGAATGAGTTGGGATGAAAAATAGTCAAAGAGGGAATATTCCAATCCTTGCCCAAGGCTACTTTTGTAGTATAAAAAGTTGACATAAAGACATAATATTCAGGACCTAACTTAGAGAGAATCGACAAGATCGAGTTGAAAATTTTCTTCTCTACTTGACATTCCTTTAACAACAATCTAGTCTAGACAAAATTAGAGAAGAATGATTGTAGGTTTTCAATTTCACTAGGATTTAACCCTAGTAGTTCATTTTCCAACTCATGTTCTCTCATGTCATTTTGTTGTCTAAACATTTCATGCAACATTTTCCTCGCTGATTTAGGTGTTTTGGATGACTCAATGTGGAAGAGAAAGTCGGGAAAAATAGACATACAAAGAATACCTACAATTTCATCACTACGGTTTAACCACTTATATTTTTAGGGTTGTCATCAGTTCGAGTCTCAATTTCCATGGTGATGCGGAATAACCCTTTACCCCATAGTTTCATAATTATTTTCGATCTCCATTCAAAAAAATTTCAATGGCGATAAGCAAAGGAATTGAAAGTGAATCCATAGGAAAGGAGAGAAAAGGAATGCAGAAAAGAAACACAATCACCCAGGACAATATAATAACCCCCTGTTTTCAAAACTTTATAGTTTAGTGCGTTGAATACAATCGGGTCCAGCGTGCATCGGGAAACACTTGGTAACTCACCTTGTAATCAGCGTAATAACACGTAAGAGAGGAGACCACAATCATGTTTCGTGGAGTGCAACAAAGTGACACCGTACACAAGTAAAATTGTAAAAAACTAGGAAGGAGGTGAAATCAAATCCTGGTTGTGAGAAAAAAGTCTCACATCGCAAAGGATACCCCCTTGCTGCAAACTGTGGCGGATGTGCTCACTAGTCGTGAAGTAATAATAAGGGTAAAATACAATGTTTTAAACGAACTCAAGATGAGTCCCGATGATCTTCAGAATTCCAAAAAGGCACGCAAAAGACAAAAAGTGCTCAGAGTGTCTCTGCACACTTGAGTGCATGATTAGTTAAAAAAATTGACAATAACGCCTAAAATGTATTGTTTAGAAATGTTCGGATTTGGCTAATTTTAGAGCTATTTGGAGTTAAACAAAATGATAAAAAGAAGGCGTTACGATAAAGGCGTAACTAATAAATGAAGTTTAATCTAGAAATTAATAAAACTAGATTTAATTAAATTAAATCTAATTAATTTCAAATAATAAAAACTAATTAAGATTTAATTAAATCCTAATTAATTATTTAAATACTCCCTTAAAAAAACCAATTTAAAAAAAAACCTAATAAAAAATTCCCACTTCAAAGTTTTCCATCAAAATTGTTTGAAAAACTTGCCTTAATTAATAGTAACGGTCCACTCAAAAAAATCCATCAAAAGATATTAAAATAGCTTACCATAAATGTACCAAAATGCACGTTGACCAAAGGGGCTTAGTGAAAACCGTTTGGAGGATCAAGCTTTGTGGAGGTCATTTTGGTGAGTTTTATGGATGTGGTTCGGCGGATGAGGGAAACCGTTAAGAGCCAAGTGCCGAGGGGAAACAAGAAGCACGGTAGGAGCGGAGGAGAAAACACGATAGGAACCGTGGGGAGCGAGGCAAGGTGGAAGTGGTAAGCGACAGCGACAGAGAGGAGACAATTGTTGGGAGGAGAAGTCGAGGAGGAGCACGCAGGTTGGAGATTGACTGCCGTAGTAGCTATGAACAGACAAGAAAACATGAAAAACAACGAGATTCATGGCCGTGATGCATAACAAACTACAAACAAGGACCTCGCAGACCACACCAAGATCACGCAGGGAAATACTAATGAGACCACGGGAGACCTTGGTAGGGGAAAACACAAGGCAAACCAAAAAAAGCACTCGCACAGAGCAACTCGGTTAAGAGGGTAGCTCGGAGGAGTTGAAAGGAGCTCACAGGTGAGTTGAGGAGCTCGGTGGAGAGCTCGGTTGGGAGCAGTGCACCAAAACACCAGCTTAACCCTGTAATTTTAACCCTGAATCTGTAAAAGACACCATGCAAACACAAAAAAACTAGAAAAATAGAGATAAAAAAATAATTTCAGTTTAATAAAAATAAATTTAAAAACTAGAAAATACTCTATTTTGGTTGATCTGCTAGATTTAGCTACAACTAGCTAAATGTAGCTACAAAACCCCTGATAGCTCAAGGAGATCTGCACATGCACGAAGAACACAGCAAAACCAAAAACTTTCCAAGAACAACTTGTTAAGACGTTAGCAATAAATTTCAAAAAGATAATGATCGAAAAAAAAACTTGCACGAGGAGTAAAAGAATACCAAAACCAAGAGTGATCGCAACTCGGATGATGAATGCACGTTTACCCGATCTCAGCTCTGATACCATGAAAGAGTTGGTGAGAATCGTATCAAAAACTGTGCACCACGATAGAGTTGCACTCTGAAGGAAATGTAATAGCTCCAATGTAATCACAAGGAAGAATTGATCAATCAACTAAAGAAATTGCATAATAGAACAAAGCTTACACATGTAGAGAAAGAGAACAGAGTGTCTTGGCATACTCATAAATGTCAAATGAAGGGATACATATAGGGTGTTGAGTAACCCTAGTGCATGACACACAAGAAACCCTAAACCTAACTCTAAACCTAGCCGATGTGAGATGACCCTCCATATGTGTGTGGAGGACATATAAGATCCCACACACCAACACCCCCCTTCACGAAACTATGGTAGTGACTATGATGAGTCGGATAGAAAAAGAAGACACTCCTAAACAACTAAGAAAGATGTGTCAATGGGGACGGCAACTAAAGGCTTGATAAGGTGCCCATGTACAAACAACATCTTCCTAAAAGAATAAGAAGAAGAGGAATAAATAGCCTAAAGAAGATGATCAGTTGCATAAGAACTCACCCCAAGAAGAGACCACAAGTGAAGAAACTCCACCTCAGTGAAGGGCTTGGTGAATATATCCGTAATTTGATCACCGTATCGAATGTACTGAATGTCGATGATACCATCATGAATAAGCTCTCGTATGAAGTGCATATGGATCTCAATGTGCTTCGTCCGTTGATGCTAAAATGGATTTATGAAAATAGAGATAGTGCTCATGTTATCACAATAGATAATGGTGGGCCACCGAAAGTGGATGTTAAACTCTATTAGAATACCTTGTAGCCAAATAGCCTCTGTGGCAGTGTTAACTACTCCTCTATATTCTACCTCTGTAGATGATATCGTGATTGTATAATGATTCTTGCTAGATAAACTAATAGGACCCAAACCAAGAGAGAAACTATAGCCAGAGGTAGATTTCCGATGATCTAAGTCACCGGCCCAATCAGAATCTATGAACCCAATCAAGTCAATATCCACCCCTCCATGATAGTGAATGCCATCAGTATAGGTGCCATGAACATAATGAAGGATCCATTTAGCTACTTTCTAATGTAGCTCATGTGGCTTCTACATGAATCTGGACACAATCCCAACAACATATGACAAACCCAGTCGAGTTTGAGTAAAGTAAATCAAGCTCCCCACCAACTGTCGATAAAGGGTACTATTAACCAAGGGAGTAGAGCAATCAAAAACCAACTTACCCCTAGAAAGAAAAGGAGTAGGAGAAGACTTGCAATCGAACATCTGAAAACGAGTAAGCAAGTCAAGAGCATACTTAGGTTGTGAAATCAAAATTCCTGAGTCAGATTGTGAAATCTGGATCCCAAGAAAGTAATGAAGCAGACCTAAGTCAGTCATGGAAAACCTATTGGCCAAGGTGGTCTTCACATAATAAATGATAGAGGAAGAGCTTAGGTGATCAACAAGTCATCAACATAGAGAACAAGAATGAGTATGGAGTCATATTACCATAGAATATAAACATTTGGATCAGAGTGACACCTAGTAAACCCTGATGTAAGTAAAAAGGAGTCCATCTTGGCATACCAAGCCCGAGGGGCTTATTTAAGGCCATAAAGAGAACTCTTTAACTTACAAATGAGGGAGGGATCATGGAAATAACTGGGAGGTTGTTCCATGTAGATCTCTTCCTTAACATATGCATATAATACGCATGTTACGGAACATACGCATGTTTTTCAATTTATGAGAAAATTTAAGGATTAAATTTTTTATGAGTATGCTAGGCATATACACGAGCTCGATGGTTGGATGAATAGTTCAAGATATGCAAAGCCGCATTCGCTATTGGTACTATTGTTTCATTGGTCTATTTTGTAGAGAATTACACATTGTAACCACAAATGGAGGTTCAATTGGACTATTACAACTCGGTACAAATTACGATTTTTGTGCATATAACATTTATACATTCTCTTGTGATCTGAGATAATGATCAATTTTTAAAGAGAGTACCACTTTTACATCAGTGATGATTGTACTCATTCTATTGAATTTGTGCAAGGGTGTTTCTAGTTATTTTATGGAATTTTTTTGATAGGGACATCCGCTTCAAACAAAATTATATATGGTCGATAATTACACGTCTCAGTTTAAGAATGCACGAATGTTTTATTGGATGAGCAAGATGCACATCAAGATGGGTGTGCAACATATTTAGAGTTTCACTAAGGTTGGACATGGAAAAGGAGAGCATGATGGTGCAGGGGCATGTGTGAAAAGAGCTCTTACAAGAGAAGAGTTGAAGTACAAAGATGGTGCTAAATTAAAAGATGCAAAGAGCATAGTGGAATGGTGTATTGATAACATGGCCCGAGGTTCTCAAGAAAATTCCACAGTTCACAGATATTTTTGGTTGATAGAGGAACAAAAAATTGCTAACTACGAGGATTGTATGACACTCACAGGGTCCAGTGATATGCACTCATTTTGTAGCTCAGACACTACTTCATGGGCCACATGGACAAGAAAGTTGGTATGTTTTTGTGCATCTTGTATCGAATTTTTCATTTGAGTGTGATTCACAATAATGGGTGGATGGATGGATTTGTAGGCCTCTAACTCCGCTTCCCAGTTATCAACCTCCATAGGCATTACGACTTGTTTCTGTAGATGAAGTTGCAACATCCAAGGACTTTGATGAAATTTTGATTTTGGTGCAACAAGGTAAATGGTTATTTAAAATTTTTGTATTGAGTTATGTCCATTGAAATTTTAATATGTAATTTAAATTTGAGTTGAAACCTTTATTTTTTAGGACATGTGTTTGTAGTTATTGCGACAGAAGACAATGAAGAAGGAACAAACTATTTCTTATGTTGTTGCATCAAGGAAAGAAAGAAGTTGACTTCTCCTGTTATAAATGGCAAAGATATTGAGTACCCTATAGGGTCAGTGGTAGTTACTGGAACTTAGTTTTGACGATATCCATTAATAACTCCTCTGTTTGGGTGTTTGTAGACTTTTAGACACATAGGAAAATACTCTTATATTCACATCTAGTTTTGGTGAAAAATATTCAGCTGTATAGATATCGAGGAAGGCCTAATAACAAGATTATTTGGAAGATTTGAGAGTCGGATCATGAAGCAATCCTTTTCGCTATTCAGAGTAGATCCGATCCTGATGGTTCATTGGAATGAATTTACATGCTCACGTCTGGTATATATAATTTCTTTGAAGTGTTTAAATTTTTCAACCATCTATAATTTGTGTATTTTTTTATATATCTAGTATTTTGTATAATAAGTGTTTAAATTTGTGTATTTTGTATATATCTAGTATACATGGTTTTGATTCAACTTAAAATTCTTTGACTAGTTCATTTTTATGTAGGTTAGTGGTGCCAGAAAAGCTTGGACACTTTCACATCCTGATGGTGAACATTGGAATGAATTTACCTGAGCTCGTCTGATATATAATTTTTCTTTGAATTGTTTAAATTTGTTAGTTCTAGATTCAAGTTCATATATTTTATTAAATTTGTGTATTTTGTATATATCTAGTATGGTTTTGATTTGAAACTTAAATTTCTTTGACTAACACTTTTATGCAGGTTAGTGGTGCCAGAAAAGCTTCCACCTTCATGTGGTTGGCATTGTTAGTAGATAATTTTATATTCTCGAAGATAAGAGAAGCTTTCATTGTTTTACAAGAAAAGAGAAGCAATTAAAACAACAATTTATGTACCTGTGGAGGGGGTTCTTGACTCTAGAGGAAGTAGCTTAGAAGCCTTTGGGAGCTTAGAGAACCAAAAAAATGCCTCCCTAAGTGTTTACAAGACCATATCTATGCATGTGCACAGCCAGTTTTGTGCCACGAGCCACCGTTTGCAAAATATAACGTTTGACAACCTTACACCGATTCAAATTACACTATTTCACACGTTTGAAACAATAGGGTAGTGAAAGCACCAATTGGAGACAAAAAAAACCAAGACAGGATATTGTAGAGGGTCCCCACGCCGAGGTGTACGATTTGATGAGACATCTCTAGGTGCCACAGAGTTTGACTAGTCACCCGTCGAAGTTGAACGATTTTTTGGTCTCAGGGCTCTTAAGAGACTACGCCCGAATGACGTAGCTTGGAAGCAACAAAGTTTTTGCGCACTAAAATGATGCCTCCTCTAGAGTTTACGGCCACTTGGACATTTTGGCCTTGATTGGTTTGGTGCCGTGACCCAACGTTTGTAAAATATAGTGTTTGACATCCTTACACTAGCTCAAACTGCACTATTTCACACGTATTCAAACAATAGGGCAGCGAGAGCACCGATTGGAGATAGAAAAAACTAAGACAGGATATTGTAGAGGGTCCCCATGTTGAGGTGTAGGATCGACGAGATGTCTCTAGGTGCCATGGAGTCCAAGTAGTCACTTGTCGAAGTTGAACGGTTCTTTGGTCTCAGGGCTCTTAAGGGACTACGCCCGAATGAAGTAGCCTGGAAGAAATGACATTGTCATGCACCAAAATGACACATCTTCTAGCATTCACCTAGTCATCACGGGCGTGTCGGCACATTCGATTCGGTGCCATGCATCACCGTTTGAAAATAATAGCATTTGACACCCTTACATTGGCTCAAACTGCACTATTTTATGCATTTGGAAACAATAGGGCAATGAGAGCATCAATTCGAGATGGAAGAAACCGAGATAGGCTATTGTAGAGGATTCCCACGCCAAAGTGTAAGATCTAAAGATACATCTCTAGGTGCCAATGAGTCACGAGTAGTCACTGTCGAATTTGAATAATTTTTTCGGAGTCTCTTAAGGGACTACGCCGAACGAATTAGCCGAAAGATAGCGTTATCACGGGCCAAAATGATGAATCCTATAGCATTCACTGGCCACGGATGTGTCGATGCGATCGGTTTGGTGCCATGTCCCACTTGTTTGTAAAATATAGCGTTTGTGACCTTATACTTGGCTCAAATTGTAATATTTTACGTGTTTGGAAACAATAGGGCAACGAGAGAATTGATTGGAGAAGGAAAAAACTCTGAGACAAAGGCTATTATATAAAGTCCCCACATCAAGGTTTAGGATCTAATGAGATGTCTCTAGGCGCCACAGAGTCCAAGTAGTCACTCGTCGAAGTTGCACGGTTCTTTGGTCTCAGGGCTCTTAAGGGACTACACTCGAATGAAGTAGTTCGGAAGAAACGACATTGTCATGCACCAAAAAGATGCCTCCTCTAGCATACTTCTAGCCACCTGGATGTGTCGACATAGTCAGTTTGGTTCCACGACCCATCGTTTGCAAAATATAGCGTTTGAAAACCTTACATTGGCTAAAATTGCACTATTTTACGCGTATTCAAACAATAGGGCAACAAGAGCACCGATTGGATATGGAAAAAATAGAGATAGGATATTGTGGAGGGTCCCTATCTGAGGTGTAGGATCTAATGAAATGTTTCTAGGTGCCACGAAGTCTGAGTAGTCACCCATCGAAGTTGAACGATTCTTTGGTCTCAGGGCTCTTAAGGGACTACACCCAAACAAAGTAGCCCGGAAGTAACGATGTTGTTGTGCACCAAAATTACAGCTCCTCTAGTGTTCACCTATAAACCCGAGACATGTTGGCCTAGCTAGTTCGGTGCCACGACCCACCGTTTGCAAAATATAGCATTTGTGACCCTTTACACTGGCTCAAACTGCACTATTTCGCGCCTTTGAAAACAATAGGGCAACAAGAGCACCGATTGGAGATGAAAAAACTGATACATACTATTGTAGAGGGTCACCATGCGAGGTTTAAGATCTAACAAGATGTCTCTAGGTGCCATGGAGTCCGAGTAGTCACCGTCGAAGTTGAACAATTTTTTGGTCTCATGGCTCTTAAGGGACTACGCCCGAACGAAGTAGCCGGAAGTAATTAAGTTGTCGGACACCAAAAGCGAACCATCCTCTAGCATTCAACTAGCCACCTGGATCTGTTGGCATAGTCGGTTTAGTGCCATGACCCACCATTTGGAAAATATATTGTTTGTGACCTTAGGCCCGGCTCAAACATCACTATTTCTTGCGTATTCAAACAATAGAGGCGGTGAGAGTACCGATTGGAGATAGAAACAAAAGAGAAAAAATATTATAGAGGGTCCCTATGCTAAGGTGTAGGATCTAATGAGACATATTTAGGTGCCATGGAGTTTGAGTAGTCACATATCAAAGTTGAACGATTCTTTGGTCTCAGGGCTCTTAAGGGACTATGCCTGAACGAAGTATCCGGAAGCAATGATGTTGTCACGCACCAAAATGATGCCTCTTATAGTGTTCATCTGGCCACCCAGATGTGTCGGCCTAATCGGTTCGGTGCCATGACCCACCCTTAGCAAAATATAGTGTTTGACAACCTTCATCGTAACGCTGAAATCACAACACCCCCAGATGATTTCTACGGGTCTACTTTTCTAAGCCAAACTCATTTGGTGTGATTTACATAACATTGGACCATCTCTCAATTTGTGGGATTTGTGGACTTGAGATGGCCCTCAGAGAAAGCTGGATTCTTCTTCTTGATCCTAATGCTAAACTACTCCTAATGCGAAAATGACGTCTAACTATACCTATCCTAACAATGCCGAGGAGACAGGGGAGAGAGAAAGTGCATAAAGAGGAAATCTTACACTAACGAGGTGATAGTACCAAGAAAATGGGAGTACTGGTCACAATCTCGGCTTCTGAAGTGGAGAGAGGTGAGCAACACTCCCCTTTTCTTGGTGCTATCACCTCGTTAGTGTAGGATTTCCCTCTTTATGCACTCTCTCTCCTGTCTCCTTGGCATTGTTAGGATAGGTATAGTTAGACGCCATTTCTGCATTAGGAGTAGTTTAGCATTAGGATTAGGAAGAAGAAGACAACTTTCTCTCGGAGGGCCATCTCAAGTCCACAAGTCCCACATCTTGAGAGATGCTCCAATGTTATGCAAATCACACCAAATGAGTCTCACTTGCTAGAAAAGAAAACCTATAGAAATCATCTGGGGGTGTTGTGATTTCACGTTATCGATTGGCATGCCAGTGGGACTAAGAAGTCTCCATATTATTATAGTAGGAATTGATGTACACTTGCTGTGATTTTGGCTTTTAAGAAGCCTTAAAATTATACATCTGGCGACTCCAAAAGAAACAAATCTACTGGTTTTAGCAGCCCAAGCTTGGAAGATTCATGAGAAAAACCCGGTCTAGAGCAAGGAAAGAAGGTATATTTGAATACTTGCATCTATCCCGAGGAAAAGAAAGGAGAGGAAGAAGAGCCCAGAGTGCATCTCCACCAAGCAAAACCTTGTCAACACGTCCACTTGCAAGGCCTTTCTTTCAATCTACAAGGATTCTTAGGCCAATCAGAATGGCACAACCAAATCCATATGTCAACTTCACCGGTAGTAGTCCACTTGCCTTGATTGCACAAAACCCAGTTCGATTGTAGCATTAAAGAGCATCCCACATTTCACTGGGGAAAATCAAACTTCTCCTGGTGACCATGTCCAAGATATTACAAATGTCTGTACAATCCACGAGATCCATGAGATGGACATTATAGTCAAGCTTCTCACCTCTTCATTTAAAGGGAAAGCTTCATAATGGTTCAGGAGTCTTGAAGCAGGATCTATCCAGAATTGGAACTAGCTATGCATGACTCTTCACAATCAGTTTGGGGAAAAAGGTGATAACTTGTCTTTATTAGAGCAACTAACAACAATCAAGAGAGCCCCGAACGAGCGGTGATGAGACTTCAACCTCAGATTCCAACGGACCTAGGATAGGATTCCAACAACAATAAAGCCCACTAATGAAGGTTCCTTCTTATACTTTCTTAGGGATTTAAATTCTGATATTTCTCTAATGATTTAGTCAATGGGGGCACTACATTACTCGTAGCATATATCCTCTCCATAGGTGAGAACCGTTTGGTTTAAGCTAGAAAAATTGCTCCTAGGCCATCTATGCTTCTATACCTTGATTTAGGAATCCTAGATACTAGCCAAGTGCCTACATTAGCTCCTATACCCACCCCAGGAATCAAAGCTCATTACAGCTTCCACTTCATCATCTAATGCCTCTAAAGAGTTTCAGGAAGTGGTGATGAAGCAATTTCAGAACTTTGGGAATGAGCTAGTGACCATCAAAAGACAACAAGCTCAGAGTTTTAGGCCATACCAACCCTAGGCTCAATATCAAGCTAGACCCCAGTATCAGCAGAATAGGCCACCACCTCAGACTGTAAACTAGAGCTAGAACCAAGGACAGCCCCAAGCTGCTAGACCTTTCAAGTCTTATGATCCAAACACAACTTCAACATCAAGGGCATTAGTTCCTGCACATAACAATATGGCACATGAATATGATTGGTGTTTTCCATGCGAATACCACACAACCAATCAACGTGCTTTAATGGTGCTCTAAATTAGGCCTTGATGGTGCAAACTAGTATGGTGCCACAAGAACCTGGCCAAGAGGAAGATCAACAATAAGGAGCTCAACAAGGTGGCCCCCAAATGAGACTATGCTTGTCAATTGGCAGGCCAAAGACTTCTATGGGATGAATCAATTCCCTTCTCAAAGTGTAGTTGCCAATACATGGTCCAAAAAGAGAAGTATTGGAGAGGGTCAACCACTGAATTTAGGTGACCCTCAATCTTCCATCACTCCACAAGGTCCTAGTGTTCCAAGTGTAACTCCAAACATACAAAACCAATCCAAGCCACCTCCCAAACCCAGTCAAGCACCGGTTGTAACAACCCATGTGCAAGAAAGAAATGTGTTTGGGAAGGGGCAGCAAAAGGATAACACATTCAATATTATTGAGAAAATGAAAAGGACAAGTGTGAACATTTCACTATGGGAGTCATTGACCATTCCAGGGCAAAGGGATCTATTGCAAACTACCATGTAGAATTGGTCAAGTTCAAATCAACCCCTAACCAGCAAGAAAGAGTGCTTACCAATGCAGTTCAGCCTGGGAGGAACCATGGAGAACAACAAGGTAAAAACCTGAGACCTCCTCCCTTCTATGTCTCATTGATTATTGGAGACAAATTGGTGCATAATTGTATGATTGATTCTGGGGCCAGTAGTTCTGTGATGCCCAAACAAATAGCTGATCAGTTGGGTCTCCAATATGAGGTCATCTCTAGAGGAGTAGTCCAATTAGATGGGACAATAGTAACCACTGTGGGAATTATCAAGGATCTGAGTCTCACTCTACATGCTTGCCCTAATGTGATTGTTTTGCAAAATGTGTCAATCATAGACCTGCCACCACATTTTGCTTTGTGTCTGTCTAGAGACTTCACTGCAAAAATTGGAGGCTACCTATCTACTAATTGGTCACATATGCTCTTTAGGACAAGGTATGGGGTGAAGGCCACAATCAGATATGAACCTATTACTGATTATCATATCGAATCCTATGTGCCTCACCAAATCAATGCCAAATGCTCAAATTTTGATCAAGAAGACCTCCTAAACATTAATGAAATAGATACCAAGGTGGGATGTATCCCAGACTTGACCCTAGATGAGTGGGCCAACAAAAAACATGATTTTGACCCCTATAAGGAGATGGAGGAATCTGAAATGGGTGTCTACTGCCTACATGAAGAGAACCAGCCTCTTCTTGACCTAATCAAGTCAGAATACAAGGATGACAATGAGGTATGTCAATTTTTCTTTGATGGTTCAAGGAGGAAACAAGGAGCTAGAGGAGGAGCCATGATTGTGTCCCCAGAGGTACGAGATATTATTCAGCCTTCAAATTCTAGTTTTCTTGCTCAAATAACACTATTGAATATGAGGCTTTAGTCCAAGGTCTTCATTGGGAAAGGAAGTTAGGAATCAAGAACTTGTAAGTATTCGGTGACAGTGAACTGGTTGCCAATTAGGTCAGAGGACTTAATGCTGTAAAAAATGACCTACTCAAAAACTACAAGAGTAGGGTATGGGATCTCATGGAGGATTTCGAGGCCTTCAACATTGTGTCCATACCTAGGAAGGAGAATGAAGTTGTTGATAGACTTACAGCAGTTGGAGCAATGTTTGATGTGGTTGACAACATCAAAAGGGACAGAGAACAACCGCATATCCATGTGGTTGTGAGGCCAACAATACCAGATAATAATACATGTTGACAGTGTTTGAGAATGATCAGCAGATCATTAACTTTCTACAAGAAGAAGCTGAATTCTCAGCTAGAAACCAGAGCAAACTAGAGCAGCAATACAAGAATTAGATAGTACAACTACATACAAACAAGCTTCCTAAAGGCTTAGTGACACTGGAATCTATTTTCAATCCTAATGATTAGTTCATAAAGGAGAAGGATAACATGTCGATCAAAGGATAAGATTCAGAGTCAATCCCCATTAGAGAAGACAAAACACTTCAAATTGGCAAGGTGGCCACCGAGTAAGAAAGGTATGAATTCATACAACTTTTCCAAGAATTCCCTGATGTGTTTTCTTGGAGTTATGAAGACCTAAGATGGTTCAATCCCAAGCTAGCACAACACACAATAACTTTCAATTCAAAATAGTACAACCAGATCATGGTGAAAGAAGATGATCAATTCAAAATAGCTTTCACTACCAAATGGGGCACCTATGCCTACAGGAAAATTCCATTTGGATTATCTAACGTCGGAGCTAGTTTTCAAAGGGCAATGGATATGGAATTCAAGGGGCTGATCAACAAAATAGTGTTGATCTATTTGGATGACATTACAATGTTTTCCAAGAATGCAGAGACCACCTTTTCCATCTAAGGTAGGTGTTCCAACGATGCAGGAGTTTTGGGGTGTCACTGAACCCCCAAAATGCATATTCTTGGCCCGTGAAGGAAAGCTTCTAGGCCATATCGTATCAAAGGAAGGATTGGTAATTGACCGGAAAGAGTTCAAGCGATAAGAGAATTGCCATTACCAAGTCACAAGAAGGCTCTTTAAAGCTTCTTAGGAAAAATCAAATTTGTCTGTAGGTTTGTTCCAAACTTTGTTGCCCTTGTTAAGCCAATAATGTTGATGCTGAAGAAGAGCTTAACATTCAGGTGGATAGCTGAAGGAAAATAAAGTTTTGAGGCTATCAAAAAAGCCATATCACAAGCCCCAACTCTTGTGAACCCAATTTTTCTAAAGACTTCATGCTGTATGCCTTTGGTGGCAGCGACACAATTTCTACAATCTTGGTGCAGTAGAACAAAGAAATTATAGAACAGACCAATTGCTTTCTTCAGCCAGAGTCTGGAAGATTATGAGGTGAGGTACTCCTTCATTAAGAGGAATGTCCTATCGGTAATAAGAGGATTGAAGAAGTTTAAGCATTTGGTTTCAAACAAAAAAATCCAACTATTGGTCTCCCATGTGGGAGTTAAAGAATTCCTTCTCAACAACGATCTAAATGAGAAGTGTGCAGGATGGATCACTCATGTCATGGAATATGACATTGAGATCAAGGTCACCAAGCTGGTCCGTGGGAAGGGGTTATGTGAACAAGTAGCCTCAGGTCAGCAAGATGAAATAGACAGTGAAAAGGAGACTATTTTTGTTCTACAAAATGATCAAGAAGAAGGGAGAGATGATGTACCTACTACTTGTTAGACCCAAGACATGGCACACTTCCTTCAAACATGCATGTGTCCTCATGGGATGAGTAAAGAAAAAAGAAGGCATTTTAGGCTACAAGCCATCCCATATGTTCTTATTGATGGTGTCTTGTTTAAGAGGGACATCAATGGCATTCTGTTGAGATGCATTGGGATAGATCAGGTGGAGAGAGTGCTATAAGAATTTCATGTTGAAGCAGCTGGAGGCCATTTTTCTCCAAGAGTGACAACACTCAAAATCATGAAATCAGGATATTATTGGCCCGAGTGTTTAGTGACTACTACACATAGATCAAAAGGTGTAAGAATTGTGCATTCTTCAAAGGAAAGGAAAGGCTAGCAGCACTTCCATTGCAACCGATCTCAGTCGACCAAAATTTCATGCAATGGGGATTGGACTTCATTGGAGTCATCAATCCAAACTCAAGCCAAGGTCACAAATGGATCCTAATAGCAACAAATTATTTCACCAAATGGACCGAGGCAGTGGCACTCAAGGAAGCAAATGAGTCTAGTATCCTAGATTTCTATGAAGGGATAGTGACCAGATTTGGAGTGCCAACCACCATCATATCAGAAAATGCATTAGCATTTATAGGTTCCAAGATCATAGGATGGGCCGTCAAGAATGGGACTTATTTGAGCACTTCATCAAACTATTACCCTCAAGGTAATGGTTAGGATGAGTCCACAAACAAGAACTTGCTAAAGATCATCAGAAGAAATCTTGATGAGAATCAGAGGACCTAGCACACAAAGCTCAAAACGACCTTATGGGCTGATAGGACAACGCCCAAAAGATCTACAGGTAGCTCCCCATTCAATATTGTCTATGGGAAGGAGGTAGTATTGCCTATATCACTAGAGTTGCCAGCATTAGAACTCCTGAGACAGCTAGAGATGTCTGAATTTGAACCAATGGAGGCTAGGTATGCAGAGTTGATGGAATTAGAAGAAACCATAGAGCAAGAACTTTGAACAATGGAAAAGGATCAGACCTCAATTAAAAGATTCTTTGACAATAAGGCTAGAGCAAGGACCTTTCGGGGAAGGAGACTGGTTTTGAAATGGGATGCGCAGATCGAGCAAAACCAGGATACATTCTAAGTTCAACACCATGTGGAGTGGCCCTATATGATAACAAGATGCAAAAGTAGTAATGCTTTCCAATTGTCTACATTGGAGGGTGAAGAGTTGCAGATTCCAGTGAATGGAATCTATCTTAAACACTGCTATTAGAAGGAAGGCTCCCACCTTGTACATATTAGCTTAGTTTATTTTCCTCTAAGTGCTTCTGCACATTGTCTTGCGTTGTAGTGTAGATTACTTTTCTCCTAAGTGCTTTGCACGCTCTGCATGTTCCATTTGGAGCACGTATGATTTCAATTTTTGTACATAGTCGTGGTGTTATTTTGTTGCTCTTATGCAGTTCATTCAGAGAGACGGATGAAGCCCTAGGTTAAAACAATTTTCTACTCTCAGAAATCTTCATTTCAAGATTTTCTTATGAAATTTGAGAGTGCAGCAACCGGGCTCGTGAACTAGAGGTAGAAATAGTATCAGCCTGTTATTCTTGACTCCATACCCAATAGATACGACAAGGCAACTGATCTCTTCATCTAGCAGAGATGTCCCCATGAGTCACCAAATTATTATCCATATTTCGCCCCGAGCTAAATATTGGATTGAATCATGACCCCACATAAAAGGAACTTGAGAGAAATCATTTTAATCCTATAAATTGGTTGTAAAAAAAGATTCAGCAATGAAGTGGCGAGAGATGAAGAAAGAGCAAAGGATCATGTACAGAAAGAAACGACTCTATCGGGCCGTTTCTATGCCTTAAATTCATTCTACAAGTTACAGGTAGACTCAACAATGGAATAACAGGGTCAAACAAAAAGGGGAGATGCTACAGAGGAACCAAAAATTGGAAGAAGAAGAAACAACAAAGATTCGAAGTCCTCGGGCTTGAAACAGTTCGGGAAGGGTCCAAAAATGACTAAGTATGGAAGAGGCAGCAGAAGGAGCCACATGTCTTAATGGCGCTTCTCCAAAGGCAAACTTTGGGCCGGGTTTTCAAGCAAGTGCGGTGCCTCCACGTGTCATTCCAATGGGGGCAGAGTCATTTGAATAGTCAATGCACAAACAAGCCAGCGGAGGCTGCCAAGTGTCTTAATGGCGCTGATTCAAAGATTGAATAAAGAGAAGGTTTCAAACAAGTGCCAGACTAACGCGTGTCCCAGAGGAAAGTGGGGCATCGGGAAAAATTTGATTTTTTTCCCTTTACCTCAAAAGGGGGTAAAAGTTGCAAAATGGCCCACAACTCCGCCTAGGGAAAAAGTCAGCACTTAGACCCGAGTCAAAGCCAAGGCGGGGAGTCGGGAAAGAAGTGAAAGTTTTCCTTTCGTTCAAAAGGCATAAAGGAAAAATTTGGAGTGCATCTCCCAGCCAACCAAAGACTGCCACGTGTCCCATATTAAAGAGGGGCCCATTTTTCAAACTAGTTTTCCTGCCCACTTGTACGGATTTGATACAAACTTTGAAGGGGCATATCTTTCGACTCAGGGCTTGAAATATTACGAATCTGACACCATTGGAAAGATCTCGGCCTCGCCCATGCAATGGAGGTCTGAGACTTTATTTTTGAGGAGGTTAGGTAAAGGAAATGGAGGAAAATGTCTTCAAGCTTTCAATGCAGGATCCACCAGTCTCAACAACCAGATCGGATTCGATCTATTTCCACCATTTCCTCTCCCTCCAAGACGCCAAACCAAGGATCGATGCAGTAAAGATATATTTGGGGTAGATTTCATCAAAGGCATTAACCACAGTGGTTTTAAGCGTAACCTATTTTCCCGCTTCTCTTTCTCCTTCTTCTCTTAGGCTAAATCTATAAAGTTGGGAGCAGGATTCATTGTAAAGGGTTGGACATTATTTTTTTGTAGGCTCCCTTCTCCTTCTAGCAAAGGGATCTGTGGGGTTCAGGCCTTCTATCAAAATTGCATTATGTTTCTACCTCTTGGCTACTTTGTAATGGACTGTATCAATCTACAGAGCAATAAAACACGTCTGTGATCGATTTTAGATCCTTCTTGTCTCTTTTGCTTTCATCTGGTCTTCCATTATATATCTGGCTATCTGTGCTTGTCTATTATATGCATTTTGTTGGTTTGTGTCTATTAGCAAAACAAGTGTCCATCATTCCTTTGGTGCATCACCTCGTAGTTTAACTTTGCTTTAATTTCGTATTCCTTCTATCCCTGTCTCCTTGGTAAAGTTTAGATTAATATTAAGAAAAGACCCTCTCGCAAGTTTCTACGTATACACCTAAATAGAGGAATAAGGAACCAACCTTCAACGGAGAGCTTTCCCATGTTTGCAAGGTCCCACACCTTGGGGAAAGTTCAATGTTATGCAATCACACCAAATGAGCCTGACTTAGAAAATAATATCTTTTAGAGCTCATTTGGGGGTGTTGTGATTCTGCACTAACACTTACACTCGGCTCAAACCGCACTATTTCATGTGTTTAGAAATAATAGGGTAGCGAGAGCACTGATTGGAGATGAAAACAACCAAGACATGATATTGTAGAGGGTCTCCGCACCGAGGTGTAGGATCCTATGAGGCGTCTCAGGTTCCATGGAGTTTGAGTAGTCACCCATCAAAGTCGAACGGTTTTTGGTCCGAGGGATCTTAAGGAACTACGCTTTGAATGAAGTAGCTTGGAAGCAAAGACATTTTCACGCACCAAAATGACACCTCCTCTATCATTTACCTAACCACTCAGATGTGTTGGTGTAATCAATTTGGTGCCACGACCCACTGTTTGCAAAATATAGCGTTTGTGACCTTTACACTCGGCTCAAACTGCACTATTTTGCTCATATTCAAACAATAGGGCAGCAAGAGCACCGATTGGAGATGGAAAAAACAAAGACAAAATATTGTAGAGGGTCCCTATGCCAAGGTGTAGGATCTAACAAGATGCTTCTAGTTGTCATGAAGTCCGAGTAGTCACCCATCAAAGTTGAACGGTTTTTTGGTCTCAGGGCTCTTAAGGGACTACACCGAATGAAGTAGCCTAGAAGCTGAAGCGTTGTTGCACACCGAAATGATGCCACCCGGATGTGTTGACGTAGTCAGTTTGGTGCCATGACATACCTTTTTGAAAATATAGCATTTGTGAAGCTTACACTGGCTCAAACTACATTATTTCACGCGTTTGGAAATAAGATGGCAGCGAGAGCACCTGATTGGATAAAAGCAATCGAGACAGATATTGTAGAGGGTCCCTATGCCGGGTGTAGGATCCAATGAGATATATTTAGGTTCTACAGAGTCCAAGTAGTCACCCGTCGAAGTTGAACATTTTTTTGCTCTCGGGGCTCTTAAGGGACTACGCCGAATAAAGTAGCAAGAAGCAGACGTTGTCGCTCACCGAAATGACACCTCCAATAAGCATTCACCTGGCCACCTAGACATGTTACCACCATCATTTTGGTGCCATGAAATCTTGAGGAATGAACTCTCACTACTCGCCTTTGTTCATTTCCTAGGATTTCCTAGAAAAGGTAGTTTGTAAACAATTATGCGACAAAGGCTCAAGGAATGCCAGGAAGGCCCAGGATCAGGTGGTTTAACTCCAAAATGGGCCTTCCTAGAGCCCTCCATAGCACCCAAAGGCATATACACCCAATCAAACGCGTTGGCAAAGTGATGATTTCTTTGGACCACGACTTTCGGGGCATGACTTTGCATGTTACTTGGTTCACATCAATGAGATTGCAACAAGTTTAACACATTACCATGTAAATACTCTAATGATTGTTAAATGATCTCTTTTTAAAGCATGTTAATACACAATAGAGTCTTAAGAATATTTTTTTCATATCTTGTGCCAACTAAGTTCTACAATGTTTCTATATTTTTTTCAAGCAAATTCAAATTAGGACCTTATTGTTACACACATCAATAACAAGTTTAATTTGGAATAATACTTAACAAATAAATTGTAAGTACACTAAAAACATATAAAATGACTTGTAATAAATCCCTCAAGACCATTTTTAATTGTGTACATTTTGTCTCACTTTGGAGTGTGTTAACCATGTGCTTAAAATAAGAAAATTGATCTAAGTCCACTCTTGAGTCTCTTGAAAAAAAAATGATATTGCACCCAAGAACCTTAAAAATCATTATATAACATAACATCACAAATCATATAACAATAACATTTAATAGATCATATATCATATATATCATATCCATAATGGTCACATAATTGAGGCCATCAAATCAAATCAAACATATAGAACTAATATGGTTATGAAAACATACATAGAAGGATATCATGTGCAATGAAATCAAATCAAACATAGAAGTAATATCGTTATGAAAACCAACATGGATATAATGTATCAAACTAAGTGTGTCATACATATAGGACCACATGTGGTCGTATAAGGCTATATACATGGACTATATGAAGAATCATGAACTAGGACTAGATGACATATATATCTATACATCTAGGTCCTATGAATCTAATCATGAAACATCTTCCCTCTCTTCACCTTGCTAGAAGAAGCCTATCCATGACCTGGGGATGTAGTGGAGGGAGATGCCACTATGGATTTCATCCATGTGGTCCTAGGCGTCTCTAAGCAAGGCCTGCAACCTAGCCTGCACATTCATAAACAACAAGTTTTTAACACCATTTAAAAAAAAATACATTCAAAGTTTGGGTAAGTGCACCAAGTTGGGGGACAATTAAGTGGACATCAAATCTTGAATTTTACATTAAAAACAAAGACAAAACATCAAATTTAGTCTTCCGGACTTGAACCATGCCGAAAAGTAAAAGCTATGTCATAAAAATGGTACCATTGCATAGGGAGACTATTAGCTTTGTAGAAATACTGATTTTAAAGTGAATATAAGATGATAAATATCATTTTATAATTTTTACTAATAGTAGGTCTTTAAGACACTTTTTCTTGTGAATGTTTATGTCTACGTTTAAGACTGAAAAATTTGTTTCACTTATCAGAATGTGATAAAAATTATACCATCCCAACCGTGGTGAAATTATATACATGTTCAAAAAAAAAAAATATTTGATTTCAATATTTTTTGATGAAGTTATGGCGGGCAAACGGAAAGTGCTCTATTTTCTTTATGTTTTCATACCACTTTCACGGAAAAAATCATAAAAATAAAATATTACTAAAAAAAATACAAAATAAAATCCATCCCAAGATAGATAGTGGCATATAACTTCTCACTAAAGGAAAAATATATATATCAATTTTTGGTCATCCAAATTGTGGGCAAACAGACTATAATCTTATCGGTGTTTTTAAAAAAAAATACCAAGTCATTGAATTTTGAGTGTTTAATATAGCTAATCTTATCCATTTTTTACAAAAATTAGTATTTTAGAAACTATATTCTGGATTCTACGACTCATATTAATATAATTTTGTCTAATTTTGAGTGTATGTATTGCTAATAATCCCTACAAGTTGATATTATGTTGTTATTTGCAATATGATGTCCACGGATGACCCTATATTTGTCCATCAACTTCCTGCACTTACCCGTGTAGAAACTAAGAATTTAGTTAATGCATGTGAAATCTCACCGCAATCTTATGATCCCTATCAATTTGTCATCGACGCGTTGCAGGTGAACTATAGACTCATGAGGGTAAGTTACATACATACAAATAGTTCAAATCAAATATTTCATGTACAAAATTTGATATTGTATACTTTAGTAATAAGAAAAAATTCCTCTAAAATTTAACAAATTTGAAAAATTGTACCTCGATTAGTGGATCTCGCATATGCTATGGTAGTATCTACGTCGGCCTCCACAGATTTGCATATATGGAGGAGTCTCTCTCGAAAGTCATAAGATATATAAAAACATGTACAGATCAATATTAATCTACATGACTGGTACATAACAAACCCAAAGCATAATCAACACATAACAGACCAATACATATTAATTTGCTAATAGAAACGAACCAAGGAATCTAGGTTTAATGATCTTCTAAGGAAGCTTCGATGTTAATCGAGTCTCGAAAATTCCTACAAGAGTAGATACAAAACTGAAATTCCACAATTAGAAACTAACATGCGTAAAATTCACGTGAGTCGTGCGGTAGCCTCGGTGCCTAGAGAAGATGCTTTGCCCGCTAGGCTCCCTGTGTATAAAAGACAAACATATTAATATGTACATGTACACATGAAACATTATAATAATAAAAGTGTAATTAAATGAAATTTGAAATGTAAGTACAACTTGAAACTTACATACGTAACACGCCCAACTACTGATAGCTAACATGTCGATCTTTGGATGTATCCTTCTTTGGCTCTTCTTTGTTTAAAATAAAATAATTTATTTTTACATGTATGTACATGACGTAATCAAATACATATATATTAAAATCTTAAATGAATTAAACTCTTGTATATATATATATATATATATAATATTTATTTGACATTTACCTGTGAAAGACCAATATCATTTGCACCAGTTTCAAAAACATTCGTCATCATCTCATCTAGAGAAAAGAAATCATGTGATCCAACAAATGATGTTTCACCCGCAGTGCATACTGCACCACATGATCCATAGTGGTGTGGTGCGCTAGAACTGGTGCCTCCACCAACATCACCAGATATAACCTGGTCACTATGTTGGGTCGAGTGTCGTGAGCTTCCTTAATTCATGCATTGTGTCAATCTCCACAACCTCCTTCATTGTAAGAGGGATAAATGAAGGCAGTGGGGGTTTTGGGGCATGGGGGATCCTTGGTTGACCAACGTGTGCACCAGGTCTACTCTGTGCAAAGCCATCTCCTCACCCATAAAACTCAGAAAATTCAAAATAATTTGGGACCTCATTAAGCATGAACTCACAATATAATTTCTTTAAAAAATAGAGAGGACCCTCATTGTTGTTTCATGGTGGATAATAAAAAACCATCCACCATCGGTCCCAAAAAAATTTCTTGATTCAATCATCGTGGCACCAATGGATTAGGAGCCATTTGTAAGTAGGTATGGGGGGGCATTGGTTCTCAGGTTAGTAAATAATGCAGAAATGTGGTCTTTTACAAATTTTTTGTCTTTTACGGCCGCATGGGATAAACATACCACTACCTATAATCACCTCTAAAGGTATTCCATTAGTCTATTTGGTTGGTTGTGGAGTTGACTTCATCAATCAATGTTTGCAATGTGTTGGCTAAAGTCACACGGTATGGATTTGTGGCATGATTTTGTCTTATATTCTGAATAAGGTTCTCAATGGAAATTTTATTTTGTCAAATTCTTCCAACGATATCAGCTTGTGTTCCTACTGGTTCCGTGGGGATAGAAGGAGCCACAGGAGGCGGATCTACATTTGGAGGAGGGTTTTGAGGAATTTTGGAGGGTTTTGAGGAATATTTGGACGGTTTGCAGGATTACGAGCTTGCCGAGCAACTGAAAAAAATAAAAAAATTGTATACATAAACAAAAATTGAAAACCCATGAAAATCACAAAAAAAACCTAAAATGCAAGAAATTTGATCAAAATCGAGGGCTTACCTCTTTGTCTTGGCAACATTGCTTTGAAACTTTCGTGATCCAGAAGTCTGAGGAACAATTTTCAAGGGGTATTCAAATCTCGAGTGCCAAAGTTTTAGGAGAAATCATGGTTCATAGTGGAAAATGAGGAGTCATGGAGTCATTTTTTTGGTCTCGAGAGGACCTCGATCGTGGTTTAAAACTACGATCACGGTTTTAGGTTTGGAAATCACAAAACCTGTGAAAATAATTCCACGATTGCGGTACATAAATTTCAAGTTTTTATGTCCACTTAATTGTCCACCAACTTGTTGCACTTACCCACATGATTTGGAAATATTGAAGAGACTTAACAAGGATAGTGATACTTTAAAATATGTTTCATTGTTTACTAAAAATTCTTAGAAGATATAGAAGGTGTTAAACTTAGGAAAAGAGCATCTATAGACTTAGACCCCCAACTTGTGCACAATTTTATGAGCCTAGAAGAAGTATTTAGTTAAGAAGATATCATTATTAGAGATGGAAGGAATGAGGAGTCTATGGAAAGGTGGTGGAAGAACCTAATATCAAAGAACTATAGCTTAAATGAGAAGGTTCGAGTGATTGAGGAAAGGAACACAATCAAATCTCACTTGAACAGTCAGATTTGGACACTTGTATCAGTCAAACTTCAATTAGTGGACAATGGGTTGAAAAAGTAACTCATAAGGAAGGATGACCTACAAGATAATTGGTAATAAGAATATGTTTTTAGATCCTGAGTGGTAAGGAAGGAAGTGTAAGTGTGTGTGTGTGTGTGTGTGTGTGTGTGTGTGTGTGTGTGTGTGTGTGTGTATATATGGTCCTATTCAAGCAACCTTAAAAATTGTCTTGCTACAGAGATAACAACTTGAGGGAGCAAATCAAAGTAGAAGTCAAGGGACTTAACCATAAGAAAGAAGGAGATTGATGGAGTAAGGAGAGGTATAAGGTTAGAGAGCAAGGAGTAAAGGAAGGGTGAGTGTCTAAAACCAAAATCTAAGTCTCAAGAAGAGGCAAAAACAAAGTTAGAAGGAGTTAAGAGGTTGTGGGAAAACAACAAGACCAAGTAGTCGAAAATGATTTCAAGTAATTGTAATAAATAAATTATATACATATGATTCCAATATATGTCGATTCCTATTTATGTTTCTTTTTAGGTTGTTGATTGATATTAGCTCTCGAATCACCAACTAGGAAAAGAGTATAGAAAATTTTATCTCTCTTATGTGGTAAACACACGGTGTGTATATGACAAAAAACACTATCATATGATAATAAAAATGTCCGGTATGCGAGACTAGTACATATACATATGCATATGTATACTCTTACATACATGTACATATATATGTATATGTATATTCATATGCATGCCAGAGGCTATATTGGTGAAAGGATCACATGACCCCCATGCGATAGACCATAGATACACCATACATCTCACCCCTACATGCCAAACCATTGCCTGCCCCCATGGCACCAAACACATATAGAAATATACATACATATAAAAATACGTATATACGTGTGTGTGTGTGTGTGTGTGTGTGTGTGTGTGTGTGTGTGTGTGTGTGTGTGTGTGTATGGATATGTATGTGTATGTATAAGTAGGTGTCACAACACATTCATTGACTAGCCAACCAAGACAAGAGTATAGACAATTTTATCTCTCTTATGTGGTATACACACAGTGTGTATATGAAAAAAACACTATCATATGATAATACAAACATCCAAGTATGTGATACCATTACATATACATATGTATATGTATACTCGTACATACACATACACATATATGTATATGTATATGCATATGTATGTATAAACACACACACATACATATGTATATATATGTGTATGTATAAGTAGGTGTCACAAAGACACATTCATTGACTATCCAACCAAGACAAGAGTGTAGACAATTTTATCTCTCTTATGTGGTATACACACGGTGTGTATATGGTAAATAACACTATCATATGATAATACAAACACCCAAGTATGTGAGACCATTACATATACATATGTATATGTATATGCATATTGATGCGAGAGATAATAAAATATCAAGCATATATCTGATTATAAGAGATTTTAAACAAAAACTATACTCGGCCTCTACAAGGAGGATCTAATCACAAGCCTAAAGAGGCTAAATTGTGCCAAATTTTCTCAATCTTGGCTTATTGACACTACATTACCCTTTAAATTGATTCATAGGCAACACTCTTTGCTCTTCTTCACGGTCGATTCATTGTCAATGCAACTCCCTAAAAAGGTCTATTTCTTGTAACTTCACTTACTTTGGTCTTTTTCCTTCACCGGTTCTCCTTCTTCGTCTTGGTCTCTTTGTACTAGCTCTTGAACAAGCACACACCTTATGGTTAATCTTCTTGAGGCTTCCCAAATCTCAAACCCTACTCATACACTCACAATACTGTTAGATTCAATGAAGAAATGCATTCAAAACTTCAAAACTTCAACCGACTCTTCCTTTTACGAAGCGCCATATATGCTCCCTAATATAAGGTGGTTGCAAAAACATGGATATGAGGATTTAGAACCACCTAGAAGGTTTTAAAAGATTAATCAGATCACATTTACCAATTCCAATATGCTCCTAAAGTTCTAGGCCCCAACTCCTTGGGAAACTCCTATTAACCCACCTTTTGTAATTTTGCTCACAAACCCTATAATAGGTCGGGACAGTCTTACAACTCGCTTACCTCCTAAGGAACACACTTCCAAGACACAATCTTAGGCATTTCAAGAACCCATTATTGATGTCTTCAAGTATGTAAAATTACAAGTCTTAATTCGAAGGAAAGTACCACTTCCTTAACAAACCACTCCTTTAGATCAACCTTCTTGATTGTGTTCACTAACCTCCTTCCAAACTATCATAGAAAACTCACAAACCAACCCTTGAAAGGAAAAAAATTCTTTTGAATCTCTCGGTGGACTCACTTGACATTAATAATTCCAAGTTTTAGGGTTATACTCAATGTTTTGTGCATTCAAAAGCTAAGCCCTAGCTCGGGCAGTAAGACCCTCACTTTGAGCTCGAGAAGGCTTATTTAACTATATCTTTTATAAATATTCAATTCAAAGCTTGAAATTTTATCGAAGGACTATTTCAATGAGATTAAATTGATAATATTACCATTGGGCTTAGGAAATGAGTGTAGGTGATTCTTTGTTGAGATACTGCCTTGTGCATATGTGGCAAAACAAAGTATGACCCCTTTAAGGTAACTTTGGAGTCTCTAAGCTTGATTAAAGGCTATGACCAAGTTCACCTTTGATGTCGTACATCTAATACATCTATCTATTTTCTTCCCTTCATACTTAACTCAACATACACACACAATCTCGGTTTGTGCATCCTTGATGTTTAGTCCTAATATAGGTTTCTCACTTTGCCCGATTTGTCATAAAACAAACCGCAGAGCAGATCACTTTCATTGCGTAAAACACTTGAGCCTTCAATCCACCTCTATCATGAGATTTTGACATCCCAGACCTCCTTAAACAAGCATATCAAATAATAGGAATCATTGTCTTATGACAACCTACACAAACACAATCTACACATGTATGTATGCTCGAAAAAGTATATTAACTTGGGCTTATAGTCACATCAACTATCCATCCATGCATTGAAAGAGAGGAGTCTAAAGACTAAATGCAAAATCAGATTCATTCTATCGGATAAGATTAAGAGAACACAAACTTAGCATATAAACAAATACATGTTCCTTCTTGATTACACAATGACTCGAGTTTTCTCCATTACATTATTTTCTTCCTCCTCCATACTGAGGAATGCTTTCAAAACTCATTCCCCTTGATATATTCGAGCTTCTCCAAATGCATGTACTAACTACTTGTTAGGAATAATTAGTGTGCACATTATTATGTGCTAGCTAATGTTTAAATTAGTATTATTATTATGTTGGAAAATAATGTATGTGAGTTGAGAAAATAACTCACGTAGGATTTTAGGAGAGTGATTTTAGGGAAGGTTGAGTGAATGTAGGGTGTGGTAGTTTAGGGAATAAAGGTGGTTGAACCACCCACCTAGATTTAGTGGGAGAGGTTAGAGATCCTCTCCTTTATATGTGGTATGTATTATTATATGAAAATGTTGAATGGATTTTTATTGAGTTTATGCTCATCTCCAAATATGGGGGTTTCCCCACATCTAGTATCAGAGCAGGTTTCCTGTGAGACCTCTCTGAATTTCACCCCACTCATGCTTCGTTTTTTAAGTTGATTAAGGAAACGAGTTATCGAGATCCCGAGACCTCTATGACCCCATTCCTTATTTCCCCATTCCCTATTTCGTTCCCATCCATTTGTTGTGAAGTCAAACGATGCAAACAAAGGACTAGCGGGGTACCACGGACCTCTCGCGAAATATGGAGTTTGAATCGACCACCCTTCTTACATATTTGTCAACGGTACTAGTGGATACCATAGACCTTGCAGCGAACCCAGTGACATCCATCATTCATGTGCATCATCTTCTCTCTTCCACTCTGTTCGCTCCTTCCACATGAGTATTTCATCCATTTTGTTCATAGTTTTCATCAAAAATTAGAAAATTAAAAAAATGTATAGATGTATATTGCAAAATATGGTTTTGTCACGTTGGTCAGTGTGCTTCAGATTTATAAGGTTTCAGGGTCGTACATCTTCATAAGGAATTTGGAAATTTCGGAAATCTACAGTCAAATTTTCATTCCATGCATTGAAACAAGGCTGAATCACCTTCAATTTTCATGCCACATAGATAGTCTTGTATTACCATTTTTCATTGATCTAAAATTCTGCAGCATTCATTTAGATCTGGATTGACTACTCGAAAAGACATAAATCTGGGCCCATCTCATATCAGATGCTCCTCCATTACGTTCCAGAATCAACAGAGGTTCACAACGTAGTTGGTATCTGCTCTTGGATGTTTTCACTCGAGCCTCGACGACGAGACTTCGATTCTCACGCCAATCCAGATCCACTCGTGGCTCATTTAATTTTGTGGCTTGTCGATCCCATGATAACCGGATGGATCTTGGTCTCAATATACTACGATGAACCTTACACAAATCTCGAAAACCCTGCTGTAAACCCCCTGGTGGATCTGCTTATGATTTCATTGCTGTGGATCGCTTCAATCTCAATTGAAACAGTGAAATATCGTTCACTCCTCATGCACGATCTTCTCGTTCTCCGAAATGCGTTATTTTTAGCCTTTATTATCTAGGATACCAGCTTATAGGTCATTTTGTTTGGCACATTTGGGAGGCAGGACGAAATCGACAAGCACTCATACATGTACCTCAAATACATTCCAGAAAAATTGGATAAGTTTGTGTTGGATCTTTATAAAGGAAGTGCCTCTGCTCGTCTGTGAGATCTAAAATATGTCCATAAAAAAGGAGCCGTAAATTATATGGCCTCTACCTATATGTGGATTTTGAAGGATTTTTTGGCATTCATTCCTGAAATGAATGAATGGATTGTGTTATAGGACCTCTTGTGTTTAGGGAACTTTGCTGTCGAATATGCGTGTTCCTTTGCACAAAGTCGCAGATGCACTAGAATTTCATCACTGTGAGATGGAGATCTATCCTATTTGGCTTTTCCCTCATTGTCTATTCAAGCTCCTTGTGAAGACGATGATTCATCCAGAGCCTGGTTTTGAGAGGGAACATAGGCAAGGTGATACCGAGTATGCTGAAATGTACACATATGTTGGAATTTATTATACTCCAGGACTTGTCTTGCGCGGTGAAACATTTGATGGGGCATAGGTAGTACGAAAAATGGAGAATTGACTGATCGAGAACCATAGATTTCAACCACAATATGATCATGGCGGCACCCCAATATAAATCAACATAACATAAGTCGGCTAATGCCTCCTGTCTACCCTAACAAGTTCAAAGCAAATTTTTAATCATAAAATTATTTTCAATATTTTCCTTTAAAAGGAAAAATATTTAGTGGGGGTGGTTATACGAGGATGTATTTTCTCCAAAGGGATAAATTTTTGGAAGGGGGAATATTTTCCTATCAAGGAAATATTTTCGAAAAATTATAAAGAGCCATTATGTTTGTACTTGGATGTATTATTGATGGAAATTGACATCCAAATGGTTTTTGATTAAGGGGGAAAATACATACTGAGGAGATTCATCAACAACACGCAGAAGAAAAAGCTACGAGGCCAACACGCACACTCGTGCTCCAACATGTGACATTCTTTCCCATGTGCACACTAAGGGGGAATGTTAGGAATAATTAGTGTGCACATTATTATGTGCTAGCTAATGTTTAAATTAGTATTATTATTATGTTGAAAAATAATGTATGCGAGTTGAGAAAATAACTCACGTTGGATTTTGGGAGAGTGATTTTAGGGAAGGTTGAGTGAATGTAGAGTGTGGTAGTTTAGGGAATAAAGGTGGTTTAACTACCTGTGTCTAGATTTAGTGGGAGAGGTTAGAGATACTCTCCTTTATATGTGGTATGTATTATTATATAAAAATGTTGAATGGATTTTTATTGAGCTTATGCTCGTCTCCAAATATGGGGGTTTCCTCACACTACTCCCAATGTAACTGACCTCGTAAGATTCACATTATGATTGGCCTCTCTAGTGACTCTTCAAATTCCCTCAATGAGGCTTATAACTGCCCTTACACATTATTCCAAGCATCCTAATGATGCACAAACATACAAACACTCAACACACAACCTAGAATTTAATGAGACACTCATAAAACCTTAATAACTCCTAGCACACTCAATTACAAGTCCATATGCCTCATTATATACTTTTGAATTTTCAAATATCCCTTTGGAGGGAAAATGCAAAAGGAGGACAATTTGAATTTCTCATCTCCACTAATGTCTTGAAATAACTTGCAGGACCCATTAAGACCTCTAGATTTATTTTACAACACTCATTGATTCATAGAAGCTTGAGTTTTGCAATTGTAGGTCTTCTCATGGATGCTCTTGCATCACATAAGCATGTATAAACATACATATACAAATACATATAGATATAGATATGTATGTATGTGTATATGTATACGTATGTATATGTATAAGTAGGTGTCACATCACATTCGGAGCCATCTATCCTGGCGATAAGATCGCATGACCCCCAAAAGATAAACCATAAGATGCCATACATGCCAATCCCATGTGTGGGACCCAGCTTTGTAGACATGGCATCTAGTCATCACGGCCGGTCACAACCATCGTTAATGACTCACCCGTAAAGACATGTCATATCCCAAGGTAAAGAAAGGTGAATGAAAGGATGACAAAAGGTGGCGTGTATTTAAGAGGTGTAATGCATCACTTTGGTTTTGTTGCCTTACATATATATGTATATGTATATGCATATGCATGTATAAACATGCATATAAAAATACACACACACACACATGTGTGTGTGTGTATGTATGTACATGTATGCATATGTATATGTATACGTATGTATATATATGTGTATGTATAAGTAGGTATCACAACACATTCATTGACTAGCCAGCAAAGACAAGAGTATAGAAATTTTTATCTCTCTTATGTGGTATACACACATTGTGTATATGACAAACAACACTCCCATATGATAATATAAAATTCCATGTATGTGAGATCAATACATATACATATATACGTACATACATATACACATATATATTTATTTAAGTTTTTATATAAATTTCAAGTTTAATAATTTTATTTACCTTATTTGTATATCATATTCATCAATAATTTGATTGTATTTTCTTTATATTTTTTAGCAATGGGAAATAAGAAAATCTTTCTAAGAAAAAAATTGTCCCAAATTGTGAGTTGTAAGGAAGTTTTTTTTCCAAGGGAAGGTTGATTGTAAAGTGTTAGGAAGGTGTGAAAGGGAGAGAAGAATAAAATTTGAGGGGGATATAGATGGTGAATGATTTCTTGTATGGAGGAATGAAAAAATAGACCCTATGACAAATTTATACAACATGTTCATGAAGAAAATATGAGGTTCTCAACCATTACTGTCAGTTCCTTTGTATGAAGGGTATCATAAATATGGTATACTATGTGTTTTTGCATACATTATGTGTTTTTGTGTGGAAAAGATCCATGTTAGGATTACGAAGAGCTCTTGACACTTCTAATCTTCCATGTACGAAATTGTTTGTTTTGTTTTATTTTAGTTTGTTTATTTTGGATGGAATTTTAGAATGGGATTTGGTGCGAAGAGAAGGGCATTTTGGAGGCTAGTGAAAATGAAAGTTTTTTTGCATTGAAAATCACTGAAAAAAGCAAATTTTGTGGGAAAAAAGCTATAGTTTGAGGGATGCGTCCATGACAATTTGATAGTTTGTGTGGGAAAGGCTAACAGGTTTGTGGTTTTTTTAAATGAGGTCATTGGATTTTCGTTTAGGATATGGAAAATACCCAAATGGTACAATGACATGATACTGATAGATGAGAACCCTACCCACTAAGATACCACATTTTTTTATGTGGGTGATTTTAAGTGATCTGGTTGTGGTTTTCAGAGAGGCTTTTTGACTTGATTGTGCCCTTACAGAGTTCTTTATGGCCTTGTAAGGATGAGGATTGTGTCTTTGTGAAATGGGCTAATAGGATTGTGGAATTTGGGTCTTGTTTTATCTCAACATTTATCATGGCACCTCGGGAGAAGAAACGAGGGCGGACCATGTGATAAGAAATGAGCAAGGTTTCCTTCTTTGCATACATTAATTTGAAATAAACATGCAAACTAAGCAAAAGAAGTTAATCTCTATTCTTTGAAAGCTTGAAATAATGAACCTAAGAGGATCTAAGCATTCAGTTTATGTGTTAAGAGAAAGAGATCTCCCCATTAATGGCTTCAAGGCCAATGGATCTTCCCTTTTACTCTATGTTAATGCTATGAAATACAAGATTAAATGCTTTTAGCTCAAATGAAAGAAGATGAAATACAAACTAAAGCCTAATCAAATTGCTATAATTTGTGCTAGGAAGAAGAGAGGATTCTTAGGAAATGAGGGAGGGGGTATAGCCCTATTTATAGTTTTTGGTTTGGAAGAAAAGGGAGATTTGGGTGCATGTGGGACAAAGGCTAAAGTCCAAAAAGCACTTTAGCAAGTCAAAGTGTGATTTGACTATGTTAGAGGGTAATTAACCTAGGTTAGACTAATTAATCTCTCTTAGAGAGTAATTAGGGTTTTGGAAGGGTTTTAAAGGCTTAATCAATCCAACAAAGTGGATTGATCTTTCGGGAGCTAATAGAAGTGAGCTAGAAGAGAATAAGAAGCTAATGTAGTTAGAACGAGGCTATAACTACTGTTTAAATGGTTTATAAGAGGAAAAATGACCAAAAGGGTGTCGTAGGAAGGGAGTTAGATAGGCCTAACTGGTGGTGTGCCATCAATTTGCAAAAGGAAGAAGTGTTAGTGCACCATTAGAAATAATAGTGTATTGAGAAAACTACAGGTGTCTACATTTTCCCCTCTTTGAGGTGACGTAAGCGACGTCACTTCAAAGAAAGTAGACAAACACAAGCAAGTAGAAATTTTTTGAAGGGGTAGAAGAAAAATTAATAGGGTGAAGGATGACGAATGCCCCCTCGAGTGTCGATGGGGTGATGAAGAAACTCGATCGATGATCGAAAAAAACAAATAGAGAGAAAAGTGTTTAGAGAAGACGAGAGACTAGAAGAAAAGGGATTGTGAGCTATCCGCAAATCAATTGCTAACAATATTTTAATCATCATAATGCTTAGAATCCTCCTCATGGGTCCTTATTAAAATGTGAGCATGCGATGGAAGCGTAAAATGACATTAAAAGCCAAGATACAAACAACCTGTCCTTTGCCAAAACAACCAACTCCATGCAACATACACGAATGCAATGCAATACGAGAAATAAACCGAATCACCTGACAGGGAAATAAGTACAATCACACACACTTAAACCAACAACGTTCAAGATAGTTGCACAAATATTTTGTTATCGAGATGAAGTCCCAAATGTTTGATAAATGAACTAGGGTGAAGAATGATGCCCCAAGCAAGGTGTATTATGCAAGGGGGAAGATGGAGGACACTTCCGTCCTATGAAAAAGCAATGTGCACGATGAAAATAGTACTAGGCAATTGATAGTGCCCCAGTGTATGACGAAGTAAGCAACATAGCTTGTTTAGGTGATTGAAGATTTTGGTGATGCGCGAGTCATTGTTTCAAATGATTTGAGAATGTCAGCAAGATCTGGGATGAGTGCCATGCAATAGACATAGATTTCAGCCGTAGATGATTGGTTTAATCAATTTTAAGCCATTTTTGCTATTTTCCAATATTTTTGTGGTTTTTTTAAATATTTTTTGATTTTTTTCATTTTCTAGGTTTTTGATCGGTCAGAAGAATTTTAAAAGATCAAAGATCTTCCAAAAAACACACACGTAGGTGGTAGTGGGAAGGCAAAGCTGTCAAAAGGCTCAGAATATGCGCCCACAAGAAGAAAGATGAGTCGAAAATAAATTATTTAAAATAAATTAGTAAATAATCATCACGACGGGGAAAAATAGATGAAAAATAGAGGAAAAAGGTGGGAAAAGGGTGCCGAAAGGTTTGTAAATTATCTCAGTGTGACGAAGAAGGGACCATTGGATGGCATGAAGTGCCCCAACATGTGAAAATTAGTAAAAATAATTATTTTAATATAAAAATAATTATCACGGTGGATAGAAGAAGGTTAGAATGATCACGACGGAGAAAACATGCCCCAGGGGCATCGCGATGGGTTAATATACTCACCCGGGGTCGGTAAAACAATCATGACCAATTCATTTCGACCAGAGCCTTGTAAATTTTTACCGCGAGTGAAAATGAGAGCCCTGGAGTGAGATGGCGAGGATACCGAGGAGGACGAGGCGTGGATCGCATCCGGGAGTACATGCGGGACCCGGATGGATGGACCATTCATGAGTGCCCTAACCCCCATTAATTACACATTAATTACACTTTTTAGGGTTCTTAGGGTAGGTAGGAGGAATTTTGATGCATGCGTAGGCGTATGCATCGGATTGATGGGTACACACACGCGCATGCATCAAAACCGACATGACACACACACGTGCATCCATTCATGGGGGACAGGAGGATGCATGCACGCATACCTATTCGGTAAGAGGGGTATGCGCACACGTATCCATTGGGAAATGGTGTGCACACGTGTACCCATAAAAAAGACAAAAGGGGGCACGTAAGCGTTGGTTAGGGGGATGAGGATGGACACGCGCATGTGTGCATCAAAACAGGCATGTAGGCATCATGGAGGTGTGTATGTATGTGTGTCTGTATGGCCAGCGCCAAAAAAAGGAGGAGAAAGTTAGTGCGTGTATGCATCCCCAGGGGCGTGTATGCGTTGGTTAGGGTGCGCAGGTGCCAAAGGAGGTGCGTATGCGCTAGAAGCATTGAGAAAAAGACAACTGGCTAGAAAATAGCCAAGTTATAGAAAAAAAAGGTGAGATTACCTTTTAGAAGAAAAGAATAGTTAGTAAATTAGATGTGTTAAAAGCTTTATTTTTCCTTAGAAAAATATTATAGAAATGTTAGATGTCTAACACTTGCATTGATTTTACAGCGTATATGTTACCTATTCTCAGACTCGTGAGCGCTACGGCCGCTTGGCTGTGATAGAGGCGCAGTTTGATGATGAGGATAGAGTGACCTTGAGCCTTTTACACGTGATGGGACTATCCTATGTGGCCGAGATGCCCCAGATCACTTTAGATCATGGCCTCTTGATGGCCATAGTAGAGCGGTGGCACAGCGAGAGCCAGTGCTTTCGCCTCCCGACCGGGGAGATGACTATTACATTAGAGGATGTATGGCGCATCCTGTGGGTCCCGATCCAGGGACAACTTATCGAGACGATGAGCCACTGGAGTGACATTCAACATCACATCACACATTTGTTTGGTGTTCCCACCATACCACGGCGTGGATGTCTGTCTATCGACTATCCAGATGCATAGAGGATCTAGAGCTAGACCGCGTAGTGGTCTACATGATGGCTCTTGTCAGTGGAGTTCTACTCCCTGACAAGACTGGTGCTTCATTTCCACTGGGACTCCTAGGAGTGATTCTGGGCTTGGTGGAGGGACAGACTTACTACTGGGGTCAAGTGCATTTTAGCACATTTGTATTGGGATCTCCATCTGATCACCTACTACCATCAGAAGATGGTAGGACCTACTCATTTATTATAGATTTGGGCATGGGACCACATTGCTATTGGTCACCCCTAGGTGTGCTGAGAGGTCGGGCTCCGACGAGCCTTCTACTATGGGTTGGGTCCCAACAGGGGATGATGTGTGACCCTTCATGGGGGTTACATACCATTATAGTGTGAGCTAGATGAGCTGCTCCAGGCTTCCATTTCCTGGAGACCTTACAAACATTTTCAGTGGCTAGAGGATGGTCTAGAGCTTAGCACCACCACTATTGAGCATTTTATTTTGGGCAGCCGCAGCTATATGCGGGAGTTATATAGAGTGGATCGATGTCAATGGCAGTTCGGCCTTACCCAGGATGTTCCTGGGCCAGATAGATGGTACTTCGCAGAGCCAGAGAGCACTTTGATATGGGTCCGCAGATTGCTGACAGAGCACTAGCTAGCTTTCGATAGGTGGCACCTACTATTTGGGTGCCGCTTAGATAGATCAGAGATCCGGCACTACATTAGAGTATGGGCCATGGTACCATGGTGTGCTCCCATGCCATTTGAGCATTCCCAGAGTGGCATACGATGCCGGCTTGAGGCCTCCTCTAGTGGGGCCTCCTAGTGGTGAGGGTGGAGATGACAGTGATGATGATGATGATGAGGGTGGGCCCGATGCCCCTAGCATGTCAGAGGTAGGGGACAGGGTCCCCTTCCACAGCAGCCATAGGGACAGGGCCCCAGGCCCAGGCCGAGATAGATATACAAGGCCGTGGACATAGAGTTGCCCCCAGTGGGCATTCCAATGGGGATCTATACCCCCCTCTTCAGTAGGTACTACTAGAGACAGGGGCCACCTTTTGATACCCCAGAGAGTAAAGAAGTAGGTGGGCAATGAGCTACTCTTCAACAGCAGATTATAGTGTAGCCATCATTGTTTCTAGTTATAGGTGGTGGTGGTGAGAGAGATACAATGAGGACCTAGGTATAGGCCCTCACATTAGAGCGAGACCAGGCTCGGGCATAGATATAGATTTTGACAAGCAGAGAGAGATCCTGAGGGCACAGCCACTCAGGGCAGTGATAGTGTTGCATGGTAGAGTCAGGTGTGAGAGATGGCCACACAGGGGGCTCAGATATTGAGCCTCCTACACCAGTCCCAGACTCAGGTATGGATGGTTGTGGCCCAGAGGGACCATGTATATAGATGGTCACAGGGTCTCCTAGCACAGAGGGATGAGGCCCGAGCAGAGGTGCAGACTATTACTACAGAGTGGGATCGAGAGGCTGCCTCTTCGAGATAGGCCGAGGCTGATTTAGGTAGAGTTATAGGTGAGTGAGATGTTTCCCTTCAGGAAGCCCTCGCTTCAGGAGATGCCGACTTGATCCGTGATGCCACGAGGCTTGGTGGTGAGGTGTTATTCTACAGGACTACCTATTTCAGGGTAGTTCCTCCAGAGCAGCGAGTGGTACTCCCTCGATAGTCAGGGATGAGCATGATAAGATCCAGGTCACATAGATCAGGCCACTCATCGAGATCAGTTAGGCAGCCCATGCCAAAGCAGCTGGCTAGACAGGACCATCTAGTCAGCCTGGTGGTCCATCTAGTGTAGGTCCTCCTCAGCCACCATTGTTTCATCGACCAAGTGATAGACCTGGGAGCCCCGGTGAGGGTGAGAGCTGTGGTTGAGCTCCACCTTCTTCTTTTGTACAGACATTCTTTATTCATGCCTCTGATGAAGGCTGATTTTGTTGTATAGCTTTGTATATTTATTCATTTTGATGATGCCTCGTGATGAAGGCCCGATTCTTTTTGATGCATGCCCCTTTTTGATGGCATATTGTATCGATGATGTATTATTTTGATCACCGATCTGGACATTTTATACTTGTATAGATATGTGGACATTTTTGATGTATCATCTTTATACGCCTCAGCTGAAGGCATTTTTGATATAGAGTACCGATGTATATCCATTTTAGTTGATATAGATGTATATGACACACATGTATATAGAGGATTACTTTTTGGGCTCAGATACACATGTTTATGAGATGATGTACTTTATTGTTTTGTTTCCTGATGTATGTGACACGAGTGGGCATAATTCTATGATGTAAAATACCCTTTATCAGAAATTACTCTATGTTGAATCTTATCACATGTTGCTTGTTTTGATTCAACACTTATGGATGTGTTATGATGTTGTTTGATCTTGTACTTGCATGTATGTGGTATATCTTAGATTCAGAAATGTGTATACTTTCTTCTTTCATATTTGATGATGTATCTATAGATGGCACCACATGTTTTTAGATTCATGATTTAATTATGAGTTTTTATGCTAGCACTTGGGATGATACTAGATGATATTGGTGTGGGGGATAGATTAGTGATTATGTGCAACCCCTCTTGCCCCCATTGATGATACGATATTTGATGATTAGCTTAGCACACATGCATGATGTAATACTTAGCATTTTTGTATATATATGATGTAGTGAATGATGTTATAAATGTGATGAGATGATAGATGATAGATGTGATAACAAACAACTGTGCAAAAACACACAAGCAAAAGTTAACAAAACTAAACAAATATACACATACTACTACTTAAACAAACACATGCACAAACCTCTAACAAGAGATAAAATGAGATCTAATCTAAGTAAGCAAAAATGAACCCTAAAAGGAAGCACACTAACAAACAAAGAAACCTACAACAATTTTTTACAAGCATGATAGTTTCAAATGTATGTAATGCAATGCTCAACTTAAATCAAACAAGATTCAATTTTTGATAAGCAAATGATCCATTTTAAAGAACTAACAATTAATGGACTAAGTACACCAAAACTATACAAACCAACAACTAAAAGTAATTAAAGCACTACTTTGTTTTTGTGGGACAACATTGACATATTTTCTAATGTTTTTGGGTTTATCTAAGGAGATAAGTTTTCATGGCTACGTTTGTCACTATTTTGTCTAGGTTTCCCAAAGATAGCATTGTGAAATGAAAGTAGCCTTATCCCTGGAAAGGGATTTTTCCAAATGTTTAGATTTTTTGTGTATTGTTTTCTACATGTTTTTGTATTTTCCAAGGTCATGTTTTGAAAGCAATGTACAAGAACGATGAAGCGTGGATGCCCCCAACGTGATGTGGGAATATACAAAGGGCAGAATGCCACGTGCGTATGTGTAGGAAGATGGCAATGGGATTTTCATGCTCAGCGTTAGATAGGCATATACAAAGGTAATGTCCTTCATGCAGATATAAGAGCAAACAAACCAGATCATGGCAAGGCAAAGGTGATCCTAGTAGGGTTCCTAGACCTAGCAGAGAAAGTCATATCTAAAGAAGTGGTAACGATTACCCATCCTTCCGTAAGAGTAACTTGTGTCCGGTGAATCCTCCTTGAGTGCCAAAAACTGGTTTTCACTCAAAGACCTACCCCCTATGCCACAATTGTGTGGTTTTCACACACATGAGGATGACCTGCTTTTTCTTTACTATTTTCTCATTTTTCCATTTTTTTGCTTGTTTTTTCTTTGTTTTCCAATTTTTAGTTCTTATTTGATATTCTCGTCATGCCTAAGCATAGAACGCTTTAAGTGCATGGTGTTCATGGGTTCTGGAAGCTCTTCACCATCTGAATATGCAAGTTTGTAGGCCCCTGATCCATATTTTGCAATTACAACATAAGGACCTAACCAGTTAGCCTCGAACTTTCCTTTCTTTTCTCTGTCTTTAACAAGTGTTCTTCTGATTTTCTTTGAGAACTAGATCCCCACATCAAATTCCCGATGAATGATGTGTTTATTATATCCTGGACACTCTTTCGATAAAATTTTAGGTGATTGAATGCTCTGATACGCCTTTCATCTAATAGTTCTAACTCTGCTAGGCGAGCAACTCTGTAGTCTTCATCTTTATCAAGATAGTCTCTGAGAGATATTCTCAGGGAGGGAAGCTCCACTTCCAAAGGTATGATGGCTTCAGTGCCATAGACAAGTGAATAAGGGGTCACACCAGTAGGAGTGTGGATGGAAGTATGATAGGCCCAGAGGGTGGGATGTATCTGCAGATGCCAATTACGGCCGGTTTTACTGACCATTTTCTCCATAATCCACACAAGGGTTTTATTGGTGGCTTCGCCTGTCCATTACCTTGAGGGTAATAAGGGGTAGACCACTTAAGTTGGATATGGAAGCGTTGACACAATGTTTTAACCATTTTATTTTTGAAAGATTTACCATTATCAGTGACAATGGCCGAGGGGATCCCGTAATGGCATATGAGATGGTTCATGATGAATTTTGAAATCTGCACCGGTGACATAGGTAAGAGGAACAACCTCTACCCATTTGGTAAAGTATTTGGTGGTGGTGATGATATGAGTATGACCATCTGATGAAGAAGGATGGAGCTTCCCTATGAGATCCAAGCCCCATTTAGAGAATGGCCAAGGCATTGCAATAGGCTGTAAGGCTTACGCCGGCGCATGTATTAAATTCCCATATACTTTTGGCATAGTTCACACTTTTTTACAAAGTTACAACAATCGATTCCATGGTAGGCCAATAATAGCCTACTCTCAATAGCTTCTTAGCTAAGACCATGCCACTAGTATGTGCTCCACAAATACCACTATGTACTTCCTTAATTGCGTGGATAGAATCAATGACATCCAAACAATGAAGCAGATTCCCATCGTAGCCATGATGATAAAGGGTGCCTCCTAGGAGGGTATAATGGCTATGCGGTGAATAAGGGCTTTCTTTTTAGAATGGGTGATGTCAGGGGGAAAGGTGCCATCTTGTAGGTATTGGAAGATAGGGTCGTACCAAGGGGATAAAGGACCAACAACTTCACATGCCAAACATGACTCCGGCATATCATATGCAGGTACTTGTAGATGTTCCACGAAGAAAGGCATTTTTCTTTCTTTAGGCGCTATGCGCAAGAGAGACCCAATAGTAGCCATAGCATCATGGATCTATTATGCGACCTTGGTTTTTGTTCAAATATGACTTGTGTGAAATATTCCTTCAAAGTTTCAACCATCTTCTTATATGGAATAAGCTTCTCATCTTTAACCTTATACTCATCATTAACCTATTTTATGATAAGTTGAGAGTCCCCAATGACTCGTAGTTGTCTGATATTCCATGTAATAGCTAGCCTGAGGCCGGTGATGAGTGCTTCATACTCTGCAATGTTATTTGTACATGGGAATCCCAACCGAATGCTCATGGTATGACATCGCCATTTGGAGTGATGAGGACCACTCCTGCTCCAGATCCATGGAAGGTAAAAGATCCATCAAAATGAACCTGCCATTCTACGGACTCTTCAATATACATGATGGATGCATCTGGTAAATCTAAGCACAAAGGTTCCATTCCTGGGAGAGGAGCTTTTGCCAATTGATCGGCCAAGTACTATCCTTTTAAAGACTTCTGATTTACAAACTCAATGTCAAACTCACTCAAGAGAATGATCCAATTAGCCATTTGGCCTGTGAGGGTGGGTTTGGATAAAAGGTACTTGAGAGGGTCGACTTTGGATATGAGCTTGGTCTTATTATTCAGAGAGATAATGGTGAAGCTTTTGAAATGTGAATACAACCGCCAAGTAGCCTTTTCTATTTGGGGATAATTCAGCTCGTATGTGATCAAGGTGTGGCTAAGATAGTAAACTACTCTCTCTTTATGGGCTAAGTCATATTGGGCAAGTAATGCACCAATGGAAAACTGGGTAGTGGAAATGTATAAGAGGAGAGGTTCACCTAGGGGTAGGTGGCATTAGTACAGGTGGGTTGGACAAGTATTGTTTGAGTAGCGCAAAGGATTTTTGACAATCAGGTCCCCAATTGAATGTGACATCTTTCTTGAGAAAATGAGTAAAGGGGTGGCACTTATCCACAAGTTGTGAGATAAAGTGATGGATTGCCTGAATCTTTCCTTGTAGACTCCTTAGCTAGCTGCTTGAGAGTGGTAGGTGGTGGCATTTTTGTGATAGCCGTAACCTTTGCAGGATCCACTTCAATCCCTCTTTGTGAGACAATGAACCCTAGGAGTTTTCCTGATAAGACACCGAAGACACATTTCTTAGGGTTCAAGTGAACCTTATAGTCTCTTAGACGCTGAAAGATACGCCTCAACACTTCAGGGTGTTCTTTTCTACTCTTAGATTTTGCTAGGATATCATCAACATAATCCTCCATGATGTCACTTATCATATCATGGAAGATAACTCATCATGGCCCGCTGATAAGTAGCCCCAACATTTTTAAGCCCGAAGGGCATGAATTTGTAGTAGAATGTTCCCCAAGGGGTGATGAATGTTGTCTTATGCTGATCTTCCTCCACAATTCATATCTGGTTATAACCTGAAAAACCATCCATCAAGGACAACATTTCATAGCCAGCTGTTGAATCGACTATCATGTCGATGTTAGGTAGGGGAAAATCATCTTTTGGACATGCTTTGTTGATGTCATGGAAATCCATGTAGATCCTTATTCCAACAGGTTTTTTTGTACTGGGACTATGTTAGAGATCCATTCTGAATAGTCAATAGGTTTTATGAAATCAATAGCTAACAACTTTTCTAATTCTTCTTTGACCAAGAGCGCCACTTTAGGATGCATCTTTCTTAATTTTTGTTTGATTGGTTTGGCCTCTGGGTGCACAATGAGGTTGTGCACAACTAGCTCAGGGTCTAAACCAGGCATATCTGCATATGTCCATGTGAATATGTCCACGTATTCTTTTAAGAGTTCTGCAAAGGTCTTTTGTTCCTGAGCTGAGAGCGAAGCTCCCAACTTGACTATTCTAGGTTGCTCCTCTGAGCCAATGTTGACGCTGATTGTTTCCTCAATAAGCATTTTAGAAGCATCTTCCATCCATGTAGGATCAGGGGGAAGAGTAAGATCGACCTCCTGTGGTAGTTCATGATCATCTTTGAATGGATAAATCACTTCATCTTTAGACTCTTCATTTTGTTTTTCTATGAGCTCACCAAAGAGTTTGTCACTATGGGATTTCCATTGAGCCTTCTTGCTTGGTTTCTCAGAGGTAGGTATACCTTTAGTTACAACCTTTTTATTCAACCATCCACACATCTCTGCTTCTTCCCCAAAATAGGCACAAGTGTCTAGTTGAATCTTAAATCCTTTCTTGTGGTCTCCAGTCGGAATAAAGTCCCTGAGTCCCATGAACTCGTGAATGCCTCATCATTTTCAAAGAAATCCAATGGCACATGAAGTTGTTGATCCCAATCTATAAGCTCAGGATATATAAGGGCTATTGGATATTTATCTAGGGGATGGATTCGGATAAGGTAAGGACCGACGAATCTGGGAATAGGTTCGTGGAGGCAAGATCTTCGTAAAGGCTACATTGGGAATCTACGTCACTATCGGAATGAGGTGAAACATCCTCACTTTTAGAAGAAGTGGTGTTGTTCTCAGAAGGTAGAGCATCATGGGGCCTTATTCCAAGGCCATGTTTATCAGTTTTGAAATGAGGGATAGGGATAGGCTCCAACCGGCCTTGTGCATTAACGCCACATCCAAACCCATCATAGCCCATGACAAACATCATGTGAGGACCTTTGACGTACTGAGGCACTTGATTGCATGAAGCCATGGTGCCTTCTGGTACTGTTGGTAGGGTCTTCTAACATTTTCTCCTTAGACAAGAGGCCACTATGGAAAATTTCTCCAAAGGTTTAGGACATTGCTTCATGGGTGCTCTTGAACTGAAAGTAAGGCTTACCCCTTGTCCTGGGGGATACTGATAGGTCTGATATCAACAGAGCCTGCTCAAGAGTGAATGGCCTACTTGGGCCATATTTTGTTGATGTGGCCTCCCATGAAGCAAATGGATTGACCAATGAGGGAAAATCTTGATTGAAAGGCGTGAGAGATTTGAATCCACTCGGTTCTTCATGGCCTCCATTTGTAAAGGGACTCAACATCCACAGAAGGACATTCATAAGCTGCACGAGAAAAACTGTGCAAAGCCCTACAATGTGTGAAAGGTTCTGGGTCACCCAAAATGGTAACTACCTGCCCTTCATGATATAACTTGATGCACTGATGAAACGTTGATGGAATAGCTTGCATGGCATGGATCCATGGGCATCCCTAAGAGCATGTTGTATGGAAGGTCCAAGTCAAGGACATGGAACATGTTGTGTCGTGACATGTTGGTCCTACCTCCATGGGGACCACTATAGTCCCTGCTGACTCTCTTTCTTCATTGTCATATGTTGTGATTGTGATAGTTTTAGCACCCAACTCTGTTTCTGATCGCCCAACTACTTTACCAACTTCAAGGTGTAAATATTTAGACCAGATCCCCCATCTACAAGTACTCTTTTGATCTTGCGATGGGTAACCACCACTTTGAGATATAATGGCAAGTTATGCTCTGGGTTATTATGTGGGATTGTAGTATGATCAAAAGTAATGATCATTGGTGTCTAAGCGTGCAATCATGGCTTGAAGGTTTGCGGGATCTATTTATGTGGAAACCCCTGAATTTTGCAAAGTTTTGAACAATATGTTTTTATGGGCATTGGAGATCTTTAGGAGATCGAGGATAGATATCTTAGCAGACATTTTTTCTAATTTCTCTATCAAGTTATATTGACTTTCCTCAGGGGTAGGTACAAGATCTGGTATGATTAAGTGGGCACATCTTGTCCCGACTACGTAGCTCTTTTCTAAGATCCGAATGGTGTTAATCTATTCATTAGATGAGTTAATACATCCAATGAGGGAATCATAAGGACTATCATTTGTAGGGTACACATAGGCAAAGTAGTCCTATAGTCGTTAGAAGTTTGCCCTTGATCTATTTTCTTTTTCTTTTTATCCGCATGGTCAGGAAAAGGTTCCTTGTAAATACCCATTTTTTCATTTGAACTTCTACCGGCCTCCGGGGAGACTCTACAACAATCTTCCCTTCCTCTATGAGGTCTTGGATATAATGGCGTAATCTCAAACATCTATCCATTTTGTGTCCTTTGACATGGTGGAAGTCGCAATATTCATTGTCTTTGAACCAAACTAGTTTTGGAGCATCTTCGGGTAGGGCATTGTTTGTCAGTTGGATATTCTACCATCTTTGCACCATCTAACTACTTTAGGATGGTAGATAAGGATTCTGTCAAAGATGTGAACGTACGTTTTGTAGGCACTTTGGGATGAGGCCCTTGTGAAAGTTTCAAGAGTGGACCTATCTGTATGGCTTGGACTCTCTTGGAGTCTGTAATGCCATCACCAACAACATGTTTATTCTTATTAAAGAATTTAGGTTTTTCTATGGATTTGGCTTCGTGTTTGTTTTTAATAACCGGTTTAAGTGTGCCTTGGCAATGAGCGCTTTCTCAATTTGACTACCTTTCTCTATGACTTCTTCAAAGTTTGAGCCACAATGCATTTGTAAGTGAAAGGCTATTTCGGGTTCAAGTTAGGAATGAATATACTCACTAACTATTTTTGGGTAAGGCACAAGGAAAGCGACTAGCTAACCCATGCCATCATTGTAAAAATCCCACAAATGTCTCATTGGGTTTTTGTTTTGTGTTACATAGATCGTTCATCGTGATGTCACTCTCCATATTATAGGAGTAATGTCTTACAAATTTCTCTGCTAGTGTGGGCCATGTTGTAATGGAGCCCTTAGGTATGCTATAAAACCATTCCAATCCCACGGCTCCTAGGCTGCGAGGAAAAAGTCGTATCAAGAAATTATCGCTATACGTGACCTCTTGGCAAGCCATGTAAAAGTATTTTATATGATCGTGAGGATCACTTTTGCACTTATACTTATCAAACTTGGGGACAAGTGAAATGTTTTGGGAAAGGTTTGTAGCATGTCCTTATCAAAGGGGTAAGGACATAGTTCTTCATATGAATATTTTTTGTTTTGGCCTACATTTCCTGTTGTAATGTTGTGAGCGTATCTTTCATAGATTTCAATTCATCCTGAATGAGTTGCTCCTTAGTAGGTGATATTGACCTTTGAGCCTGAGTTGCTTTAAAGGTATAGTCTATATGTGGATCAAATTGAAACTCGTTAAGTTTTTTTTTGTCTTTGTCTTTACCTATGTTTCTTTTTGAAGCGCCTAGGTTTGCTAATTTCTTGACTCAACTTCAAGATCTATTTTTGGAGGATTTCCTCCTCAACCAGGGATCCTCTTCTTCATCAAATTTCAGAGGAGGGGAGGCCTTCCGCTCAGTTTTTACCTTACGTGAAGCCTTAAAGTGAGGTTTACGTGATGTTTCACCTTCGACAAGGCCTTATGTTGCCCAAAAGTGGATGCATATCCCACATCGAAAGGATTATCTGTGTCTAAGATGAATCTTCACTCTCCTAAGTTAGGGTCAATGACCTTTGTTTCTTCTTCATGCTCATGTGGAAGTTTAGCTCCTAATGCCAAGACTCTCGTGAGTACTTGATCTTTGTTATAATATAAGAGCTCATCAAATCTGTTTAGGTCTAACCTTTGTTGTTCTCCCAAAGAGTCTGACTCTTCTCCACTATGATCGATTAACGTCTCCGTATCTTTGACTTGAGAGAAGAGTGGTCCTAAATTATGACCACTGAATGGGAATGTGTCAAAAGGGTTTTCTCCCATGTGTTGCTCATTTGATTTGGCTGCCATTTTTATGATTTTAGGCATCACTAGCAGACATTTTTATGTAGCTAGTGTAACCCCTAAGTGTATGGTTTTCTGCAAGCCATTTTTAAGGGGATGTTGGAATTATATCACAAAGTGTATCGTAGATGTAATTTTATGCAATCATTTTTACCAAGAAACATTCATATGCACATCCTATGTTATGATTCACTCAATTTGTTATTTCCAAACCTATACCCTAAGATAGTGACAAAGATGTACCAATATGTAAGCCAAGTTAGAACCCCAACAAGGTCTAAGCACTGACGTGATGTTGTCACAGTCCCTGACAAGGTATATAAAGATGTATCAATATGTAAGCCAAGTTAGAACCCCAACAAGGTCTAAGCACTGACGTGATGTTGTCATCCCTTGACAAGGTATACTTAAAACTAGTTTGAATACCGATGAAAGCCAAACCTTCTAAAAAATGGAAGTCGCGAATAGATATAGCATAATAACGTCACCGTGATACATTAACCAAGCAAGCAAGGTGTTAGCACCATGGTAACTTTATTATGATATATGTAAAGTGTTATCAACACTCTTCAAGAAGACTAAGATGACGTCGAGAGTGAAACCAAGTAATAAGTATAACAAGGAGTTTTTAATCGTGTGAGCAAGCGTAACCACATGCAATAAGGGGACTTATACCGTTTCCTCACAAAAAAATGAGAATATGATGTAAGTACCGAGATTGTATGTCTAAGATGCGAACAAGACTATTAACTCAAGAAGAGACAAAAGATGAACCGAATACATAATGGTGAAGATGATCTTGAAATCAAGATGAAAGGACTTTTATCAAAGATGTGAAAAGTGCACCCACACACTTTAGACATTTAACAACCCAGCCACAAACATGGATGGGCGTAAATGGACAAAAAAGTGACGAGCACTATCTCTGATAAAAACATGTGATGTATGCACCTTTCTCACCCCGAATAATGGGCGATGAGAATGCAAGGGTACTGATCAAAAGATGGACACAAGCTAAAACACTTAGGCAGAGCTTCACCTCATCCAAAGACAAGAACAAAACTAAGAAAAAGTGGGACATAGCTTAGGTCCGTGATGAAAAGACACTCAGTTCGAACTCACAAGGGTTCTTTGCCTTGTTTCAACAAACAAGGTTTAGATTCCAGATGAGCCATCACTTTGTGATGGCTTGACACAACAAGGACTAGTAAAGTGGGCTCCTTGACAAAATGGCTTCCCTAACAAGTTCTCTCAACTAGGTGTTACAATATTGTCTAAGAGTGAGGCGTGATTTACCCAAAAAGTCACAATGACTAGTTTGGGAGTATCTCGGCTTTATCCCCTTTCAAGTACAAAGTGGGCAATGAATGCATCCATCATGTACTTCTACTAAGGTCGTGATATAGACAACTTGTAACTCTAACTCACAAGGTGTACTAGTCAAGTGGGTAAGTGAGAGCTTCCTATTTCATCCACGAGGTTACACAGTGGTGGACTACTTTAGGGTTCTCTGGAACCACCCCCATTGTTGTAGCTTAAGGCGTTATGCCAAAGGGGTTATGTTCCAGTTGAGCGGATAGGGACGTACCCTTTTTTCAAAACCTGCAATACAATGTTTTGAATATGGTGTGTTTTTTTATCTTGCTTAGCTTAATGTGGTTTTAAGTAGCACACCATTTGGAAACTGCAAGAACACGTGTATTAGAAGGTTTTGTGTTTTGTCTTAGCTCCTCCTTTCTTTGACAATCGATAGGTCCTATAGACAACAAGTTTTAGTAATTTTTTGATTCGTAGGTTGATGTTTAAGAAAGAGAGTTTTTCACTTTGCTTTTGATTCCTAAGATCGCCAAAAGGCGTGAAGGAAGAGCATACAACGTGAAAAATTCTACTAAAATCACATGAAATTTTTACTTCAACCTTTATAAAACAAGTGTTTTTTGCACAATTTATATGAGTTTTGTATTGGTGTTTTTGATCTCCAAGATCACCTTGGAAGACGTGAGGAGAGAGCATACACACTTCTACAAAAACTACTTCTAAGTCAAAAAAAAAAAAAACACTTTTAATCTATGCAAACTAAAATGTTTAAGAAAGAACCCCTTTTTTCCAATTGTTAGTCCTAAAACCTGCAATGATGGATTAGAAAAAGTTTTTGCAGACTTGTAAAATTTTCAATTTTTTAACACAGACACCTACGCGCCTATACTGACACCAACGCTCCCCAACCGATGGATATGCACCCCACCTGATGGGTACACCCAAGTCAAAAAAATTAATAAAACTCAAAGAAGTAAACACAGATGCTCACAATATGATGGAGACGCGCCTATATTGACATGGACGCTCAGGTTATGACGTGTACGCGCCTAAGCCTAAACAGAGAACTGTAAAAATTTTTACACAAGTCAGATCTTTTACACCTACATGTCAGAGAGACGTATACACGCCCCATATGATGGAGACGTGCATGTGTGTCCTTGTGTATGGGTTATTTCTAATTTTTTACTCATCAGGGGCATTTATGCTGCCGCACGCATCCAGAGAGACGTATATGCGCCCCAGATGATGGAGATATGCATGCACGTCTATGTAAAGTTTTAGTTGCAAATGATGGGGACCTTTTCGATAGGTACGTGCCTGATATGATGGGTATGTTGGGGTTCGATGTGTATGTGCCCCTTGTTGGACACCTATGCACACCCTGTGAAAAACCTACAAAAAAACATGGATTTTCAAATTTTCAAGAGCAAACAGGTTAGTTGTTAGTCAAAGTGTCCTATTTCTAGATCAAACCCACAAAATGTATATAAATGATGGTCATTTACCTAGGGTTAGAAATAAAAATGAGGAAATAACAAGTGATTTAAAAAAAACTTGAAAATAAGCTTTGAAAAACCTAAAAGACCTCCATTAATGGAGGGTGGACATAAGTGTCCCACCAGGGCGTGCCAAATGTGTTCAATGAAAAGTTGTAAAAGCCATGGATTTGGGGTAAGAATCTCTAAAGAAACCCCAAAGGCTTTTAACAATCTGATCAATGGACCATGTGATAAGAAATGAGCAAGGTTTCCTTCTTTGCATACATTAATTTGAAATAAACATGCAAACTAAGCAAATGAAGTTAATCTCTATTCTTTGAAAGCTTGAAATAATGAACCTAAGAGGATCTAAGCATTCAGTTTATGTGTTAAGAGAAAGAGATCTCCCCATTAATGGCTTCAAGGCCAATGGATCTTCCCTTTTACTCTATGTTAATGCTATGAAATACAAGATTAAATGCTTTTAGCTCAAATGAAAGAAGATGAAATACAAACTAAAGCCTAATCAAATTGTTATAATTTGTGCTAGGAAGAAGAGAGGATTCTTAGGAAATGAGGGAGGGGGTATAGCCCTATTTATAGTTTTTGGTTTGGAAGAAAAGGGAGATTTGGGTGCATGTGGGACAAAGGCTAAAGTCCAAAAAGCACTTTAGCAAGTCAAAGTGTGATTTGACTATGTTAGAGGGTAATTAACCTAGGTTAGACTAATTAATCTCTCTTAGAGAGTAATTAGGGTTCTGGAAGGGTTCTGAAGGGCTTAATCAATCCAACGAAGTGGATTGATCTTTCGGGAGCTAATAGAAGCAAGCTAGAAGAGAATAAGAAGCTAATGTAGTTAGAACGAGGCTATAATTACTGTTTAAATGGTTTATAAGAGGAAAAATGACCAAAAGGGTGTCGTAGGAAGGGAGTTAGATAGGCCTAACTGGTGGTGTGTCGTCAATTTGCAAAAGGAAGAAGCATTAGTGCACCATTAGAAATAATCTTGTCACCAAGATAACCTCTAGTCAAAACCGTTGGTAGTAATATTTTTGGGGTATGGGTAAATCAATATACAATAATAAGAAGAAACAAGGTCCTTGAGAGATGGTAAACAAACGTGACATAAAATAGTTTCCTAACTTATAAGCAAGCACCAAAATTTCATCACTAGGAAAGATCCTACCGATATTTGACATTTTCATGAGGCTCTCTTCATAGAGGATGCCTTCGGTGAATTACTATTTCTAACATGATTTTGTTTATGGGTTTCTCCTCTCTTATATTCGAATCCAATATTCACCCAAATTTATATGAAAGCAAATACTAGAATTAATCAACTAGTAAATTTTAAGAAGACATCCCTTCGTATTAGCAAGGATTAGGAGATCAAAACACTATATTATTAAATATGTGTTGAATCATATTATATGGAAAGAAAGCATCACGGCGACAATATTCCATTGCAAATGTAAGAGTCAAATCTTGATAAATTTAAGGTTCACCAAATTGCATTGAGAAAAATTCATTGCCTTTATGAAGGGAGTTGTACTATTTTCCATGTCAAAGGAAATAGACTAATAAGAATTTCAATCATTGTAATTTCAAAAATTGGTTTTTTCACAATTAGTTACAATTTTAATTTATTGATTTGTTTATATATATTTTATAATTTTAATAATAAAATATTTACAAATTTTGAAATAATGGTTTCCTTTTTTATATAAAATATGACCATTGTTTTAAATGGAGATATGTAGAAATTATATTAATATGCATAAAAATATATTAAAAATATCAAAATAAATGTATAGTTGTCTTTTATATTTTTATGAGCGATGCATTATTAGTATGTTTTAGATATTTTGAAGGCCAATATTGAGAAATCGGTAGCACATCCTCAAATTTAAAGTCTAAAAAGTGGGTGCTCATCTTATTTGATCTTGACTTTGACTTTTGTTTATGATAGTATATTAGAGGACCATGGCTATAGTTTTGCTTATCCTATATTAACTATTAATCAATGTTTTTAACTAAAATTGCAAACGATGTAATTCTATAAGTGTGGATGATGGTAAAGTGAGGTTTCTCATGTCATTCATAAGGTACAAATTCTCCGAGGTATTTTAATGGAAAAGAATGAAGTTGGGTTCAAGTATTAGATTAATTTCACGGATTAGATACTAATCATTGACATTATATTAATTAAGGTTACTAATTTATCATGTGAATCAATATGTTCATTCTTCAATAAAAAGTTTCCAAGTAAACTCAAACAAAAAGTGTGTGTGTGTGTGTGTGTGTGTGTGTGTGTGTACACACACACACACACAAACACACACACACACACACACACACACACACACACACACACACACACACACACACACACACACACACACACACACACACACACACACACACACACACACACACACACACACACACAACTATTAACTTGTGGGTTGCGATCTCTTTTTGAATTAAGAATAATTATTCTCCAAAGTTTCTTTTCTAGTGAAAAAGCTTTTACTCTTTGTGGTTATATAAATATAAGAGAGGAACCTACAAAGTTTAGATGCATATCTTCTGGAAATTGGACAAAATTACAAACTAATGGCATGATACCATGATACTAGCTAAACTAATTTTATATAAATTATTCTATCTAGTCTTTATTACTATTCAAAATTCCTTAAGAAGTTGTGGAATAAAAACTATATTTCTTCCTTATTTTTGATATTATTGCTATCTTGGTATGGTGACAATAATCCTTTTTTTGCAACATCACCAAGGAAACTTAGGATTGATTAATTTGATAGTTTCCCATTTCATATATTTTTGCAACTTGAAAAAATTATGGGCGACCTTTTCTATATTTGAAATTTGTTTCTTAATGGCCTCCACATCATCCCATCCTTTCTCTTCTAGTTATAGATCCTCCTTTACGTATATGTTGCATTTGATGGAAGTCACCAAGGATTTTTCGTTAACCTAAACCTTGGAGTTAGGACCCATTATTTTTAGTAACTTCCACCAATCTCGTGAAGCTCATTCTTTCCTTAACATTAATCGAACAACTTCATATACCTTACGAATATCATCTACCATGTGTTTTAGTAATCCCAACATTGTATCTTTGTTCTAGGTGTTAAGCACCATTTTATCTCTCAAAGCATGCAAGGCCTCTTCTTTTTCTTGTTTCAACTCATCATGATTTTGTACATCTTCAGGCATCGACAATAACAACTACTTAGGGAATTGTAGGAGTATGGACATTATTTTTTTATCAGAACTCATGGAGAAAATTTTACAAGGTCCTTGCTTAAATGAATTTTCTCTCCACTACAACATTTGGATAGATTAGCCATACATCCCAAAGTCACCCTATAGTAAGGGTTTTTTTCTTTCAAATATATAGTTTTGTATCAATTTTTAACAATTTTTAGCTATGAAATTAGTCACATGTGACTATAGCCTAATGTTAAGATAACTATAGGATGATAAAAAATACGAGTTAGTTGGTGACATCCTGTTGACTATGGGATGGCATTATCTTAACATTTCCCCATCACTCACTATCTTACATTGGCAATTTCATCTCAACGTCATCAAACGAACTAAGATCTAAACTTATGATTTTTGGGTTTTTAAATAACATCTTTGATAAAAATCAATAATTTTAATTTTGATCAATAATTAGTTCTAGGGCATCATTTGAATAGGAAAATATTGTTTAGATAAAGAAATGGAGAGGAAAACAAGTATTTTTTAAAACTTAGTGATGTTAAACAAGCACAACATAAACACAACATGACAACCTAATTTCATTAGGCGGTTTCTACATGTCCTATTTGAGTGCCTTGTGCAACACATCAAGTGATTGGTTCGACACTAAAATAAGATGTATCAAACCATCCGGATGTTTACGAGATATAATAATAACTCCAACACGACACCCTAAATAGGAAAGTAACACCTTAAGTTACAAATTTTTGACCGAAATCAACTCGATTTCCACTAATTTGACCACAATTCAATTAATTTGACCTATGTTTCCCTAATTTGATGTAATTTACCTAATTAACTAAATAGACCTAATTGACTTGATTTGACCTAAATTTACCTAATTTTATATAATTGATCCAATCAAACATAAACCACCTTAATTTGATGTAATTCATATAATTGCTCTAAGTTTGACCTAAATTAACCTAATCAATGAAATCGATCATGGTTTGATGTAATTATCCCAATTGACATGCTAAACAACACAAATGATACAACCTAAACACAATGCAATAACATACTTTCATTAGAGGACTTTACATGTCATTTTGAGTGCCCCATACAACACATCGAGTGATTGGTTACATGGGGCAATTAAACATGATGTATTGAACCCCTTAGATGTCAACGAGACAAAATAATACTAGGAAACACTCTAAACACAAATGCAACACCCTAAATTATAGAAGTTTGACCAAATTGACATGCTCCCACTAATTTGACCAAATTCACTCAATTTGACCTCAAGTATCCATATTTCAACATAATTGACCTAAATAATCCTAATTAAGAATAATTAATTTAATTTAACTTAAATTCACCTAAAATGATGTAAATGACCCAATCAAACCTAAATAACCCTTATTTAATGAAATTTCACCTAATTTGACATAAAATGACCTAAATTAATCTAATTGTTGACATTGATAATGTTTTGATGTAATTGAGCCAATTGAAATGCTAAACAACAAAAATGGCACAATCTAAACACAAAATGACAACCTAGTGTAAGTTTGATGTGTAGTAGGGATTGATTGAAGTAAGCGATTGCTGTTGAGTCCTAATACACATCAAAATGTTGCATTGGGGTGTATTATGGCTCCGTAGGTGAAGATGGGGCCAATTGAGCCTGTAATACACCCAAATGCAACACTTTGACATGTATTAGGGGCTTGACCAACCCTATTTCCAACATCCGACCCCTAATACACATCAAAGAGTCAGTTTGACATGTATTAGGGATTGGTTGGCATAATGAGACCAATAACTACTCTAAAATCCAAGGAGACAGAGATAGAAAGTGCAGAAATGAAACTAAACTAACAGGTGATACACCAAAGGAGGAGTGGTGAACACTTCTTGTTCTGCAGATAGACACAGATCATAAAAATGCAACATAAGACATCATGCACAAGCTGATAAGATGTAATCAGATAGAGAGATGTAATAAAAATGCAACATAAGACATCATGCACAAGCTGATAAGATGTAATCAGAGGTCTGAAATGAAACAAGCAACACAAACAAAGGACTGAAAACTGATCACAGAGCCTGTATTGTCATTTACACTGTCAAAATCCTTGTATTACAACATCAAAAAGGGTAGAAAACCTATTACAATTTTAGAAGAGGTTTGATACTTGCAAAAATCACTTGTTACAGGTGAAAGAAGAAGCCTGCTATCCAAAGAAATGTTCCCCCTTCAGAAATGAGCCAAATCTGGCTTTTACATGCATGGGTCGAGCCCAGGGGACAGAAAACGTACAAAAGCATGGGAGCCCATCCCTTCTTGACTGTAGGTGCATTAAAATGGCATGGGGAACCTTACAAACCCATACCCTATCATTTTGACCGGAATACAGGAGAATGCGGCCCATTCTGCATTAAATCTGGTCGCTGAAACGTCGCTTCTGGCCATGAACACGCGTCAGAGCCGTTTCTCGATTTTCTCTCTCTAGAATGCACCAAAACTCGAGATTAACCCCGGAATCATGTAGAGAATTTTGTGAGCTTTCCGTTGATATAAAGAACGTGCAAATCCGAGCTCTGGATCGAAAGATATGTCGATCTGAAGATCTAGGGCACAAAACAGGCGAAAACGGATTTTTAAATTTCTTCCCGCGCTCTGCCACCTGAATGACACGTGTCAAGCGCTGATTGGACGAGAAATTCTCTCTCCAGACCTTACCCGTGGGTTTTCCTTGAAAATTTTGACTTTTTGATGATTTTGGAACATTTTTCATTTTTTCCCGCGTCCCCGCCACTTGGGACACGTGGCATGCATTGATTGGTCGACAGGGGCGCGGGGAGACCTTTGCTTTTAAACTTTTGGCCAAAACTTTTGCCAAATTCTCTAATTCCTCCCCGAGCTCCGCACCTCCCTGCTCCATTGGACACGTGTCCTGTACTAATCGGCTCGGGCCAGCGCTTCAAACCTTGCCCCTTTGAATGTTTTGGACGTTTTCCTTGGCGACACGTGTCATGTTGTGATTCGTCCACGGGCCTGCCGGATTTTCACGTCCATCGCGTCCTTCTTGTCCGGATGTCCCAAACTGTCTGGGACAAAAACTTCCGATCCGCCCGAAATGGGCTTCCATGTCCCTTTTTTGCCGGCTAACACGTGGCGTGATCTGATTGGCCCTCGGCTTTCTCGGCTATCCGCGTCCCACGCGTCCTTTTGTCCCACTTGTCCGGTGCTGAAGTTTCCCGTTTCGGCCGAATCGGCCGGTTCGCGTCCTTCGCGTCCATTTGTCCCAAATGTCCCAACTGCTTAGTACGAAAGTTCTCCATTTCGGCCGATCCGGGCGGTTCGCGTCCTTAAGGCCCAAATGTCCCGAGCAGTTAGTTGTTTTTCTTCTCTTTCGGCCGAACCGGCCGGTTCGCGCCCTTCGCGTACATTTGTTCCACTTGTCCCAGTGCTTTGCGGGCCGCCTGGAGGTGTTTCGGCCGAACCGCTCCTTGGTGATCCGACTGTCCCAACTGTTCCTAGGACAAGGACTTAGCCGATTTTCACAATTTTTTCTGGCCCAAGCTTATTTTCTGCAACTTTTTCACATTTTCTCAGAGCTTGCTCTTTTCAACCTGGACAGGAGAGTTAGAAAATTTCTGAGGGGACCCTAGAAACATGATTTTTGCCCTGAATCCATCCATTTGCCTGGGACTCGAGAATTCTGATGTATGTTATCAAATCAACCCTGGGGGTGGATTTGGATAACAATTTGGTGACTCAGCGGGGATACCTACTGCTAGGTAGAAGATACCAGTTGCCTGAAGCAGTCCATTGGGCATGGAGTCATCAAATATTCTATTTAGAACCTCAACTGACTCAGAATGTGCAAGGAGGAAGATGGAATGTCTCCTGATAAAAGCAAGGACTGCAAAACATCTCCATGGACAGCAAGCTGTGCCAAAGCACTTAGGGAAAACAAAACTAACCTACAACAAAACAATGTGCACAAGCACTTGGAGGAAAGAAAATCTAATCTAATATTTACAGAGGTAGTGAACTTCCCTCTAGAAGCAACGCTTGAGATAGATTCCATTGACTGGAATCTGCAGTTCTTCACCCTCCAGTGAGGCTAATTGGAAAGCATTGCTATTCTTGCACTTTGTGACCACGTATGGACCACTCCAAATGGCATCAAATTTTGAATGCCTTCCCGGTTTTGCTCTATCCACATCCCATTTCAACACTAGATCTCCAACTTGAAAAGATCTATCTTTGGCCTTTCTATCAAAGGTCTTCTTGATCACAGCTTGATCCTTTTCCATTGCTTGGGATGCCTGATTTCTGATCTCTTGCAGCTCCATCAACTCTGCATACCTCACCTCCATGGGCTCAAATTCCAGCAACTCCAGCTGCTTCATGAGTTCCAACGTTGGCAACTCAAGTGACATGGGCAAGATTGCCTCTCTTCCATAGACAAGCCTGAATGGAGAGTTACCTGTGGATCTTTTGGGAGTGATCCTATCAGCCCATAAGGCTGATTTCAGCTTGGTATGCCAAGACCTCTGATTCTCATCAAGAGTCCTCCTAATGATCCTCAACAAATTCTTGTTTGTAGACTCGGCCTGGCCATTACCCTGAGGGTAATAGTTCGATGAAGTGCTTAGGTAAATACCGTTCTTGATAGCCCACTCAGTCACCCTAGATCCAATGAATGCCAATGCATTATCAGAGATTATTGTAGTAGGTACACCAAATCTGGTTGTTATCCCCTCATAAAAGTCTAAGATGCTAGACTCATTTGCCTCTTTGAGTGCTACTGCTTCTGTCCATTTGGTGAAGTAGTATGTGGCTGTCAAAATCCATTTGTGCCCTTGGCTTGAATTGGGATTAATGACTCCGATGAAGTCCAAACCCCATTGCATGAATGGCTGGTCAACTGAGACTGGATGCAATGGAAGGGCAGCAAGTCTCTCTTTTCCTGTGAAGAATGCACAATTCTTACACCTCTTGATCCATGCATAGCAATCACTGAAGATTTTAGGCCAATAATAACCAGCCTTCATGATTTTTAGAGCTGTCACTCTTGGTGCGAAATGGCCACCAGCTGGTCCACCATGAAACTCTTCCAACACCTTTTGAATCTGACCTGTGCTAATGCATCTCAGCAGCACTCCATTTACATCCTTTTTGAACAAAACTCCATCAACAATGGCATATGGGACAGCCTGCAATCTGAAGTGTCTCCTTTGGGTCTTGTTCATCTCCGGAGGGCATAGGCCTGTGCTTAGGAAGTGCATAATATCTTGGGTCCAGCAAGGAGTGGGGGAAGCATTGTCTTCTTCTTGATTGCCACTTGGCTCATGGCTGTCCTGGACTGTCAAAACAGCCTCTTCTTCGTTGCATACTTCCTTTTGCTTCCCCAAAACCAGCTGCTCACACAGTCCTTTCCCTCTTACCAGCTTGGTGATCTTGATATCAATGTCATACTCCATGACACGGGTGATCCAACCTGCCCTTTTCTCATTCAAATCCTTGTTGAGGAGGAAGTCCTTAACCCTAACATGTGAGACAAGCAGTTGAATCTTATTGTTTGAGACCAAATGTCTGAACTTCTTCAAGCTCCTGATGACAGCAAGGACATGCTTTTCGATGAAAGAATACTTTATTTCGTAATCTTCCAAGGTTTGGCTGAAGAATGCTATGGGCTGTTCTGAACCTTCTCTATTCAGTTGTGTTAAGATAGCTGAGATTGTGTCTGATCCTCCAAACGCATACAACATGAAGTCCTTTGAAAAGTCTGGGTTGATAAGAGTTGGAGCTTGTGATATTGCATGCTTGATGCTTTCAAAACTCTCTTTGCCTTCTGCTGTCCATTTGAATGCCAGACTCTTCTTCAACATCATTGTTAGAGGCTTCACAAGAGTGGAAAAATTAGGCACAAATCTGCGGACAAAGTTTATCCTTCCTAAGAAGCTTTGAAGAGATTTCTTGTGGTGTGGCAATGGGAGCGTTCGGATGGCTTCAACCCTTTCAGGATCAATTGTTAGCCCTTCCCTAGAGACAATGTGGCCCAACAATTTGCCCTCGTGTGCCAAGAATATACACTTCTTTGGATTCAACGACACTCGAACCTTCTACACCTCTGAAACACTTGCCTGAGGTGAAAGAGATGGTCTGTTGCATTCTTTGAGAAGATAGTGATATCATCTAGGTATACCAGCACTATATTGTTGATTAAGCCTTTGAATGCCATATCCATAGCTCGCTGAAATGTTGCTCCGGCATTTGATAGGCCAAATGGCATCTTCTTGTAGGCATATGTGCCCCATTTAGTTGTGAAAGTTGTCTTGAATTGGTCTTCTCCCTTCACCATAATCTGATTATAGCCTGAGTAGCCATCAAGTAGTGAAAACCTTTCGAACCAGCCACCACCACCGCAATATTTGCTCCATGGAAGGGAGTGGATAATGATCCTTGAGAGAGGCTCTATTCAAATCTCGAAGTCGACACACAACCTGATCTCTCCATTTTTTTTTCTAACTGGGACTAAGTTGGTGACCCAACTTGAGTGTTTGATGGGGAAGATGATACTGGCCTCAATAAGCTTGCTTAACTCTTTTCTCATTAGAGGTTCAATATGGGGATTCACTGGCCTTTGCTTTTGCCTGACAGGCTTGGATTCGGATCCAGCTCAATAGTATGTTGTGCCAACTTTGGGTTGAAACCTCTCAGATCTTTGTAAGTCCAAGCAAAAACATCTGGGAATTCTTGACAAAGCTGAACAAAATCAGATTTCTCTTGTGAGGTACTTACTTTGCCAATCTGCAATGTTTTGCTTTCTCCCACTAAAATAGGCTCTGAATCTTCACCCTTTACTTGAATGTTCGCTTTCTCCTTCCGGAACTGATCATTCGGGTTGAAGATTGACTCCAAGGTTATGAGGCCTTTTGGTAATTTGTTAGTTCTCAGCTGTACTACCTGATCACCATATTGCTGCTCCAGCTTGTCTTGATTTCTGGCGGAGAACTCAGCTTCTTCTTGTAGGAAATTAACAATTTGCTGATCATTCTCGAAGACTTGCCAACTTGTGCCGTTATCTGGAACAGCTGGTCTCACAACCAATTTGATATGAGGCTGAGATTTCTCACTTTTGATACTCTCTACAACATCAAACGCAGCCCCAATTGCTGCAAGTCTGTCAGTGGCTTCATTCTTTTTTCTTGGGATGGAATTGATGCTAAAAGCTTCAAAATCTTCAATAAGATCCCATACCCGATTTTTGTAGCACTTAAGCAGATCATTTTTGGCAGCATTTTTTCCTTTGACTTGGTTTACGACCAGCTCACTATCACCAAATACTTGTAAATTCCTGATGCCTTTCTTCATTGCCCAGTGCAGTCCATGAATTAAGGCTTCATACTCAGCCGTGTTGTTTGAACAGGAAAATTGGAAACGGAAGGCTGAGTAATACCTTATACCTTGCGGTGAAATGAGCATAGCTCCTCCTCCTGCACCTTGTCTACTCCTTGATCCATCAAAGAACAATTGCCATACTTCATTCTTGTCCTTATGATCTGGCTTGGTGATGCTGGGGAGAGGTTGATCCTCTTCATGTAAACAATAAACTCCTAGCTCAGATTCTTCTATTTCTTGATAGGGATCAAAAGCATGCACCTTGCTTGCCCATTCATCAAGAGTCAAATCTGGGATGCTTCCAACCTTGGTGTCAGTTTCATCAGTGCTAGGGTGATCTTCTTGATCAAATGCTGAGCAATTGGCATTAATTTGGCTGGTAGTGTAAGGCTCAATGTGAAAGTTCGCAATAGGTTCAGACCTGATTGTGGCCTTGGTTCCATACCTTGTTCTGAATAGCATGTGTGACCAATCAGCAGACAAATACCCTCCAATCTTGGCCGTGAAGTCCCTTGACAAACACAATGCAAAGAGTGGTGGCAGGTCTATGACTGACACATCTTGTAACACTATTACGTTGGGACATGCGTGCAGTGTGAGGCTCAAACCTCTGATTACTCCAACCGTTGTCACTGTTGTCCCATCTAATTGCACTACACCCTTGGAGATGACTTCATATTGAAGCCCTAGCTGATCAGCTATTTGCTTGGGCATTACTGAACTACTTGCCCCTGAGTCAATCATGCAATTATGTACCAACTTATCTCCTATGATCAATGAAACATAAAATGGAGGGGGCTTCAACATTTTACCTTGCTGACCTCCATGATTTCCTTCAGGCTGGGTAGCATTTGTGAGTACCTTTTCTTGCATTTGGACCTGTTGATTTGAAGTTGACCAGTCCTTCATGGCAGCTTGTAGCAAATCTCTTTGGCCTGGGATGGATAGTGATTCCCACATTGATATGTTTACATTTGTCTTCTTCATCTGGTCAATGATGTTGAATGGGGATGAAGCATCCCTCTGCTGTCCCCTAGCTTGCGCATTCGTTCCTTGCACGTGGGCAGCAGCAACTGGCATCTGAGTTGGTTTAGGAGCTGGTTTGGGTGCTCCTTGCATGTTTGGAACTGCATTTTGTTTGCCAACACCTTGTGGAGTGACAGAAGGTCGTGAACTACTTGGGGCCAATGGCTGTTCTTCACCCAAATTTCTTCTCTTTGACCTTGTGTTGGCTGCAACACTCTGAGAGGGTATTTGATTCATACCACAGAAATCTTCAGCCTGCCAATTGACAAGAGTAGTTTCATTCGGAGATGTCCCTTGCTGAGATGCTTCCTGCTGCTGATCTCCTTCGTGGCTGGACTCTTGCGACCCACTGACGGTTTGCACCATCAGGGCTTGATTTAATGCACCGTTAAAGCACATTGATTGGTTGTGTGGCTGACTACACGGGAAACACCAATCATATTCTTGGGCCATGTTATTTTGGACTGGCACTAATGCTTTTGAAGCAGATACAACATTGGGGTTATAGGGCTGAAATGGCCTATTAGCGGGAGGCCTTACTTGGCTTTGATTTTGATTTGCAGCCTGAGTTGGTGACCTATTTTGTTGGTATGGCTGCCTATTAGGCTGAGCTTGGGGTTGATAAGAAGGTCTGAAACCTTGGGCTTGCTGTCTCTTGAGAGTAACCAGCTCGTTGCCTAGGTTTTGCAACTGTTTCATGACCTCTTGGAGTTCATTTGAAGCACTAGAGGATGAAGTAGAAGTTTCACTTGAACTTTGATTTCTAGGCGTAGGAACAGGAGCCAAAGTGGGTGTTTGACTAGTGCTTGGATTTTCTAAGTTTGGATACAAGGGCATGGGAGGCCTAGGAGCCAGTTTACCAGCTTGAATAAGACAGTTTTCGGCTCTAATGGCAATGCTATAAGCAGCAGGTAAGGTTGTGCCTCCCATAGATTGAATTAACATAGAAATATCAGAATTCAAAGCTTTAAGGTAATATAGAAAAGCACCTTCTGTTGTTGGCCTGACTGCCACTGGAATTCTATCCCAAGACCTTTGAAATCTGAAGTTGAAGTCAGTCAGCTGCTCGTTGGGGGCTCTCTTGATAGTTGTTAGCTGCTCCAAAAGAGACAAGTTGTCTCCCTTCTCTCCAAATTGCTCGTGAAGTGCAATACACAGCTGATTCCAGTTTGTGATAGAACCAGCTCCAAGGCTCCTAAACCATTGTAATGCTTTACCCTTGAAGGAAGATGCCAGTAACTTGACAACCACTTGCATTTCATTGATTTCATGAATTGCACAAAGGTTAGCAATATCTTTAACATGATCACTGAGTAGTCTGATTTTCTCCAGTGAAGTAGGGAATGTTCTTCAGGGCTGCAATAGGAACTGGATGTTGTGCATTGAGAGCAAGTGGGCTGCTGCCTGTGAAGTTGACGTAGGGGTTGTTTTGAGCCATTCTAATCGGTCTTAAAGCCCTTGTATACTGAATGAAAGGCCTGTCAGGTGGAGGAGTTGAGAGAGTTCTGTTTGGTGGAGATGGAGACCTCTGAATCCTTCTTCCTCTTTGCCTTCTTCTTGGAGATAACTGCAGGTATTCAAACAACACTTCTTCTTCTCCAACTCTTGACCTTGTGGTGATTCTTCTCATGAGTTTTCAGGCCTGCACTGCTGAAACCAGTTGATTCTTCCCCTTGGAGTCGCCAGATATGCAAATAATAGCTCTTATAAGCAAGAAAACTGCAGCAGATGCATATCAACTTTGCTGCAATAAAAATGAGACCTCTAGGTCCCACCAGGCGTGCCAAAACTGTTGTTGCAGACTCACAGCACCCCTGGATGCAGATCAGGCTTCTAGGTTGATCACTCTAGCATCCAGTGTGATTGCACAACATGGAAACCTCTCTCCAAGTGTGGGGACTTGTTAAACTGAGAGAGGAATCTCCAGATTAGAGGCTGGTTCCTCAAACTCCTCTGATTTAGATCTATATTTGCAAAACTACAGAGGTTTGAAACCTAATCCTACTCTAAAATCCAAGGAGACAGAGATAGAAAGTGCAGAAATGAAACTAAACTAACAGGTGATACACCAAAGGAGGAGTGGTGAACACTTCTTGTTCTGCAGATAGACACAGATCATAAAAATGCAACATAAGACATCATGCACAAGCTGATAAGATGTAATCAGAGGTCTGAAATGAAACAAGCAACACAAACAAAGGACTGAAAACTGATCACAGAGCCTGTATTGTCATTTACACTGTCAAAATCCTTGTATTACAACATCAAAAGGGTAGAAAACCTGTTACAATTTTAGAAGAGGTTTGATACTTGCAAAAATCACTTGTTACAGGTGAAAGAAGAAGCCTGCTATCCAAAGAAATGTTCCCCCTTTAGAAATGAGCCAAATCTGGCTTTTACATGCATGGGTCGAGCCCAGGGGACAGAAAACGTACAAAAGCATGGGAGCCCATCCCTTCTTGACTGCAGGTGCATTAAAATGGCATGGGGAACCTTACAAACCCATACCCTGTCATTTTGACCTGGAATACAGGAGAATGCGACCCATTCTGCATTAAATCAGTCATTTGAAATGTCACTTCTGGCCATGAACACGCGTCAGAGCTGTTTCTTGATTTTTCTCTCTCTAGAATGCACCAAAACTCAAGATTAACCCTAGAATCACGTAGAGAATTTTGTGAGCTTTCCGTTGATATAAAGAACGTGCAAATCCGAGCTCTGGATCGAAAGATATGTCGATCTGAAGATCTAGGGCACAAAACAGGTGAAAACGGATTTTTAAATTTTTCCGCGCTCTACCACCTGAATGACACGTGTCAAGCGCTGATTGGACGAGCAATTCTCTCTCCAGACCTTACCCGTGGGTTTTCCTTGAAAATTTTGACTTTTTGATGATTTTGGAACATTTTTTCATTTTTTCCCGCGTCCCCGCCACTTGGGACACGTGGCATGCATTGATTGGTCGACAGGGGCGCGGGGGAGACCTTTGCTTTTAAACTTTTGGCCAAAACTTTTGCCAAATTCTCTAATTCCTCCCCGAGCTCCGCACCTCCCTGCTCCATTGGACACGTGTCCTGTACTAATCGGCTCGGGCCAGCGCTTCAAACCTTGCCCCTTTGAATGTTTTGGACGTTTTCCTTGGCGACACGTGTCATGCTGTGATTCGTCCACGGGCCTGCCGGATTTTCGCATCCATCGCGTCCTTCTGTCCCGGATGTCCCAAACTGTCTGGGACAAAAACTTCCGATCCGCCCGAAATGGGCTTCCATGTCCCTTTTCTGCCGGCTAACACGTGGCGTGATCTGATTGGCCCTCGGCTTTCTCGGCTATCCGCGTCCCACGCGTCCTTTTGTCCCACTTGTCCCGGTGCTGAAGTTTCCCGTTTCGGCCGAATCGGCCGGTTCGCGTCCTTCGCGTCCATTTGTCCCAAATGTCCCAACTGCTTAGTACGAAAGTTCTCCATTTCGGCCGATCCGGGCGGTTCGCGTCCTTAAGGCCCAAATGTCCCAGCAAGCGATTAGTTAGTTGTTTTTCTTCTCTTTCGGCCGAACCGGCCGGTTCGCGCCCTTCGCGTACATTTGTTCCACTTGTCCCAGTGCTGCGGGCCGCCTGGAGGCGTTTCGGCCGAACCGCTCCTTGGTGATCCGACTGTCCCAACTGTTCCTAGGACAAGGACTTAGCCGATTTTCACAATTTTTTCTGGCCCAAGCTTATTTTCTGCAACTTTTTCGCATTTTCTCAGAGCTTGCTCTTTTCAACCTGGACAGGAGAGTTAGAAAAATTTCTGAGGGGACCCTAGAAACATGATTTTTTCCCTGAATCCATCCATTTGTCCTGGGACTCGAGAACTCTGATGTATGTTATCAAATCAACCCTGGGGGTGGATTTGGATTACTACACATTAAAGTGGCAATTTAATGTGTATTAGGATTGATTGATGCAAACAAGGTCAATTGAGCCATAATACTCATCAAACTATCGCATTTGGGTGTTTTAGTCCTCGATTGGTCCCATTTTCACCAATAGATCACTAATACACATACAAACATCACTTTGACATGCATCGTGGAATGATTGGGATAAATGAGGCCAATTGATCCCTAATACACATCAATTTGTTACATTAGGATGTATTAGAAATTTACTGGCATGAATGGGGCCAAATGAGTCCTAATACACCTTTATGTGAAAATTTTATGCATCTTAGTGATTGATTGGACCTGTTTAAAATACACATCAAAGTGCTAGTTAGACATGTATTAGGGCTCAGTTGGTGTGAAGGGGCCCAATCAAGTCCTAATACACATCAAAGTTTCACATTAGGGTGTATTAGGGATCTGTTGGTGTAAATGGGGTAAATTGAGCCATATAATACTCTAATGCCACACTTTGACTTGTATTAGGGATTGATTAGCCCCATTTACACCAATTGATTCTTAATACATATCAAAGTGCCAATTTGACATGCATTAGGGCTTGTTTAGTGCAAATGGGGTTGATCAAGCCCTAATACGCATCAAAGTATCACATTTGGGTGTGTTAGGGATCCTCAGCGAAACCAGGCCAATTAAGCCCAATAACATCTAATGTCATAGTTTGACATGTAATAGGGCTTGATTGGCCTTATTTTCACCAATCAATCTAGGTAATCCACATTAAAGTGTTAGTTTAACACATATTAGGGTTTGTTTGGTGTAAATGAGGCTACTCGATCCCCAATACACGTAAAAGTGTCACAATTGGGTCTCTTAGAGCTAATTTGGTGTAAATGGGGCTAATCGAATCCTAATACACCCTATGCAACAATTTTATGTGTATTAGGGGTTAAATGGCCATGTTTGTGGCAATCCAAATCCAATACAAAAATTATGATAGTTAAATTTGTGCTAGGGTTCAATTAGGAAAAATAGGACCAAATGATCCGTAATACACATCCGAATGCCCGATTTGGGTATATTAAGGATCTTTTAGAAGCGAATGAGGCCAAATGATCCCTAATATACCCTAATGTGACACTATGATGTTTATTAGGACTCTATTGTCCTTGATCATGTCATTTTTACATATATAGGGCTCAACTGGCCTTATTTGCATCAACTAATCCCAAATACATTTCAAAGAGATACTTTAATGTGTACTAAGTATCGATTAGTGTGAACGGTTCGAATCGATCCCTAATACACATCCAAATATCGTAGTAGGGTATATTAGGGCTTGGTTTGGCCCCATTTGCACTAATCAAGCCCTAATACACATCAAAGTATTGCTTTGATATATATAAGGGATTAATTTTTGTAAACGGATCCTATATATCTTTAATACACATCAAAGTGTCACATTGACATGTATTAGATCTCGATTGGCATGAACGAGGATAAATCAAGTCCTAATACAAGTTAAATTGTCTCATTATGGTATATTAAGGATATCTTGGAACAAATGGGGCCAAGTGATCCATAATACACCATTATGTGATATTTTGATGTGTATTAGGGCTCAATAAGCCATTTGCCCATAAATCATTAATACACATCAAAGTGTCAATTCACCATATATTAGGGCTTAGTTGGCATAAAGAGGGATAATCGATTCCTAATACACATCAAAGTAGCACATTCGGGTGTTTTAGGGATCTCTTGGTATGATCACAACCAACCAAACCCTAATACACATTATGTGATAGTTTGATATTTATTAGGGCTCAAATGGCCTCATTTATGCCAATCAATCATTAATATACTAATACATTCAATCGATAGTTTGATGTTTATTAGGATCAAATGACCACATTTATGCCATTAAATCCTTAATACACATAAAGTTTTGGTTTGACGTGTATTAGGGTTTGGTCAAGGCAAAAATCCAATTGATCTCGTAATACACATCAAAGTGTCACATTTGGATGTCTCACATATCACTTTTCAGAATGGGGCTAACTAAGTCCTAATACACCCAATGTGAAATTTTGATGTGTGCTAGATCTCAATTAGACATGTTTGTGAAAATGAGCCCTAATACACCTATTATACTAGTTAAATGTCTACTAGGGTTCAATTGGTGCAAATTGGGATAAAGAAGCCCTAATTTATCGATGTGTGTTGACTTGCCTCGTCATCACTCGATGTTTTGTCCACATCATGTGGTGAGTCATCTTACTTAGTGAGATCATAGGTCTTAGGATTTATATGACACATGGCAGATTCCGTCATAGAATTTGTCATTGTCATATGCGTTAGTGACGTCATAGGAGTTACATTCCATTTTGGAATCATAACTCCTCTTTCCTCATGGAGGGAATGATTGTCCAGGCACGAGAGTTACACAACACTCCCATATGTACCCTCCTATTTTTGATCTATGAGAGTGCTAGACCTGTTTTACCTTATGTTTGATTTTCCATTGTTGTTTAATTCTTGCTGATTACTTGGGGCTATCACATTACTGTTGGAGTGTAACTTATTTGATGTGCATAGAGTCTTGTATTGATCATTTTAGAAAAATATCACATGGTATCGAGTGGTTTTTTGGTAAACATATACTCATTTATTTTAGTTACTAATAATTTCGGTTTTGATTTTCGTGCTTCTCGTGTAATTTTTCATTTATTTTTGAAATCTTACTAACTAGTTTAGTAGTTCAATTTTTGGAGTTTATGCATTTTTGATGTTTGTACATGTGCAAGTTTATTACTTGTTCATCTAGATTTAGCTAGTTGTAGTTATATTTGGTGGGAAATCTATTTTGGAAGTAGGTTTTGCATTTCTAGTTTTATTAGTAATTTTTAATTAAAAGTAATTTTTAAAAATATTTTCCTAATTAGCCCACCCTATCTCCTCCTGTTAGATTTTCCCCCTCCTACCCGTCTCCTTTCTTAACTCGACAAGCTCTGTGGTGATCTGTAGCAAGCTACATCCCCCTGAAAAGCTAGCTCTTTCCTTGTCGAGCTACTTTTTGCTCTGCCTAGTTCTAAAGTTGAGATCCTTCTTTTGCAATGAGTCAAATGCTCTCTGTTTATCCCAAGTGAGTTGAGTGACTCTTTGGGTGAGTCATTCTTTACTTTTTCATTTTACATTATGTAACATTCCCATTTTTAGACTTTAGAAACAAGGGAATTTTTTTTTCACGATGTTATCTATTCTAAATAAAACATCATTTAGAACACACATTCCATGCCAATCAATCTCATAACAAATAACCATATGCAGCTGTAAATGACTTAGTAATTATTGATCTCTCATGTTTGTCTTTAAGTATAGAATACTTTATGTATACTACGTATACTTGGTTTTCCTACCCTATTTTGGGTACTGAGTGATCTATTTAAAGAACCTATCTGAATATTTGTTACCAATATTCATCTGACATCACATTTCTTTAAACTAGGTGACATAGGACAACGCAACCAATAGCTTGTGATACTTTGGCCAAAGATTTCCAACATACTATTCATGTTACTATTCCTAGATGACATACTCGTCACAATTCAGAATACGCCCTTCACCTCACTCTACTGTTATATAGAATGGTCTTTACTAACTTCTGTCAATCCACTTGCCCAAGGTTTAACCCTAACCCAGGTTAGCGACATAATTTGTTATAGGGATACACTCATGATGACTTAGGGTATATGGGCATACTCGACTGACCTAAGTCGACCGAATGTGCCTAGGTACCCTGAGTCATAGAAAGATACTTCCTATTCTAATCATGTTACTAACTTGACCTAGAGAGAAACTAAGTTCAAGTCCAGATGTGTGTAGATCTAGATGAACAAATATAGAAGGGTGTTGCCACATGTCAACTGCAACACTGTATCCTCGAGAAGCCCTTAGTCTTCTCGAAGGTATAGTCATGCAGTTGGCATGTGCCAACATCCATTAGAACTGCTTCATCATGATGTACATACCCCTAGGTGGTCATTAATTCATAATTAAATTTGGATTAAGATTCAGATTGTGCAGCAACCTTGCAAAACCCTAATTCCAACATTCATTAAGTTCTTCTTCCATAATTAATCTGATTAATATTAAGAACTTCATTAACTCATGATTGCTTTTATGTTCATTAACTCGGCATAACAAGCAGTTATCAAAAATAGGGCAGCAAACATCATAAGGTTAGTTTAATATATCTTTACTATTCAAGATGGTGTAGCATCCACATAGGTTCAGCTAGAGTAGACTTCATGGAAATGAAGTACAATGATTAACGATCATAAACACCATTCCTTTTGTTTTACATTCTTTTGAAAGAGGAAGATTCTTCCTCTACATGATTAAATGTTAGGGTTATCATACCCTTTTTATCTTTCACAATTCATATAGTTTAATTGTATGTCCAATACACATTCCATAATTATACTATAATTTTTTAGATAGAGAACGACATCTTATGCAACTTAACAAGTTGCAGCTTAGTAAGGGAGATTTAACTATTCCCTTTAATCCAATTATTAAATGATAACAATAATAAGTATACAAACGAAGTTATAAATAATATCAACAAGATAAATTCCAATTTCCTTCGTAAAAAGTACAAGAGAATTCACACAATAATTTGGAATCATATCAAACCTTTCAATTCATCACGATAAAAATATACACTTTACAAGACTATGCATTTTAGGCATACTGTATGTCAAACATCATTAAGATCATAGAAGAATACAAATTTTCTTTTTCAATACAACTCATGAATGAATCAGAATTCTTTACAAAAGAACCAGACTTTACATTAGCCAATACATCATAAAAGTTTTTTTCCTTCTTTTATCACTTACGAAGTCCATCTGCAAAAATTTCTAGCATGGGCCAGTTCATTGAATTGAGCATGATGAGCACTAAGAATTAAAACGAAGTGCATTCCACTAATTATTCCATTAAAATAAATCTTCTTTAATGAAACAATTAATGTATCATACAAATAAGCATAAGTAATAACAACCATAAAAGAAGTACAAATAATAAATCAGAATTCACTTTTAAGAAAAGATCATAATATAATCAGCAACTACTGCATTATACCAGGTAAGTATTGTCCCAAACAATTACTTATTTATATCAAACAACAACCCTTGTCATTTAATCATTTCATAATTCTTTCTGAATTTGAAATACAAAATTTAACTTTACTATGTAACAAAAAGAGTTACTTTCAGAACCAAAAACCTTATTGTCATTTTACCAAGTTTCCGAAATCATGTATAGAAAAGTTCATTTCAGCATAGTACATATTTAGGATGATTCATCCTACAACTTAAATAAATAAGAAGAAGAATCAATACGGACTATCCATGATTCACCATTCATCTAAGAGATAGAAATCAGGTTCAGAAAGTACATAACTGAGTACCTACATAACTATATCAGTCAAGGGAACTAATAAAATGATTCACCATGTAAGAGACAACAACCATTAACAAGAATCCCAAACCAATCCGAGAAGGGAGAGAAACAAAACAATCATCATCTCACTTGCAACTCTTATGTAATATTCTACATTATTGGAGATATCAGTCAGTGGCCATACGTTCCATAAAACAAGGTAAGCCTTATGAAAGGATTATTTCTTACTCATGTCCATCCAGGAATGGATCATACTTACTATTGAGTGCACAGAGAGGAGTCCCTTAGAAAACAATATCCTAATGATGCATGACTCATTCATTCAAAACAATCAGACTAGAAATGATTATGTTTTCCTTTCTATAGGACAAACTCAGTTGTACACTTCCCGAATCGACACAACAATTGATTCTATACAAATTAGCTGAGATCAAGAAAGATCAAATGGGGATGGTTTGGTTTTCCCCTGTACCAAAAATGACAGTCCCAAAAGTTTCCTGAACATACTACTATTCCCAAAAAATTCCACAAAGTAACTAGCAACAAGTTTAATTAAACAACCACAAAGAAGTAACCGGTTCTAGAGAGTGAGTTCTCATTACCTCATCCAAGATCAAAAGGGAAGAGAGCTGAACTCAAGAAGTTGAATAGGCCTAGGATGGTAAACACTCTAACAACATGGGAGAGAGTTCGATCTATAGAGTAGTTCGAGAAAATAGAACTTAACTTCCCAAAAGTTAAAGGAAACTCAATAGAAAGGATCCAAACCTAGAATTCATTCACCATTGTTTTATCAATTGAATTCCAAATCCCATTTAAAACCCAGAAGTTATTTCAAAATTTCCAAAAGAGAATACAAAACCAAACGCGAAGTTTAAAGAAAACATTACTTCTATTTTCCTTACAAACTCAAACCGTATCAATAACATCAATACCAACACTAACCCAATTCATATACAAATAGAAATATAGGATGCATATAATGCCATAATCCACATTCATCCATTCATCTTTGTTTTAACACAAGTTCAAGTTCATACTGTAGAGTAAAGTATACAATACAGTCCCAAAGCAGCAGTACTAAATCTTCACAAAACAAGATATAGCTTAAAAGAATGTTCAACTCCTTTTTGTAAAACCCAGAAATCCATTCAAAAAGGTTCTGATAGAGAATAAAAAAACCCAACATGAAGTTTAAAGTCAAACAAAGTTTCTACATTCCCCACGAATTCAAACTAGTAACAGAGATTCCAACTACAATAACTTTCATAGCTCCATCTAAAACATAAAGTTCGAGCTCATAAAGAAGAACAAAGTATACAATACAGTCCCAAACTAGAGGTACTATATCCTCACAAACAAGATATAGTTTTATAAAAGGTCATGCACCCATCTTTCAAAAAATGGCGGGTTACCCATAATGAGAGGGAAATAAGATATCCTTACATGTTTTCACGCAAGTTCATGTTCAAAGTAAATAGTACAGTCCGAGATAGAAGTACTAAAACTTTTTCAAACTCAAAGATGCATCAAAGAGAAGATTTATAAAGAGACTTCTAGTTCAAACTCAAACCAAAAACCATTTACTCAAGCTCTTTTCTAGGAAGACAGTCCAGAATGCAAATTCTAATCAAAACACTAAAGTCTCGAAAGTTCTATATGCATTTCACCATTGAACTTACTCAGAGAGAAAAAAACCAAAACCAATATTATAATGTAATGGATTCATATCCAAAAATCAAAGAGATTCCATCAATATGAAGTAAATAACCAAAACAAGATAGATAACCATATATCCCAAGAGAGCAGAGTTATTTTAATGAAAAATTTAGATAAAAGAAAGAAATCTTAATGGGTAGAGCCTATCATGCCCGATAATGCTTTACGCCAATTCAAAGGAGACTTCAGCCGAGCTTCCAAATCTTATTCTCCTCCAAGAAAGATCAACAAAAAAATCTCTTTCCCCAATGCCTCATATACTTTCCCTGAATCGAAAATAGACCAGGGAAACCAAAAATAGCCACAAAGTGAAAATCAAACTGTTGGTTTGAAGAACCAGATAGCTCCATGCAGAGAAAAAATCACAAAGCATGCAAGACCAAACAACCCCCAACAAATCCACCCACATTGTTTCCAAGATGGTTTTCTCACAAAAATCGAGATTCATTAATGCCATTTACTCTCACATTCCCGCCTATCTCTCCATGCCACCGCCATCCAAAATTGGTGAATCCTAATTCAAATTTTGCATGCATTGATAACTTTAGTGAAGAATCACGTAGGTTCTACCAAATTTTCATGCTTCTGCCTAATCTGCATAGTTCAATGAAATTTAATACAAAAATCAAATCTCATAAATAGCTTAGGAACCACCGCCTAGCCTCCCATTTTCCATATAACCCTTAGGTCCCCTTTCCACACTTCATTAGTTTAGGATAGGTACCATTAGCTTAGGATAAGACCTTAGGCTAGTTTAGAAATAATAACCTTAGGTTTAAAAACATTTCAATAAGTAATTGCCACCTTAGGTTAGGTCATAACTCACAACCATATAGTATAAGGTATTAGATTAGAAATAGCCTAGCATTACCTTAGGTTATTTCCCCCTTATTCCCATTTAGTACAACAACTTAGGTTAGGATGTCATCCCAACAAAATAGATATAGGTAGTAGGTAGGTATAATACCTTAGTTTAAGAATCCTGCTAGGATAGATTTCTTAGGGCTAGGACTTAGATTGTTCCTCAATAGTCCCTGAAACATGCCTCATTTCACTTAACGCCATAAGTGTCCCACTGAGATCAATCAAGAAGATCCAAAAAAACATACAACAAAATGCATGCAAGCTCTTACAAGACAATAAAGAATTTATAAACATAAAAAGTTTAGTTTGTTACATATCTCAACCTCTCGAATGTCGGTTTACCATTCGGACTGTAAGGAGATTTAAAACATTCCTGGATCATTGGAATTGATCCAAGGGTGAGTCGATTAATAGAGATAATTTTGAAACCATTATTACTCGAATGTGAAAATGGATTCTTTGCAAACCATACCATTTTAGTCTAATGAATCCAAGAGCGAAATGATTTATCATGGAAAGCATGATCTTCAACAATCAAAGGAACACAACTCATTCAAGAAAATCACATGTCAATGTTTTCAATGTAAAAGATAAATATAATATTTATCAAAGGTGTTACGCATTACCTCTTCCCTTAATGAGTTGGGTTATGTTGAATCTTGCCTTGGGATTATGTTGTGTGTTGCATAGATCATTTTGATCGGTCAAGCTCTTGAAACGAGATGTTTTGTGTTTTTATTTTGCATTGGTTTGGACTCTCGCATTGCCCATGAGTTGGATTTTACATGCATTGAGTTGGGTTTTCCTTGTTGTAAATTCTCTAGATTGGGAAATTTTCATTCAAGTATATTTTCTTTAAGTCATTTGGGGTATAATTCATCTCATGCTCGAGCCACGTTGTGTTTCCTTTTCTCTATCCTTTCCCAACCCACCTCACTCCTTCCTGCACAAGCTCTACACACATCCTACTTAGCTTTGTGAGTCATTTGGAAATTCTCCCATCTCCCCAAAGCATCGGTTTTGCATTCAACTTGTGACTTTTCAAGATTTGTTGTGCGTTACCCACTCCAGTTTGCTCGTGCTTATTTTTGGTCATGTCTCGATCCCAATGCCCGACCTACCTTGCTCCACTTGAAGCTCTTTGGCTCGCCACCTTGTCCGAGCTATATCTCATCCTCGACCGAGTCCACCTTCTTTTAGCCTTTCCTTTTTAAAAAAATATCTCATTTTTTTATTGGCTTTATAGCTTAATCTTTTGATCCCTTTATAATTTAAAGTGGGTATATAATATTATAAGGTAAGGAATATAATCAAAAGTTAGATCTTAAGTGTTAAGTTAAGATCTAATAATATTTTAAAAAGGTGGTAAATTAAATTAGGCTTTAATATTTTTTAATTAGGCATCTAATTAAATTTAATTATTAAAGTGTAATATTATCATTTAAGTAACGTTAATCATCTTTTTTTCCTTTTAATAGTTGAGATTAGAGTAATTGGGCATTTTAAAAGTCCATTTTCTAGCTTTATTAGTGATTCTTTTCTATTGATTTTATGTTGGAGTGTGTAGTGCCATTCCTATTGTTTTTCCTTCCGAGAGCCCTTCACTTTACATCATTTCGAGTTGTTTTTTTAATTTGTATAGCCCTTTTTATTGCTTTTGACTAGTGAGTGTGTCTACCATTGTCTTGTGGTAAGGGGGTTTTTGTTGTGATGTGAGATACTTTTTCTCACACATGACTATGTTTTATAACCTTCTCTTCATTTTAGCTCATTTTGTGCTCGATTACGGTGTCAAACTTTCATGATCAATGAAACTTGATTATGGTCTCCATGCTTATGCATTATTATGCGTTGATTACAAAGCAAGTGTCCTGACTGTATCGCGACACACATTCACACCGATTATAATCGACAAACTAAACTATAAAAATCCAAAATCATGGGGTATTAATATCGTTATGGGGTGGTTGTGTTTCATTTCTAATTTTACATTCTTTAATTATCTCTCTTCATAACATATGCTCTTTCTATTCCTTTTCTCATTTCATTTAATTTTTTGAATGGAGATCGAAGATGGTAATGAAACTAAGGGGTAAAGGGTTATTTCACATCACTATGGGAGTTAAGACCGAACTTGATGATGAGCCTCAAAATCTAAGTGGCTGAATGGATGTGATGAAGCCTTAGGTATTATCTATATGTATGTTTCTCCTTAATTTATATTCCACATTGAGTTGTCTAATAGACCTTGTTTTCCTATGTTTTTGCAAGGGAAAAATTCAACTTGAAAGCAAGACAACTATACCCTAGTGTCAAAATTTTTCATTGTAAACCTTCCCCAACACCCTCCAAGTTATTCCATCCCCTATAATAGACATATCATACCTTTTCAAGTGGTTTGATGTGTTTTTTAACCTTTTCCATAAGTTATTTAGGGAAAAAAAATTCATTCAAGTGCTTCCGAGATGATACTTTGTAAGACATGCTTTTCAAGAGACTTAGGAATGATTATTTCTATCATATCTAAGACATGGTTCACACTCCACGGAGTATATTTGCAATCCAAAATTTATCAAGGAGTAGTATCAAGGAGCTAAGAACATTGTGCATCTAATTTTGGAAATTTTAGAAGGTTTAGGGACTAGTCCAACAAAAGCGGGTCTTGGAGGGTGAAGGAGCTTGTAGTAAAAAACAACCCTTGAGCTTCAAGAAGTGATTTTGGGAGCTACATAAGGGGTTGGATGTCAAACAAGACACTATTGGAAAGGTATTTCAAATATATAAGTGATGGTGGTTTTAAATTTTTCAAAAACAAAAGGAATTCTTTACACATACTATTTTCAACATGCATAACTTATGATCCTTAGAAAAATCCTATTTAAGGGTTTGTAGGAAGAATCAAGGCATGAGAGCCATCCCATCCTTCTATAAATGTTTTTTCATTAAATATATTATGAATAAATTCTAAAAATACCTTTGGATGCTCAAGTTATGCTACCAAAAGTTTATCCCCAAGGTACGCTTTAGGACTTAGTCATTTTTGTGGGTGGACACATGTCACTTCCAGGTATGAACATAATTACTTGTCCCGAATATCCCATCCCCTTGGGAATAAAAGGAAAAAAAAATGTTCCTATCCCCAGATAGCCCCTAAACCATCATGTGACCCGAGTTGAGCTTCAAGCAGGCAGATTAGCCCCCTTGCATGAATTTTAAGCACCCTATGTCATCAAATCCCGAATGAAACTTTCACCTCTAGAGATGGGTGAATTTTATTACACCAAAACTTCCCTTCCCCTTGGGATAAATGGGACACAAAAATGTGCCCAACCTTAAGTTTAACCCCTTGTTCTCCACATGACCTCGAAGGTACTCCGCAAGCTTGTGTTTAGCTCCCTCTCCTCTATGTCTCTGTTAGTGACCATCGCCACTTGTCAAGCTATTGTGAGGGTGAATTTTCTTACACCAACTGTCTATCCCCTTGAGATAGTTGGGACACAAAAATGTGCCCAAGCCTAGCAGATGTAGCTAAATACATGCATTTATATAATACACTAGTAATCAAGAAATTATCGTAAATGTAACTTTACTTGGCTTTACATTTGAGGATCATTCCTAGTCTAAATGATGGATCAATCTAGGCCTCTAATTAATTTACCCTAAATAGATTAACTTGTTCATTATAGTTGGATTTAGAGCATATTATTGATATCACTTTAATCCTTCCAAGTCCCACTTTCATTCAATCTTACCCCGTATTGTCTCGAGTCACTTTCTTCTTCATCTTTCTCAAACAATCCTTCTTCCTCAAGCATGAAAATTTTGGGTATTTTTTATTTCTTATATTACCTCAAGCATTACCCTATTCAAACACCTCACTTTTGGTTTGTAGATAACCACAAAATTACTTAAGACAACTCTATACTCAATGTTTTTCCTCTTGGTATAAAACTATCCTTTCCCCTTAAGATAATGTTGTTTGGTTCATAGGTATGTTTAAGCTTGTAAGGATGTCTCCAAGACTTAAAAAATATACTATAATCCTATTATCACCTTAAATGTGTACCCAAATTTTGGGGTTCCAACTCCTTATATAACTCTTTATTTTCCTTTTTTGTGTTTTGATTGCAAACCCTGACAAGGACATGTACAAGGTCTTGTCATGCATAAAACCCATTTTGGTATCTTTCAAGATGAAATAAAGGAAAATTTAGACACTCAATAATACATTTAAATAATCTTGTAAGTTTTAGGTCTTAATTTGAAATTTAGAGCTAGGTTCCTTTGTAAAACTTACTCTCTAGACTAGGTCTAGACTGTGTAACTCACCGTATTCTCACACCTGTCAAGCATTAGCTCCAAATTATACCAATAAAAGATTAAAATTCATCCATAATCATCTTATTCATTATCCTATTGTTGTTAGTTCCAAATTTTAGAGGAAAATAATGTGGTTTGAAGGTTCAATTATCGACTTGGCTCCCCTTCACTATGAGTCTCAATCAAGCCCAAGAGTGATTAAGGACTTACAACTTTCTTCAGTGATGGAATTAAGACATAAATTTTTTTCCTAGGATATGTGATGTCCTACCTCATTATACTTTATCATAGATTCATGAAAATTAACACATTCTATTCAACTAACAAAAAGTGACTCCCTTACTCACGTTAGAGGCAGAGTTATATCACAATTGGAGGATTAGGAACAACAAAGAAAGAAATATTTTCTGGTTTATTCAAACCAATCTAACATATGTTCATCTCCTTAATACCAACCTTGCTTTTAGAATATGGTGATAAATAAGTCTTCACTTTATGCAATTATCAAACACAAATTTTAGTCAGGGTAATTTAATGAAACCCTAAGCATGCAAGGGTAAGCACAATTATAGAGTTTCAATACCTTATATTGGCTTACCATAATTCAAAATCACTACTTGGCTATTTAGAAGCCCTTATACACTCCCATAGATAAAAACCAAACATGATAATTACTTACTTCTCTCAAATCTCCTGCAGTCATAGTCCACATTGAGTATCATCATGCAATGCACCAAAATATACTTCCATGTTATTGATCATCATAACCTTTCATTTATTAAAATTTCAAACCATTTAAGCATATTTAAATCTTATTATGTCATGCTCAAATGCTACCTTGCAGAGATACCACTCTTTGTTATAAGATTTCACAAAGTGCCATATATTCACGATTATGCATGTAACATATCCTAAAATACAATGCACCCACATTCAAATGCACCCACAAGAATTAATTCTTGCGTAGAATTCAAATGTTTTCTTTAACCTGCAATCCTTCCAAAATGCATACCCTTAGATGCTTATTTGTTTAGAGATAAACTTATAATGTTTTAACAAAGTTCATGAAATCTGCAATTTTCATTCCAAGGAGAAAATTAATTACCTACACACTAAAGAAGCCACAAGAAACAAACAAGAAGCCCTACACAACGTCTAGAATGAGGAAAGATAAATAATTCTCTCTTTCATAGATCATACATACCAAGAACAAGTAATCAAGTATCAAATGAGCACTGACACCATCAAAGTCTTGTAAGACACCCTCTCTTTCATTTTCGAAAAAATCACAGAATCCTCAGTTACCTTGGAGTCTTTATATGTCCTCCTTTAGTTATTAACGAGTTCATGCCCATCCATTAGGTGCTTAAACTATTTATGACTTTCAAGAAAATGCATACCCTTATATGATTATTTGTTTCCAAGAGATAAACTTATAATGTCTCCAAGATTTCAAACTCCCAATTTGGAGGGAAAAAGTTCATGAAATCTGAAATTTTCATTCCAAGGAGAAAATTCCATATCTCACAAATGAGTAATTAAGGTGGTGATTGTTTGCTCTCCCTCTCGACCAATCTTGGGAAACTTTCACCATATCTCTTCCTCCCAACATGAGGTGCCTTCAAGCTGAAAAATAGAAATACCAAATATTTTCCATATTTTTATCATTGTTGCAAAAAAACCAAAATCCTTAAAAACCATAAAAATATGCCCTAGATTCTTCTTCTTCAATTTCCCATTGATAGCAAGAAACCATAAAAAAGGCTAGATTCTTTTTTTGAGTAGTGAAATTTAAACACAACATCTAAAGAAAAAACCCATTTAAGAGAGGTTGATTTTTTGTCAAATCGGGAGTGGAAAACCATATTATAAAAATAGTAAAATCCTCTGGTTCACACTTACTATAATTATAAATTTTCTCATAATAGTGAAAACCTTCAAAGTAGTAAACCCTGAAAATCACCGGAGCGGAAAATTAGGGCACACAAGCCAAAAAAGTGAAAAATAAAAAAGAGAAAAAACAACATTGTAAAAATAGATAGTTCTTGAAAATGGTCATGAAACATCTGTGAGAGTGTTCCAAGCATGAGGAGGATTTCAAAAACTCATTCGGAGACAAAAAATCAACCTTTCCCAAAATAACAACTCATGGATTCCGTGGTCTAGAAATAGAAAATCCAATGTTGAGTGAAATTTTTTCTATCCCCTCCATTTTGAATCATATTGTTTCTTTATACCAATATTAAGTTCAAATTATTTAGCCTCAAGCCTTTTTTGACCTTTCATTAAAGTACTCTAGTATAGGTGATAATGATTTCACCCACATATACGGATGATATGAAAGCTAGAATGTTGGGTGCACTAAGAGAACCCATGGAAGAAAAGGTCTGCGATCGATTATATGCATTAGTGGCCACCATGTGTCAATGTAAAATACAAAGGTGGTGTTGGATTGTTCCCATCACTATGATCTAGACACCGAACAATAATATTTGATGACAACTCGGTCATGACAAGATACTTACCCCAAAGGAAATATCTCAAGGCATGGAGATTCCAGTTGGAAGCAATATGGTAGTGATTGTAGTCATTTTTATGTACTCCTTTTAAACCCGGTGTGTGCAACACATCATCCATCCTTGGATGGGTGCTCACCCGAGGTGCGTGAAGGTGTCGAGCCCCTCCTTTATGTGAGGCTTGTAATAATATTCATCATTATAGCATAACAACATATAGAAATAAACACATACATCTTATGAAAAGATAATGAGACTAGATCTGAGCCTAAATGGTCCATATGACAATTTTTAATACTAAAAAGAACATACATGAACCAAATCTAAACCATGAACACAATAAAGAACAAAAACACTTAGATCCATTGAACACTGATATTTAGAACAACACCATTATATTAATTCACCAATATTACAATAGCCAAATACATCAAGAAATCCATAAATGGACTAGATACATCGTCAGAGTTTCAATATTTTCTTATAATGGCTCCATTACACATATCTCTCCTAGCCCTCTCTACCTTCTTTCTCACATATCTTTCATACATTATGCACACCTCTCATTTATCATCCCTCTCCTTCTATTCTCCCCCTTCATCTCCTCCTTTTGTTACCTTGAAAATCAATACATATTAAGGGACTCGAAGGAATATTATCTTTACCACCTACTCATCACTCAAGAGTGAACCACCTACCAAATGTCATCATGTCTTTCCATACTCAAGTATCCTTAACATGAAAGTGCTAGCTAAATCTGTAACTAACTCTGCTTTACAAATCCTTATCCCATCATGATAATCATATCCTAGGATATGCTTTCCTTGGGCTGCAAGTCTCCATGCTCTAGCCTTATCCACAATTAGATCTAGCTGCATCTCCATGTGTCCCTTATTACAAATTTGATTGTGGTAAAAATATGGATAAGTCCGAGCCTATTCTTTCCCGGGTGTGAACCTCCACATGTTTCCCAAAGTTACTACGTGAACCTTTGTGCCTTTTCGTGAACAAAAAAACCTTTTGTGCCTTTATGTTTCTAGTATCCTTAGGGTCTCAACATTACCCCACACTAGTTTGATTTATGCCAATGGCAATATTTCATGCTCACTAAATAGAACTCCATTAATTTAAAATTCAACTAAGGAAAAAATTGTGCATGATGGAACAATCTAGATGACTAACTGGAGGATTTTAGGAAACTCCACATCTATCTCACCATTCAACTTGTTCCATGCTTCCAACTTATATAAATCTTTCCTTGTTTCCTCCCCTAAGATGTTGGGTACTTGGTCTGGCATAATCTATCCAAGCTTCCCCTTGAGCTCTTATATGACAAACACTAGCTCCTCGCAAACACCCTCAAACTCATGCATATGTTTTTGATGGAATCTCGAGTTTGCTAATCCAAAATTCTGAGATTTTCCTTTTGGTTTTTAATTTTATCCTTCTACCTTTGTATGGTGTCAATTATCAATCTGCGCATGCTAATCTTATTCATCAAGCCCTTCTCTGTAAGGCCTTAAGGATGACCTCTTCATATGTTATGCACACATCAACAATGGGCTCACATTTTTGGCAACTATTGAAGCCCCTATATACCAATATATTTTCTTCCTTGAGTTGGGTGAGAAAATCCTCCAACTTAGTGATCTGGGCCTCCACAACAATCTTGTTGTTTTCCTTCTCCTTAGCGAGATCCTTAGCCATAGGCCCCATGGAAAATTTTTTGTGGGTCAGGAAATCCCCTCTAAGTATTTAAATACTCCATTTCATCACCATAATCTATCTTGGCTTAGCTCACTAGTGTTGGACATTGTTCCAGGACCTTCTTGACTAAGGCGCCAACTTTATCTTATGCTTTTTAGTACATGCCTATTCACCCTTCAACCCGTGGTGAAACCACTCTATCTCATTTTATTTATCCTTCTTAGTTGTGGAAAAAGTTTAAATAATTGCCCCTGCATCCAAACTCCGCCTTATAACCTCCGAGGATAACTTCTACAACATGTCACACACCTGCTCATCAGTGAGGTGGCTTGGATCCACCACCTTATATGTTTCCCCTTTCTTCTTCTTCAAGTGAATGGTCTCGACCACATGATTGTTGACCTCAAATTTGGGCTCCTCTACATGACAATGTAGATTCCATCTTATCATCTTCTTCATCCTTGTTATGCCCCGTCTTGGTCCAAAAGATCCCAAACATGTAGCTTCTTTAGTGGCAAGGGTGCTCTAGAACCTTGCACGTAACACCTTCGTGGGATTATCCATGAATTCCATGTGGGGTGTGTTGGGTTTCAAGTTAGCACTTGGGATGAAACCAAATTCAAGGGAAAAGCAAGTCCCTCCTCTTTAATGGGAGAGGCTCCCTTATTGAAAGCAGGGGTAAAACCTATGTACAAATGCACAGTCTTTCATTCAATGGTAGTTTCTCGATATCTTGAAATGTGTTTTAAGCCTAGAAATTTATCAATACATGAGATATAAGACTTTGAAGAGAGGAGGGAGGAAAAATAAGACAATACTTTTAGGGAAAAGAGATGGCAGAGAAAACCCTTATATGTATTGTACAAATGAGATACATAATAGAACCATCCACGTTTATAATAGACACAATTTTTAGATTCAAAGTTATGGAGATTGTACAAACTAGAACATAAAGTTTCCAAGCACACAAGGATTAGATGATTCATAGATCAGAACTAGAAGGAAAGAGAAAGCATAAGAAAAAGGAAAAACCTTTGTATTGATTTCTTCCAATTCAAAATTATAGTTCCAGAATAATCAAAATTCCAAACCATACAATGGATATGAAAGCTCATGATATAGCCCGCAAGAGATGGTTACAAATTCCTCGAGCAAGAAAGAAAAATTACAACTTATTCCAATCATCCACACCTTTCGAATTCTCGTAAACACAAAGAAAATGTTAATGGTGGAAAAACTAGTTTTTAAATATACGACCCTTACATTATTTTACTAGTTAAAACATGGGCCATTTGATTTGTTCTTACAACTTCAAATTTGGGCCACCCACGTGGGATAAATTGATTGGAGCAGGCATGCAAACACCTATTGCATTCTTTTCCTTTTGCTAGGTTGACACAAGAGCTCTGCTAGGCTCCTTTATACTTAGCCGACACGGGAAGCTCGCCTTGAGTTCCTTTATACTTAGCCATGGATTCGGCCCAATTTTTGTCTTGATTTCAATGTTGACCCCTGACACATGGATTTTTGGGGTGTGGAGCCATCTTTTGGTCTTCTTGAATCAATGTTGTTAAGTGATGGAGCTCGAATGGTGAAGTTGAAATATCGTGACTTTGGAGACTAGGTCAGCAAGAATTAGCATTTTAATCCTTAAATAGTCGTGTTAGGCTATGACGTTGAGTGTTCAAGAGGTCTTGAGTCTTAATGATCAAGAGGTGATCAAGAGTGATCAAGGTTAACATGGGTGTTAATTGTGGTTTAGCATCTTTGGAATTCTCGTTGGGAGTTCAGCGAGAGAAGACTGTGAGATTTAACATAATAAAATACTAGTTTTGGTGGAAGTGAACCACGTTAAATCTTTCTTGTCTTATTTTATGCATTATTTATATGTTTTATATTTCGCAAGTATAATTGCTATATAGTTTCCTATTGTGGTTTGAGGAATTGTTTCTGCATATTTGTTCTCTAATTCCTAACAATTGGTATTAGAGCTTTGGTGGTTTTTTGCTAAAGTTGTAAATCACAAGGAAAGTTTAGCTTGAGTGGGAGCTATGGCAGATGAGGGCAGATCGAGGGTTGAGAAGTTCAATGGGTAGAACTTTGGTTTATGGAAGATGCAAATGGAGGATTACTTATATCAGAAGGACCTCCATGTTCCTTTGGCTGGAAAAGAAAAGAAACCTACAACCATGTCGGATGAGGATTGGGAGTTGCTAGATAGAAAGGCACTTGGGGAAATTTGTTTATGCCTTACATCTTGGTTGCTTTCAACATATCATAGGAGAAGACCATGGAAGGTCTCATGAGTGCATTGGGGAAGTTATATGAAAAACCATCTACCTCTAATAAAATATTTTTGATGAAAAATTTATTTAATATGAAGATTTCTGAGAATGGTTCTATTATTGATCATTTGAATGAATTTAATATGGTTGTGAGTATGTTAAACTTAGTAAAAATTAACTTTCATGATGAGGTCATGGCTTTGTTGATTTTGTGATCCTTGTCCAGATAGTTGGGACAACTTAGTTATGGTTGTAAGTAATTTAGTCTCTAATAACTCAAAGCTGAAGTTTGAGGATGTAATAGGTGTGATCCTAAGTGAGGAAATGTGAAGGAAGAGCACCGGAGATTCTTCTACTTCTGGAAATGCTTTGATGGTGGAGAGTAGAGGGAGACAAAATAACAGAGGGAAAGGTAACCATGGGAAGTTGAATGATCACGGAAGGTCAAAGTCTAAGAGTAAGTTAGAATGTTGGCACTATGGGAAGGTTGGTCATGCTAAGAAATATTGTTGGGCTCTTTAGATAAGAAGAACAAGAAGGAGGAAACTAAAGAGGTAAATTTGGTAGCGAGGTGATGTTTTCAAGACGCCTTTAATTATTTCTTTAGATAATTTTGCTGAATCTTGGGTGTTAGATTCAGGGGATTCTTTCCATGCCACCCTACATAGACATTACTTATTTTGTTTGAGGTGATTTTCTTGGTGATGATGAACCATGCAACATAGTAGCTAAAGGTTGTGTTTGGGTGAAAATGCAGAATGAGAACACATGGCTACTTAAGGATGTCAGGCATGTGCCTAAGTTGAGGTAGAACTTGATATCAGTGGGACAACTGGGTAGTGATGGTTGTATGGTCAGTTTTATAGTGGATTCTTGGAAGGTTACCAAGGGAGCTCTTGTGGTTGCAAGAGGTAAGAAAACTGGTACTTTGTATTTAACTAGTGGTGCTGATTATTGCAATTTAGTTGCTGCAGATGGAGATGCAACTTTGTGGCACCAGAGACTCGGTCATATGAGTCATAAGGGCATGCAGATTATAAAGGACAGGTTGCCCAGATTAAAGGAGTTAGATTTGGACTTCTGTGAGGATTGTGTTTATGGAAAATAGAAGCGGGTGAGATTCCTCAAGGTTGGACCTACCAGGAAGGAGGGTAAGTTGGAGTTAGTGCATACAAGATGTATGGGGGCTAGATAAGGTAAAATCTATTGGTGGTTCATGTTATTATGTCACTTTCATTGATGATGCAACTAGAAAATTTTGGGTATATTACATTAGAAAGAAATCGATGTGTTTAAAACTTTCAAAAGATGGAAAGCTTTGGTTGAGAATGAAACATGTATCAAGTTGAAATGTCTCAGGTTAGATAATGGAGGGGAATATTGCAACAATGAATTTCTTGATTACTATTTGGTAAATGGGATCCACAGGAAAAAACGGTTCCAAACACTCCATAGGAAAATGGAGTGTCAGAGAGAATGAACAAGACAATCATGGAGTGTTCTAGGTGCATGAGGTTACATGTGAGGCTATCACTCATGTTTTGGGTGGAAGCAGTAAGCACAACTATTTATCTGATTAACAGAGGACACTCTATGGCTTTGGATGGAGGTATACCTAAGGAGGCTTGGTCTAGTAAGAAAATTGATTACTCATTTCTTAGAGTATTTGGATGTGAGGTATTTGTTCACATTGATAAAGATGATAGGACCAAGTTAGAGGCTAAGTCTGAGAAATGCACCTTTGTTGGATATGGTGAAGATGATTTTGGTTTCCGTGTTTGGAGTCTTAAAGACAAGAAAATATTTTGGTCTAGAGATATTGTCTTTAATGAAAAATTCATGTATAAAGATCAGTTATAGGAACAAAAAGAGGAATCAAAGAAAGAATACACAGTGTTAGAGGACATTGTAGACAACAAGGTGTCCAAGGGGTCGGTTCAGGTACAACATGTTCCGACACAACCAGTTCAGGTACCTACTCATCAGGAACCCCAAACTCCTGAGGTGAGAAGGTCTTCTAGGGTAAGAAGGGAACCTAAATGATTTACTCCATCTTTGAATTATTTATTGCTCACTGATAGTGGAGAGCTAGAGTGATTTGAGGAAGTAGTGCAAGTGGATGCCAGGAAGAAGTGGGAGTAGGCCATGGATGAAGAGCATAGATCTCTTATGGAAAACCAGACTTGGGATCTAGTGGAGCTACTTGAGGGAAAGAGAGCATTATAGAACAAGTGGGTGTATAAAATCAAAGAGGAAGATGGAGGTAGGAAATGATACAAGGCCCGGTTGGTGGTCAAAGGATTTACAGAAGAAAGGTATATACTTTGATGAAATTTTTTCTTCGGTTGTTAAAATGACTTATATTAGGATTGTTCTTGGTTTAGTTGTAGTAGAAGACCTACATGACCTTACACTTAGAATAGTTGGATGTGAAGACTACATTCCTTCATGGTGTGTTGGAGAAGGAATTATACATGCAGCAACCATAGGGTTATGAGGTCAAAGGGAAGGAGAGGTTAGTGTGAAAATTGAAGAAGAGCTTGTATGGCCTGAAACAAGCTCCACAATAGTGGTACATGAAGTTTGACAGTTTTATGCAGGAGCAGGGTTACTCTAGGTGTCACTCAGACCATTGCATGTACATCAAGAAGTTTCTTGATGGTAGTTATATTATTATGTGCATGTATGTAGATGATATGCTTGTTGCAAGGAAGAACATGCAGGAAATAAAGGTACTCAAGAAGTAGCTAGGTGACTCCTTTTCTATGAAGGATTTGGGGGCAATAAAAAAAATCCTTGGTATGAGAATAAATCGGAACAGGAAGGAGAGAAAGCTGGTATTATCTCAATAAGAGTACATAAAGAAGGTCTTGGAGAGGTTTAGTATGCAGGATGCTAAACCGGTTGTTAGTACTCCTTTGGAAAGTCACTTTAAATTATCAAAGGAGTAGAGTCCCAAGACTGAGGAGGATAGAATATAGATGTCAGGGTACCATACTCATCAGCGAGTTGGTAGCTTGATGTATGCTATGGTATGCACTAGGCCTAACATTTCCCATGTAGTGGGAGTAGTGAGCAGGTTTATGAGTGATCCAGGTAGAGAGCACTGGTAGGCAGTAAAGTGGATCCTTTGGTATTTGAGAGGGACCATGGGAGAAGCATTTTGTTTTGGTGGATCAGACACTACATTACATGGATATGTAGATTTGGACATGGTAGGATATTTGGACAACAGGAGGAGCACGATAGGTTATGTATTTACGGTTGGTGATATAGCGGTGAGTTGGATTTCACGGTTACAAAAGGTTGTGGCTTTGTCAACCATAGAGGTTGAGTATGTTGCTGCCATAGAGGTAAGCAAGGAGATGATTTGGCATAGATAGTTGCTTGATGAGTTGGGTCATAAGAAAGAAGTTGGGAGACTACACAGTGATAGTCAAAGCGCTATTCATTTGGTGAAGAACTCCACTTTCCACTCTAGGACGAAGCACATTTAGTTGAGATATCATTTCATCAGGATAGCTTTGGAAGAAGATAAGTTGAAGCTAGAAAAGATTCATACCAGTTAGAATCCTATGGATATGATGACCAAGGTGGTCACTGAGGGAGAAGTTAAAGTTGTGTTCAACTTTGATTGGCTTTCATGGTTGATGATGAAGGGTTAAGAATTTTGCTCAGTGGAAACAATCTCCAAGTGGGAGATTTTTGGGGTGTGGAGCCTATCTTTTGGTCTTATGAATCAATGTTGAAGTGCTGGAGCTTGAACAATTAAGTTTGGAGACTTCAAGAGCATTTTGCATTCATTTCTATGACGATTGTCATTGTGCGATGTTGTTGTTAACATGTTGTTAATTGGTTGTTAATGTTGAGACTATTTTTCCAGCCGTGGGAAGTTGAAATATCATGACTTTCAAACTTCTAGGGTCGGCTTTAGGACTTCTTAAGAGGATTTTAATCCTATAAATAGAGGTGTTAAGGTATCTTGAAGATATCTTGAGTGTTCAAGAGGTCTTGAGTCTTAATGATCAAGAGTGATCAAGGTTATGCAATTGGGTGTCAATTGTGGTTTAGATGTGGTTTAGCATCTTTGGAATTCTGTTGTGAGTTCATAACTGAGAGAAGACTGTGAGATTTGTTTTACTCTTGTTGATAATAAAATCTGAGCAAGTTCTTGGTGGACGTAGCCCACATTGGGTGAACCATGTTAAATCTTGTCTTGTCTTCTTTTGTGCATTATTCATTTATGTTGTTATATTTCTACAAGTATAATTCTGCTATATAGTTTCCTACTGCTGTGGTTTGAGGAATTATTTCCACATATTTGTTCTCTAATTCCTAACAAGGTTGGCGCTCATTTGAGTTTCTACTTTGAAAACATCCCCGAAGATGTGCTTAGATGACACGTGTCTCCTTCCACCGGTCTTATACTTTTCAATGACATCAACTCCATCTTTATATTGACTTTAACCACGTGGTGAGATGGCACTACTTGGAGACTGACCCTTTGATTTCACTTCTAAAATGGCATCGTTAAGGCACGTGGTGGCTTCCGCCAACCCGCCCATACTTGGTCAATTTTAACTATCGACTCTATCCCTTTTTGGACCTAGGACACGTGGAGGACCAAGCAAGTTTGAGAACTACCCCGGCTTTGACTCTTGAAGATATGCTGATGAGGCATGTGTCGCCATCCACTTTGAACCTTCCATACTTAGCCAATTTTATCTTTTTGTCTTCATTTTGTACCTGGGACATGTGGAAAGCCTACGCTTATTTGAGGACTGTCCCTTGGACCCTGCCCCTAGAGTTGTGCCATTTGGACACATGGAGGCTTCCGTTGAACCTTGAAATATGGCCAAACCGCATCTAATCAAAGATATTCACGTATTACCCGTGGAATCTGGGGTAAAAATTAACGGGGAAATACGCCTATCATTCTGACTGTGGAAGAAAATAAAAAGAAGGAAATGAAATTTACCATACGCCCAACTTTCAAATTGTTCTCCATGAATAGAAAAAATGCAAACAATGCCAGGCTCGATGATTCAATACTCCAAGGTACATACTCAAAATTTTTAAACTTGACTTCAAAAGAGGGGAATTTTGGGGCCAACACTAGCTCACTCTTTAGGGGATGACTTGGCTTTGAACAAAGACACAAGGCAAGATAAAGAATTGAGATAACTACGGGGAAAGAGAATTGGTGCTTTATCCATTGGGAAAAGGATTCGAAAGAAAAACCAATACAAGGCAACACACACAAGATGGGAAAAGAAACAAAACAAACCAAAAGGGAAGAATAGAAATGAAACACAAAGGAACGACCCAAAACCAAAACACTGTACATAATATACAAAAGGACCGCCTAGTCACCTAGGACTTGAACAAATTCATATTGCCCACTATAAGGAAGTGGGAGAGGAGAACCATCCATGTAATCTAGATAAAAAGAGTTCTCTCCAGCAAAATGTCTAATTCTAAAAGGACCAAGCCAAAGAGAATCAAACTTACCATGGCTTCCTCATGGCTCATGTCTTTGTCCCAAAGTACCCAATGTCTCCCACTTGGAAAACTTTGGGTTTAGTTTTCTTGAAAAAAAAAGCCTTCAATTTCAACTGATGAATTGTTATCCTATCCACCACTTACAATTTGTCTTCATTGAGCTTCTGAAGGTACAAAATTCTCTTATCCAAAGAGCTACTAAAACTTGAATCTTCAATGGTTTTCATCAAATGCAAGGCTGGAAATTCCACCGTGACTAGTAGTTGAGCTTCTACACCATACACCACTTGGAAAGGGGACATTCCAATTGCTCTCTTAGGTGTAATTATATCACCCAAAGTGCATCATATAGCTTCTTATGTCAATTCCTCTAAGAATCATTTAAGCTTTCTAACTATGTTTACCAAGTTCTTGTTTGTTGATTCTTCTGTCCATTCCCTTGGGGGTAGTAGTCTAAAGAATGAGCAAGGGAGATCCCATACCCATAGCATAAGTCCATCATCTCAGTAGAAGAAAATTTGGAAGCATTATCAGTCACAATTTTGTTTGGGATCCCAAACCTGATCAATATGTTCTCTTTAATGAAGTTGCAAACTACCTTAGAGGTAGTGCTCTTGACTAGGATGGCTTCCACCCACTTGGTGAAGTAATCTATGGCAGTCAACACATGAGTATGTCTAGCACTGGAAGATGGATTGAGTGCTCTAATGAAGTCTAAACCCCATTTTTGAAATGGCTCTTCAATCACTACAAGATTGAGAGGAAAAGCTAACAACTTAGGTCTTCCAACAAACATTTGGCATGCTTCACATTTACCAACCCATTTTAATGCATCTTTGAATAGAGTGGGCCAATAATAACCAGCATGAAATATTTTATGAGTTGTTACCATAGAGGAGAAATGACCTCCACAAGCCTGGTCATGAAAATCAGAGAACAAATTCTTTTGTTGTTCCTTGTCTACACACTTAAAAACCTTCCATCTATGCCTCATTTGAACAAAGCATTTTCCCATAGCACATATTGTGTAGACCTTAGTTTGATGGCTCTATTCTCTTTGGAACTCAAGTGAGATGGACACTCTCCATATGTCAAAAGTGAGCAATGTTAGCATACCATACATTTTCAAGCTAAGGAACAAAACAACAGGGACATCAACTTTCCACTTTGGACAACTCCTTGGCAGCTCCCTCAACAATGAGTTCACACAGGCCCTTACCCCGAACTAGCTTTGTTGGCATGATATCAAGATCATACTCTTGCACCTTTGCTACCCAATTACCTCTCTTGGTTCTAAATTCTTGTTGAGTAAGAATGGATTTGATTGTTGTATTAGGCACCAACACCATAGAATGAGAATTAAGGATGTAAAACCTAAACTACTTGATAAATTTAACAACTACAAAAGCATGCTTCTCCATCATGGTGTACTTTAGCTCATGATTTTTCAAGACATAACTCATGAATGCAATTGGGAGCTCATGATCTTCAACATTCTTCTAGGTTAACACAACAACTAGGGTATTTTTAGTGGCATAACAATAGATAATGAAATCTTTTCTAAAGTTAGGGCACACCAAGATTGGAGTCTTTGTAATAGCCTGTTTAATGTCCTCAAATTATTTCTTCCCTTCAGAGGACCAACTAAAGGTTTTCTTCCCTTGCATCATGTGAGCAATGCTCATAGTAAGTTCTATAAAATGGGGATGAATGTCCTTAGGAAATTGATATTACCAAAGAAAGAATGGACACCCTTCTTACTTAATGGAAGAGGAATTTTTGGATGGCCTCGAACTCTCTCTGGATCAATCTTGATCCCTTCCTTCAAACAATGTGTCCCAACAGCTTTCCTTCTATGACACAAAACATAGACTTCTTAGGGTTTAAAGAAATCCCATGCTCTCTACACTTCGCAATACTATTTCAAGGTGTTGGAAGTGATATTTTCTTACATTAGAAAAAACTATCAAGTCATCAAAATACACAACAATGCATTTCCCTTTCAAAATGCCAAAAGCCAAGTCCATGGCTCTCGGAAAGTAGCACCAACATTGATGAGACCAAATGGCATTATCTTGTATGCAAAGGTGCCCCGAGGAGTTGTAAAGGTAGTCTTATGTTGATATGCGGTATTCACCTCTACTTGATTGTACCCCAAGAATCCATCTAACATAGATAGCATCTCCGAGACTATGAAAACTTAAATACTTGGTCCATCATGGGAGAGGGTAGTTATCCTTCAAAGAATCTGATTTAGATTTACAAGTCCACACAAATCGAATCTCACCATTATTTTTCATGACAATGCACTATATTATAAATCCACATTAAATGGTGGATGGGGAAGATTATCCTAGCCTTGAAGCTTTTGTATTTCTTTTAAAAGTGTATCGGATATCTTTGGATTGTATTGCCTTTGCTTCTGTTTGAAGGGTTTGATCCGAGGCTTAAGAAGAATGAAATGTTGCATTTATTTAGGTTGAAAAGCCTTAAGATCATCATATGAATAAGCGAGAACCACAACATACCTCTTCAACAGATTCACCACCTTTTTTTCTCTTCTTGAGTGCAAAATTTTACAATGTTGACCATTTTGGGATCATCAAGACTCCCAATATCCACTTTCTTAGTCTCGGTAGATTATCGGGCTCCTTGAGAAACTTTTAGACTTCATATATCTATCATGTTTATCAAAAAGATCCTCCAAACTCACCAGACCTCTTTAGGAATTTTGTTTCCTTTTAGTTTGATGCATCCATCTTGATCCATCTCTTCTTTGATAACACACACTCTCTAGGAAGATGAGGAATCAGACTGATAAGGACCCATAAAGCAAAGCTAGATCAGTCATGCCAAGTGTTCCTCTATGGATCAACTCAATGTGAATTTTTCTGAGGGATATCAACTTCAATAGACCCGTAAAAAAGCATCAAGGAATTCAATAGAAAAAGCATGGAATCCTAGACTAGATTCCTATAGTGTTTCAACCTTCTACTCTTTACCTGATAAAGGTCTCTAACTTGTTTTACAATTATCTCTGACATCTCCATGAGCAAGAAGGTTCTTCACTCCCATCTCCTTCACCATGCTCAACCCAAGAATAAGGGCCTCATACTTGGTAGTATTGTTGGTATTTTCAAACTAAAATTTGAAGGAGAAAGAATGAACCTTACCCCAGGAGAAATGAGCACTACACCAGCTCCAAAACTAGTAAGGAACAACTTCCATCAAAATCCAAAGTCCACACACCATTAGGATCAAGAAACACTCCCTTTGGTAGACTTTTCTCCTCTTGTGACATGATCATGTAGTTCCCATGCCCTATATCTGCATATAGTATTTGTGCTTTAGGATCATCTGTCTTTTGCACAATATACTCTGCTGCTTGTTTCTAGGAAGAAAATTCTTCATCTTCCCATTGATAGGGATCAAGGCATGTGACCAATCCATTTGAATTTCCCCTCTACCTCCTTGTAGAAATTTCTACTCAGCAACATCCCATATGAAGGAGGAATATCAGCTACCAAAATGGTGGCTAGGATTCTTTCTCTAGAAAAGTAGCAAAAGCTACTTGTGCATCTTTAATTCTACCCACCAAAGGTACTTTCTTACTCTCCATGGAATAACAAGAACCAAAGGCATGTGTTAGGGTCAGACCCAAAGCATGGGCTACCTTTGCAGGCATTACATTATCTGATGCTCCTGAATCTATGACACAATTACTGAGTTTGTGGCCAGCTATGAGAAGGGTCACATAGAATGGTTCAATTTTCTCATTAGAGGAAGTGACTGCAGCCACAAGGCTTGATTGAGGTGAGGGAGAGGGAGTGGGAAAAATGCCCTTAAAAGTACTGGATGAGACTTTGGATTTGGAATTTACAAAGTTAACCATTTTGGCAAAGGCTTTAGGATGGGTTTGATAGAACTCTACTTCAAAAATTTGAATCTTGGTCTTTTTAAGATGGTCTATAATGTCAAAAGATCTAGATGTGGATGGGGAATCACTACTAGGAGTAAGAGGAGCTTTTATCTATCAACTTTATCATTTGTTGGGAAATAAGTTCTAGAAGTAGAAGTAGAGGAGAAGGACTAGGAGAGCTTACCTTTTGAGTGGAAGTAGTAGGAATAAGATCTCCTCTTCTTGCAATCATTGGGATGGTGATGGGGTACTCCTTGGATATTTTTGTATGTTGCACCTCTTTTTCCTTTTTTTTTTGGTTTACTTTTGGTCATAACATCATATGACTCACTTTGTTCATCTCAACCTCTACATCATCATAATCATCCACATCATCCATACCCTCAGTAGTGAGGAAATGAACTCAAGAACCACCAAGCTCCTCCAGTTCTTCATCAGCTTCCTCTTCTTGTTCATCATAAAGCCCATTTTCTTCCTCATCATCAAGCTCAATAACTTCACAAGTAGCATTAATAGGTACCTTGAGGGTGGACCTTCAATGGCCAACTTGGTTTGAGAAGAGGGCAAGTAGTTCCTAAGCAGAAAGTTATTCCTTAGAACATCTTGATATGGAGCATGCTGAGCCAATTGTTTCTTAATGGAAATGAGGTCATTAGACAACTTTTGCACCAACTGATTTGCATTACCTATAGGATAAGGAGAAGAAGAAGATGCTTTGGATGTCAAAGAATCCTTTTTAGCTTGCCGGACATGATCAAGTCATCTTCCACATTAACGACCAATCTTTGATCAACATCCAAAGCTACAAGATTTTTATCTCCTCGATGCATAGCTTACTTATGGAAATTGAGCATTCAAGAAGAAAAACTTTTGAATATGATCAAAAGTCTAGTATATAGTGGAGTCTTGTTAACCAACTTGTTGAAATTGGCCACAAATTCTCTCATATGCTCATGTGGCTCCTTCTTGATTTGAGAAATTTGAGCTAGCAAAGCATGCACATCCTCAGCAGGTTTGAAACACTGCTCAAACTAAGTTCTCATAGTAGTCCAATAAATGATGGTCCCAACAAGAAGATGATAAAACCAATCTACAACATTGCCTTGCAATGTTTCCACAAACAAGCCTCACATATACATCCTCATGTTCAAATCCAAGGACCCCACATGCAATAATGAAGGCTCAATGTGTTCATCGGGTGTACTTTGCCATCACCTCTAAATTTGGAAAATTTCTTCTTGTTACCCCTAGGTAACTCATGCAATGGTTGAGGAAGATCCAAAGGCCCAACTCTTTGTCCCAAGGTTGAGGTGCTGCCATTTTTGGAAAGATTGATTTAAGTGGGGCGAGACACGGTAAGAATTAGGGCATGGAGATTAGGGCTAAGTTGTGCTTGAGGAATGCTACTACTAGAATCTTTGTCTTCAACAAGAGGTGTGCTTGTGGAACGATCTCTTCTATTTCTTCTTGTTGGAGGAAGTTAAAAACCTTGTTGATCCAAGATTTGAAATTGGGGATCTTCAATTCCAAGAGCCCTTCTACCACGAGTATATCTTAGAGTTGTCGAGATAAAGAAATGGTCAAATTAGTTGTTCTTTTAGAAAGGATATTTGTTGAACAAATTCCCAGCCAAGTCACCAAAAATGTTGGGTTTTAAATTAGCACTTGGGATGAAACCACATTCAGGGGACAAGCAAGTCCCTCCTCTTTAATGGGAGAGGTTCCCTTATTGAAAGTAGGGAAAACCTATGTACAAATGCATAGTCTTTCATTGATGGTGGTTTCTGATATCCTTAATTGTGTTTTAAGCCTAGAAAGTTATGAATACATGAGAATATAAGACTTTGAAGAGATGAGGGAGGCAGAAGAAGAAAATACTTTTACGGAAAAGAGATGGAAAAGAAAACCCTTATATGTATTGTGCAAATGAGATACAGAATAGAACCATCCATGTTTATAACAAACACGATTCAGAATTAAAGTTCTTGAGATTGTACAAACTAGAACATAGTTTCCAAGAACGTAAGGATTAGATGATTCACATATTAGAACTAGAAGGAAATATAAAGTAGAAGAAAAAGGGAAAAACCTTTGTATTGATTTCTTCCAATTCAAAATTACAGTTCCAGAATAATAAAAATTACAACCCATACAATGGATTTGAAAGCTCATGATATAGCTCACAAGAGATGGTTACAACTTCCTCAAGAAAGCAAGAAACAGTTACAACTTATTCCAATTATCCACTCCCTTTATAATTCTTGAAAATGTAAAGAAAAGCGTTAATGGTGGAAAAAGCAATTTTTAAATATACGACCATTACATTATTTTACCAGTTAAAACATGGGCCATTCGATTTACTTTTACAACTTAAATTGGGGCCACCCACATGGGAGAAATTTATTGGAGAAGGCCTATGAACACCTCTTGCATTCTTTTCCTTTGAAGAAATGCGTTAGGATGACATGTGGAGAGCTTCGCAATTCCTTTATACTTAGCCAATTCGGGCCAATTTTCTTCTTGACTTATGTTGACCCCTAGACACATGGAGGGCTGGTGCTCATTTGAGTTTCTTCTTTGGAAACACCCCAAAGCTGTGCCGAGCTGATGTGTGTCTCCTTCCACCGTCTTAGACTTTTAATGGCCAACTCTGTCTTCATATTGACTTTAACCACATGGCAAGCTGGCGCTACTTGGAGACTGACCCTTTGATTTCACTTCCAAAATGGTGTCGTTAAGGCACATGGTGGCTTACGCAACCCACCCATACTTGGTCAATTTTAACTATGGGTTCTATCCCTTTTTGGACCTAAGACACGTGGAGGACCGGTGCAAGTTTGAGAACTACCCCGACTTTGACTCTTGAAGCCGATGAGGCACGTGTCTCTGATTGTTAAACCTTCCATACTTGGCTGATTTTAGTTTGTTCTATCTTAATTTTGTACTTAGGACATGTAGAAATCCTACGTTATTTGAGGACTTTCCTTTTGACCCTATCCCTTGGACCTTATAAACATTAAGACAGACTTATTTATAGTAGGGCTTCATCCTACTCCCATTAAAGAAACTAAGAAAGCGTGTGTCATCCAAAGCTTCTAACTGGAAAGCTCATAAGTGAAGTATATAAGTCATGATATACGGTCCCAACCAATGCACTTGGAGCTTTCAAGGTGACGTAGAAACTTGGAATCATATAGAAATACCATCTGTCTAACCTCTAGCTTCATATTTTTAATGTGTCGATCATGCTAGAAATTTTGTCTTGATTTCTCTATCTTTCGATACATCGGCCTATAATATACCTCTCATTCAATCGCATCGGTTTTCTATGTGCTCTTTAATTCCTTTCTCATCATCTAATCCTCTTGTGCACATAATACGTAGGATGGTAACATGAATTCAATTGGTAAAACAACCTTGGCACCAAACACCAACTGAAAGGGTGTGGCTTTGTTCAACCTTTTGTAGGTTGTTCTATAAGACCAAAGAACAACAAATACTTTATCATCCTAATCCTTCCTTCCAATATCATATATCTTTGTTAATGTGTGGCTCAAAATCTTGTTGAAAGCTTCAACAGTTATATTATCTTGTGGGTGATAGGGTGTAGTCTTATGATGGGCTACCATAAATTTTGCCAATAATATCCTAATAGTCTCATTCAAGAAATGAGTACCCCTATCACTTGTTAAACTCAATGGACATCCATACCTACTTATAATATTCTCCAAAGGAACCTTTTTGTAGTAGTTATAGTGTAATCCTTCGTAGGTGTTGCTTCCACCACCATGTAAGATATTTTGTACAAGTAATGATGTAGCATGACCTTATCCCTGCGTGTTGGGGAAATAGGGCCCACGAAATAAATTGCCCATTTTTCAAAAGATTTCATACTTTTTATAGGCCTAAAAAACATCTCATCTCTATGCCTAGGTTTCCCAAGGCATTGGTAATGATCACAACCCCTAGCATATTCTTGACAATCCTTGTATAATGTCTCCCACCATAAACCAACCATCAGAATCTTGCGCATGGTGGCTCGACCTACATAATTTCCACTGAGGAATCCTTGCATGAGATTCCTCCATAATACTCACATGCTCATGCTCTAGTACACATTGGTACAAAATCTCATCCAACCATATTTGCATAGATATCATCAATCAACATATAAGGCGCGATGTGAATGGAAAGATTTTTCCTTTCTATACTCTTCATTTCATCGGACATCACACCTTTTTCATAAAAGATAGCAATATCCTCCAAATCAGTGGGTGCGCACATAGTCTCGAAAACTGTGTATTTGAAATTGTGTCTTCAATGCTCTACATGTCCTCACCTAAATTAATTCTAGAAAGATGGTCAAGTCTTGAATTGCACTTTCTGGTTTGACTACCACCGAAAAGTCAAATTCTTGAAATAACAAGATCCACTGGCATATGTGCCCTTGTAAAATAGGATTGTTTACCAAATACTTAAGTGCCATGTGATCTATGTAAAATATAAATAGAGTAGCCAATAAGTACTGCCTAAAATTATGTAGTGCATAAATCATAGATAACACTTTGTGATCCATTGTTGTGTAATTATTCTCAGCTGGAGTTAACTTTTTGCTTGCAAAACATAAAGGGTGATCAACAATCCCTTCTCTAGGTTGTGCTAACACTGCTCCAATTTCCATACTTGATGCATCCACATGCACATGAAATGGATTATCTCAAGAGGGAAAGTGAAAAATGGGTGCAATAGTAAAATTCTCCTTCAACATATCAAAATCTACTTGTTGCCCCATCCCATTGAAATCTTCCTTTGTGCCTCATTAGTTCTTCCAAGGAACAAAAATCTGGCATAACTCTTGATGAATTTTTGTAGTAACCCATGTGCCCTAGAAATCCTTGCACTACACTTTGATTGGAAGGTTCCTCCAAACCCAGAATAACAACAAATTTGATAAGGTCTACCAATAAGCCTTACAAATAATATGACCTAAAAATGTGCCAAAAAGAGTAGCAAGGACACATTTCTTAATGTTTAGAGAGATACTTAACTGCCTACGTCTTTCAAAAATCAATCTCAAGTTATTGCAATGATCTTTCACTAATCCATACACTATCCAATCATCCAAGTAGACTTGTAGAAAATTATGAATAAAGTCTTATAATGCTTATACAACAATGCACAAAAATTAATCAGGTGCATTCTTAAGCCCAAATGGCATAACCATATAAGAAAATATTCCCCATTCAGTGGTGAAAGTAGTCTTCTCCTAGTATTCTTTTGCAATCCTTACCTGGTGATACCCTGAGAATCCATCTGTAAAAGAGTAGATCTCACACCCTGCTACACCTTCCAATATTTCTTCAATAAAAGGCATTGGAAAAGGATCTATAACACATGTAGTATTCAAGTCTCTGTAGTCTACACAGATTCATATCCTTCCATATTTCTTGATACTAATCACCATTGGGCTAACCCATTCAGACTCTTCAATAGCTTCAATGATACAGATTCCAACATCTTGTCAATTTCTTCTTTTACCTTTACAAATAGATTAGGATTCATCCTATAAGGCCTCTTCCTAATCGGGCATGCACCCTCCTTTAAATTAATTTGCATCTCACCCAATGAGTGATAAACTCCCTTGATTCATGTTATTTGCATGGGAAAAAATCTTGGAAATCACTCAACAACCCAATTATCTTTGAAATATAATGTTCTAATCACCAATGGTTTGTTCTTTCGGTCTTCTTCTCTGCCAATGTTGACCTTCTTTATCTTTAACGGATCATAATAGGTGAACTCCTTCTTATATACACTATCCAAGACATCTTGTGTACCCTCGCGTATGATAAAAATATAAGTTCTCTATCTATTCATCCTATATTAAGTACACCATTTTCCTTTCTCCTTTTCTAGGAAGGCATGCTCAAAGCGTACTTCATCTGTTTCTTATTCTTCCTCGAAGCGTGCCTCAAAATAGACTCCCCTAAGCAAATATAGGATGAGGTTCTTATATCTAACACTATCTCCTAGAGTAAGGAACTTTAATACTGCAATGCCTCATTTAATGATGAATGAGAAGATAGATATTCAAAATTATGAATAATACCTACGAGTCAACTCTTGCCAATTTCCCATTTGATGAAGTAACTCGGAATGGATATAACAAGCATATACATATCCTGCAAAGTAGAATAGAACTTATGTGCCCAAAGTGGTAAATATTCTAGGCCTTCCATCCAGGCTTTCTCACATTCCTAAACATGGTACAAGGTTGATTCTTTCCCATGATAGTCACATATCTTCAAAGGTGCATTAGTCCATAGAAATCTAAAATAATACGTGATTCTTACCATGTGCCACTCTATAATATTATCTCATTGAGTTATCCAACAATGTGCTACTATCCTGTGTAAGGTATAAACAAGCATACTCCTCTATTCTACTTCACATAGGTCCACTAGACTTCCATAGGGCATAAGAAGACATCAAGGTGACCTTCTCTAGTGTAACATGGTAACTATCTTCCTCCTAGATACCTAACCAAACATGCCTTGACAACATGAGTCATAAGTGCCCTTAAATTCTCTCCCAATAAACTCATAAGTTCCATGCGCCCAATTATCACATGCAACGCTAGTCGTATCACTTAAGTACTAAGCATCATCCCATTGAATGACTCCTTCTCTTGATGGCTCAATAACTTCCGGGTCTCGATGGTGCATAAATTAATTTTATTGATGTATTATTACTCCAAAGGATCAACATAGGGCACAAGATCTACTATACATTAGTGGAATAATAATGCACTCCTTGTTCTCAAAGCTGATATATCCCTTGTTAAAGTGAAAATAAACATTATTCACATAACACCAAGGGCGTCAAGTAAAGTTAGGAAATTATCTACCTCGGAAAGCACTAAGACTTCAAAGTCCCCAGTGAACTTGGCCCCTTGAATGGTTATGGAAGCATCCTTCAAGACTCGATGGGCATAGCTTTAGTCCTATTCGCCATGTATAACACATTCGAAGATGACTATAATGGTGGTCTCCCCATTTGATTCCATGCATCTAGAGTAAGAACATTTACCTCTGCACCTATGTCAATTAGTATGTTACTCAAAATCCATCCATCAACTACTGCATTCAACATGATCTCCTTGTCATAATCAAGACTATGAGGGGAAAATTAGAATGCAATATTTGCCTCTCACACTCATATCCAACATGCGGTACCTTTCCTCTCAACCATTCTCCTAATAGGGGAATGATATTTTCTGGCATAACATCTTACATACCTCTTTGACATCATCAACATCATTATGATGGATCTCATCATTCTTTTCCTATTCCAACTCATGCGACTTCTCTTTCAAGCACTAGATCTCCCCTTGCAAACTCCTAATCACCTCCATAGTCTCTAGGAAACCTCCTTCTAGTAAGTCAGATTAGGGTACTTCCCATGCGATACCTCTTATCTTTTGATGAGAGGCCCTGCTTTTGGTATTTCTTTGATGAGTACAAATTTAGTTTGTATAGTTACTAATATAGGCTTCAACTCAGGGTTAGATGCTACCATAGGCATGAACAGAGGTTCAACCCACTTTACACTAACCATTCTTGTGCCCTTGTGATTCTTTTGGTTATGGCTCATGTGATTATAAAATTTAGGTAACTCCTCATACTTATGTTTCTTTCCACACCATGAGCATTGCAATAAATTTGGGCACTCACACTTGTAGTGATCCGTAGATCCACAATTGAAACAAGTTCTACGGGGAAATTAACTCCTTTCTCCACCATGACAACCATGGCCTCGAATCCTCCATGAAAGCTACTTCCTCTTCCTCTCGCCATCTTCATACCCCTTATGTTGAGACCCTCATTCTTAGAATTGATCGGAAGGCTATCCTGGTGCACGTTAATATCAATTACATCATGAATGGTCTATCAAATGATAGTCCTTAGTATCATGACTAGTAGGTGTATAAATATTACAATAGAAAGACACATTCTTGCAGAGTGCGCATTGTAATAAAGGTGTCATATACTTAGATCATGCTGCCCCTGACATATTTCACGGTCTCGACATGGTGCACATTGACTTTCGAGGGAAACTATCCTTGGTGTGTCTACTACGAGTCTCATGTGCTAAATTGATGATGACAATTTCTCAAGTTAATTTTCCATGGAAGAAATTTGTGCCTCCACAAAGGAACCTACCCAAGATCAACACTTCCAACAACCTCGGCACACAAACCAACCTCCAAGGCCTCACACGGATCCATGCAAGTATTATGTGAGATCACCTATCCGAAAGGTGTTATCAGGCCTCCAAAAAATCACTTGAGCATGTTGAGAGGGATGGATATCATAAAACAACTTTGACAAAAGAGTCTTAAAATGCACATCAAACTCCCACACACTTTTTTCATACCCTATTGAATATCCTTGAGCACATTGATTCTCTTTTCTCAAACTCAGGAATATGGAATTCCACCAAGAAGGCATCACACAACATAGTATAATCCACCACCGTTTGATGTGGGTCATATTTTCTATACTAGATATACACGTGCCTCTGATGTAGTGGAAAATTGGCTTGCCTTCCACTTGGGGAGTGATCCCCTTAACGTGCCATATCAATTCACACTTGTGTACATGCTCTATAACATCCTCAACACCTTTATAATCAAGAAAATGAAGAGACATCTCATAAAATACCTGCTGATGGGGTTGTGGTCCTTGTCCACTAGATCCAAAACTTTGATTTCCTCTTGTGTTGCCTCCACCACCAGATCCACTAGTTCCACTAATCCTTGACCCTCTAGATCCTCGTTGTGTACAGTACATTGTATGAAGTAGTGCTACTCTACATTCCAACCATTATACTAAAGCCGAGCTCCAACGAGTCACGAAGTTGAACCATCTAGATGTGATACCCACATTACGAGCGAGCCCATACCTTTTCCAATTAAGGCACTTGATAGGATAATGTACCAAAGAAAATCGACACGTGACCTTATCTCCCACTCGACCTCCCGAGGTCGTGTTGGGACAGCCGGTGTAGAATGTGTGGAAAATGGCTATGGGAGAATCAGTGAGTAACATCTGGTAGTGTGCTTTTCCAGTAGCATAATTAACAAAAGGGGAGATTTAGAGGCTATGAACGAGTAGCATAAATTCCCAATGGCATGTTTTCCTAACTGGATCTAAGTGCTAAACTAGTTTGAAGTGTCCAAATTGACTAAGATGAAACTAACAATCTATTCTATTGTTGAAAGGAAACTAACCTAAATAAAACAACAAAATTGAAACATCATAATTACAAACAACAATTTACTTTTATTCTAAATAATCAAATCTACTTCTACACTAAAAATAAACAAGAAAAATAACTTGGTGTGGTTATTCACCTATGTTGAGTGTATTCTAAATAATGCTAACATAAAACAATAAATTTTCCAAATAATCTATGATATGTAGACAACTTCCTACATATATTTTCTCCTTCAAATCCATAGGGATAGGAAGAATAAGATCCATCATCGGGAGCTGCTATTAATGATTTAATACCTATTGGAAATTAACTAATTACTTACAACTGGAAGGAAATTGAATTCTAGCCATATTTGATATGATTTAACAATGATAAATTGCAATAATGAAGAGTTCACAAACACACCTTGGAAGTTAAGTGAAGTGAAGCATCACGTGTTAAAGTCACACATGAAGAGTTCGGAAAAAATGTGGAGGATCGGAGCCCTATGCGGGGTGACGATCTTAGAACCACCGCCCTATCACAGGTGGCGGTCACAAATTTCCTCCCTACTTGAGTGGCATTTACAAAACCGCCACCTAAGTAGGGTGGAAATTTTGACACTGAAGGCCAAAACATGTATAGAAAGGAACGTGAAGCTAGAAGAAAGCATGGAAAATCTAAGTACAAATATCTAGGCTACAAATATACACTACAAATGAGCTTAGGAACTCGAACAATTTTGAAAGGACATGAACCATCATTAGTACTTTTGTAACCATTTTCTGACAATGTAGCACACACAATTTTGGGTGCGTAAAGATACCACCAACCACATGAAATGTTTGCATGGCCATAGATGGATGTAATGTAAAATTATATCTACTGATGTCATTTTCTTACCAATGTAAACCATACTAACAATAATTGTCTCAGAAGTTAGAAAACTAAGCGCAAGGGCTTGGTCACCACGTGGGTTCAAATGTGTGCCTACGGTCCATCTCTTTTCTCCATATGATGAGATCTCATCAGAAGCCGAGGGGTTCTCCTTATGCATTTTCCAAGATGGGGTAGTACAAACTGCTTAGGTTCCACATCCTCTGTGTGAACCTCAAATCCTTGGTGCAATGTCTTCCTCCAAACATCCATCGTTCATACAATCTCACACTGTCTTGCTAATTCCCTCTCTTGAGCCTCTATATACTTGAGCCACCTCTCTTCTCTCTCCACTTATGTTTTAAGATCCACCATTTCTCACCACACCACTTCCGTGCCCCATGCTTAGTGGGAGTTTAGCTAGCCATAAGAAACGCTTCTAAACTCAGAGTGATGATCAGGATATCATGGCTAGCTATATAACACACAAGAAAGATCCTCTCGGTTCTCACAAGAACTCAAAATCAACAACCTCTGGGCAAGAATACGTAGAAACCATGTACTCCAACATGTATCTAGTCAACACACCACTCCACCAACGATCAACAACACAAGTCTAAATCAGATTGGCATCATGAAGCCACTGATAATCTTCTTGGGTCCACACATGAGGTCGATAGTACCAACTCCTCCTTGATGCATACGTTGACAACCATTCATATAGTTCTATTGGAAAATAACAAAATAATGTTTCATAGAGCTTGTAATATAGATTATCCTATACCCATGTACGTGCATCAAACTCAGGTCGACTATTGAATCTCTATGCAAACTCATCCTTCGTGTTCTTAAGACAAGTTTCCACATTGGCTAAAGTCAAACGCTCTGCCATCATACACCATTCTTACAACAACTTAATTTTTTTCCCAACAATGGAACCAAAATGTAGTCACTTTTACCTACTCCTTTTAAACCCCAGGCACGCCGACACATCACCTAGCCTTGGCTGGGTGCTCATATGAGGCACGTGAAGGTGCCAAGTCACTCCTTTATGTGATCCTTGCAAGAATATTCATCATTATAGTAGAAAAACATATAGACATAAACACATACATCTTATGACAGAGATAATGAGACTAGATATGAGCTTAAATGGTCCATATTATGATTCTAAATACTAAAAAGAACATACATGAACCAGATCTGAACCATGAACATAATAAAGAACACAAACACTTAGATCCATTGAACACTGATATTTAGAACAACACCATTATATTAATTCACCAATATTACAGTAGCCAAATACATCAATAAATCCATAAATGGACTAAATACATCATCAAAGTTTCAGTATTTTCCTATAATGGCTCCATTACAGAAGTCACAATAGTGATCACACATATCTCTCCTAGCTCTCTCTACCTTCTTTCTCACATATATTCCATAAATTATGAACACCTCTCATTTCTCATCCCTCTCCTTGTTTTCTCCCCCTCATTTCCTTCTTTTGTTGTTGTGTAAATCAATATATATATATATATCAAGGGACTGAAGGAGTCTTCTCTTTACCACCTACTCATCACTTAGAGTGAAGCGCTACCAAATGTCATCATGTCTTGCCATACTAAAGTATCCTCAACATGCGAGTTCCAAATAAATCAGTAACTAACTTTGATTTACAAGTACTTATCCCATCATGATAATCATATCCTAGGATATTATTTCCTTGGGTTGTAAGTCTCACTCTCTAGCCTTATCCACAATCAGATCTAGCCACATCTCCACTTTTCCCTTATTACAAATTTAATTGTGGTCCAAAATATGGCTAAGTATTGAGCACGTTATCCTGGGCATGAACCTCCATGCCTTCCACAAATTTATTTCCACATGAGCCTTTGTGCCTTGCTGGCACGTGACAAAACCTTCTGCGCCTTAGGTGCCTAGTCTCCTCTTAGGGTCTCAATAGTGATCATTAAGGAGGTTGCAACATGAGAATGGTCCAAGACTAAACCATATCTTTAAGGCCTCACCCTTGGCTCATGGTTTAAACAAGGGATGAATCCATCTCATGTGCCTAAGGCTATTTCTAGGAATGAATTCCATGGGGGATTCTTTGATGCCATCATTCTCCTAATCCGAGTGATGGGAGAAGAAATCATGAGAGACTTTCAATACTAGATGACATTGTTTATTCTCACAATTTTGGAGGGCAAGAAGACAATCGAATGGGAAAAATCATCAGTGATAGATTACATCACATATTGCTTCAAGTACCATCTTCTAAGAAGTTATTCATGACTTCATACCTGGTCTATGCCTTGGAAAACACAAGACCATTCAACGACATGAAACTTTCACAAAATGTTTTCCAAAAGTATCCCGCGTGCAATAAGTATCCGCACTTAGTCCTGAAAGAGATAAATCAACACTTTACAAAGGTGAATGATGCTTTCACAATGTATGTTTTCAGATTGTTGGAGGGAAACCCACATTCAATATTGTCTACACATGTCATTTCTCTAGTAAGAAGGTATGGATCATAATTCATTCAATTTTCAACCTTTTAATATATATGAGTGTTAGATTTTAAACATGATCCAAAGGATATTTCTATGCTACCGAGTGATAGGATCATGCTCATTGATATGTGTAGGCAAGCTGGTGTATATCAATCAAAAGCTAAGGAATAGAAAGAAGAAGTTGATTGTTTTCCCTATCTCACTAGGGGTTTTCTCTTACAAGAGTGATCATGAGGCTACCAATATGGAAGCTTCTCTGTCTCTATAAACATGCACTCATACACATCAAGGGAATATTTTGACATCTGAAAGGATCCTAACACCTTTCATCTACCTGATTTTATCATGTCCCTCAAATTGAAGATTTTTGGGTGAACTGTGTTGATTATTTTGAAGTACAAGATTGTGATCATAAGAGGATGACAGTTGAGAAAATCAGAAAATTCAAGTTCAAATGATATGATGATGGTGTTTAAGAGGACAAAACTGAAATGTATAATCCAAAGTACCCAACGTGAAAGAAATCTTCTCCTCTCCCCAAGTGGTTTGGAGTGTTCGTGAGTCTGGAGATAAAAATAACACACAGAGGAAGTGATCAAAATGTCAAAGGAATGGTATAGGAGAAATAGGGCTGCTCTCATCTCATCTGAAAAATTCCCTTCCCTCCAAATATAATCTTCTTACAATTTTTATTCCAGGACAAAGATATATTTTCAAGTTTGACTCAATCGGAGAAATCTTCAAGAAAAAATCAGTGGAACACGAGGCTCCTTGCTATGAAGGTTGCATAAGAAAGTGAGAATGATGGAGGATCTTGTAGTTGATCTAGAACAAGGGGAGATTGACCTGATGCATCTCTCAGCCACAATAATATATAATTTTATCTTATTCCATCTCGCACAACCCCACCTTCTCAAGATGTTCCTTCCCATTTGGAGTAAGAGGTTGCAATCTTGACAAGCTCGCATAGAAGGAAAGAAATGAGACCTTCCTTGGTTATAGGATATGATCACAATAGAATCTCACATGGTGCAATAGGTGACCATTCCTAATTTCTCAACTATCACCTCGATGGTCAAAGGGAAGAAAGGAAAATAGGCTCATGTAACTTCTCATTTTTTCAGTAGTGCCTTGGTAACTAATATGTATGTAGAGGTAGTCAAGGTGAGGGTTTTCAAGGCCATAGAAGAAATGACTGATGACTGACTATGAAATGTGTAAATTCCCCTGGGCCCGGTGACACATGAGGGTGATGTTCACTTGTTTCAAGAGTCTTCCACTCACCTCGTTGTGAGAATCCAAGAATATAAGGAGAAGCTAGACCAGAAAAAGACATGTAAGGAACATCACTTCATATGTGCAAAGTGATTTTAGATCCAAGTGCTGCCACACGTCTCCCCAACAAATAAGTTACTCCAATAAGTAGATTTAACTATGAGTCCATCATAAAAACACAAGGGTTCACCATGTAGGGAAAAGTGAATGATAAGTGGGTGAACATGATCCTAGAAAAGGGAAAGAGTTATTATCAAAAATTTTAACATTGTTCAATACATGGATGTCATGGTCATGAAAATAATCATGACATGAGAAGGGATTGATGCGGAGAAAGATCACTGGGATTAGGTGTATCCATTGGTCATAGAGATGGGAAAGGTCAAATCATCCCTCCTAATAACCAAAGGTGTATTCTCTTTAGCATCAGATGACTTGTCTTAAGTCTAGGCTCAATCTTAGGTTTTTCACTATGAAATGATAAAACATGCTATCGGCGAGCTTGACTCATATGAGAAAGATGTTGAAACGATGTAGAAGGATGTCGATTCTCAAGTACAAAATCTTGGAGTGCCAACTATGAATGAAGACACTTCAATAGATGATATGTTAAAGTATTTATAGGATTTAGTTAAAAATAAGGCTAGAGATCCATTCTCATTCAATGAAGATACATTGGAGTCTCTGGTGGAGATAAGGGTGGTCATTTCCAACACCAAAAAGATCATCAATCTTGGTACTTTGAATGCAAGAACATTAAATCTCTTAGAGAAATTTGGATCAAATCACTATTTTTTTTGACATCCCATAAGATTCACTGTAAAGAAATTCAAAGGCATTGAGATTTCACTCAAGGAGATTTCCAAGAGTCCATCGACATTAGGGTCTTCATCATAATAGTTATCTCTCTCTTCTTCTTTCTCTCTTTCTCTTCCCTCCCCTTCCCTCCTTCCTTCACATTCTATTTCTTTGTTAGAGGGGTGCACTTTTGGTTTTTTCCTATTCCTATTTCATCTTATTCATTTAAATGTGACTTTAGGTTGTAATGTAATAAGTAACCTTTAATTTATAAAAGGGGACTTAATTCTATTCCTAGGAATATGAAAAGTCACATGTTGTAGGGGGACAAATGAAAATTCATGTGGGGGGTAGGCGAAGAGTCATTTCTTAGTCTATATATTGTAATGACACCCTCATTCTTAAGGGTTGTCAATTTTGTATGCTCATGAGAGATTACTACTTGTGAAGAAGCAAAAGAGATAACATTTATTCTAATTCCCTCCTTCTATGTTCTTCCATTTCCTACTATGTACAACTTTGTTAAAACATCAATGAAAGAGAAAGGAGTTTATTGCCTTTTTAATGAAGATATTACTAAAACTTGTGTTCATAATCTTATCTTGTCTTGTTTCTAGTAACATAGTTGTTTTCTTTCTATTTATGTGTGTTGAAGTATTCTGATTAATGGTTGTAGGAATCTTATTTTCTACCTACAATATTAATCCCCATCTCTTTTTCCCACTCCCTTTACCACTCTCTCAGAAAATTCATCACTTGTAATAAATTACAAGTTTTTCCATAGGTTCAGTGGAGTTTACTTGTTGGATCTCCAGCCCCTAAGGCCAAGACATATTTTCATTTCATTCACGTATAATAAATGGAGCTGTGCCATTCAAGCATAAGTACTTAGAGTCTTAAGCGAATTGGCAAATACCCATCAATTTTTCCACACGAAAACTTTTCACACCTAATGAAGCACTAAAAATACTAAACATTATGTTCAAAAAAAAGATGACATGAGAGTGCATGAGTTTTAAAACTAACTAATAGAATTAAATCCTAGTGACTTTGAAAACCTACAAGCCTTCTTCTCAAAGTTCGTCCACACTAGATTGATTCTAAAGGAATGTAAAGTGGAGAAGAAAGATTCTCAGTTGATCTTATCGATTATTTCTAAGTTAGGTCCCAAATACTTCATCTTCTTTTTGAATTTTCATGCCATGAAATCCACCTTAGGTGGTACTTGGAAAATTCCCTCATTTGATAATTTTTCATCCCAACTCATTCAAGAAAAATAAAACTCATTCAAATGGGGACTCTCAAATCCAAGTCACATGCCCTTATGGCAAGTAAGGGTAAGGAAAAGAAAAGAAAAAGGAAAAGGACCAACCAAATAAGGAAACCAAGATCAACCAAGCCTAACGGGAACACTTTGACTTTTGAGCCCAAAGTGAAGAAGGAAAAGTGTAAGCTGTTCTATCTGCAAGAATTTTGGACATGAAGAGCATCAATGTATGAGAAAAAAAATCGATTACTTAACTAATTTAGTTGAGCAGAATAATTGTTTTTTTCATGAGTCTATCAAACAAAATGTATCAAAGGATGAGTCATCCAAAGAAAAGGAGTCCAAATATGAGAAGAAGAAAGGATAGTCCCTTGTAGCTAGAGAAGCTCATTCATCGCGTGGATTATTGATTCATTGGCCTTACACCACATAAATTCTTTCTTATTAAGCTCTCCAACATCAAACCATGTGGCATGTCCCTAATCATGTTGGGTGATGACACTACAATATTGGTTTATGTAAGTGGATCGGTAGAGATGGATGGTGAAACATTTAACCAAGTGTTGAGCGTGCCCAATTTCTCTACCAATCTCTTATCAGTTTACCAAATCACTTACCTTGGTGAAAGAATACAAGTGGAATTCATTCATAACTCGGTGATTATTTATGAGATTTAATCTAAATCCCTAGTGCACGATGGATAGGTAGATCATTGTTTATAGTTATATACCTTCTTCCACTTATAATTCAATTCCCATTTCTTTTCTCAATCATGTAGATGTGGTTAGTAAGCTATGACATGTGCATTTTATCCATCTTAACTATCGTTACCTTGAACAACCAAGCCAAAATGAAATAGTCAATAGATTACTTCACATCAAATTTTATAAGGGTATTTGCGAGGTTGTGCCCTCGGGAAGCACTCTAAAGAAATTTTGGCAAAGGGAAAATCCTAGAGATCTACTCGTCCTTTGGATCTTGTTCATAGTGACATTTCTAGCCCTTTCCCATCTCCTTCATATTTTTAGACCGAAAGAATGCCATTACCAACCACATACCAAAAATATTTATTAAAAAATCATGGAAACCATCAATTTTTGGAGATTTATCATTAGAAAGACAAAAGGAGGGTATTGCAAAGCTCATCTAAAGAAAGAGGAGTGTCACAAAGTTTTATGTCCTAAGAAGACAACTTGAAAGGAACCACTTCCACACAATGTTGCAAAACAACTTGAATTTCCTTGGAGAGTTGTTGAGCCCTGAAAAACCGGTGTAATGATCCATAGGGACATTGAAAATATCTAGGAGGCTTGTGAAATGATCATGAGCTAGTTGAATAGATTTGATTTTCTCTTTGAAAAACTTATCCGAAGAGATTTGAAAAGCTTTTACAAGTTTTTATCCCACTTTAATCCAATGAATCGACATGGATCTCGAGCACCTATGGCCTTGTGATTTTTAATAACCATAAGACGGTGGTAGAGTTTGTCTACCGAACCTAGGTAGGGATGTCGAAAGGTTGAGATTCAATAAGAGTAGAGGTTTTTCGAAACTTTGAAGTAATGTAGAATACTCCTTTTTGGAATCTAAGAAACACTGTTTGCCAAAATGTTAAAGAAACTTGGTAATACACTATTCAAAACTTGATTATGAGAGAGATGACACCAACATGACTGAACAAGGAGACATTAAGATAAAATTGTTTTTAGGCACCTTAAAGGGGTCCCACTCCATTTAATTTGAAAGAAATGGGGCCATGGTTAGATAAAAGAATGCCTTACAAGATGATGATCGAGAGAATGACCATTACTATCTAGATCAAAATTGTGTTACTAAGAGATTATGACATGATCTATCCTTTCAATGACCATGTTAGTACATGCTCGAAATTTGGACTAATTAAACCAATTTTGAGAAGGTAAATTATTCTACTATCTAAAAAGTAGATCATTAAATCCCCAATGGTTTTTAAAATAAAACCATGCCTCACATTCCCCCATGTACCAACTCATGGGAAGGAACCCAATTTTATCCTCAAGATGTTCAATCATATTAAAGTCTCTGCAAACTAAAAAATAGGAAAAATGTAAGTTATCTCCTTACCATCACCTTAATGCCATCCTTTCCGTGCCATCATTAGAAGCATAATTATTGAGAATGCCAAAAGAATAGCCATTAATTTCCAAAATAATCCACACGATACGATTTTGAGGATCATGCCCTATGGAAGAAATAAGAGCATAAAATATAGGAGAGATAGAACTAGAAACACCACCTCTTCCTTCTATATGCAAAGAATAAACATGCTTATAATCAGGAGCAATACACATTAAAGTAGTTTAATCATAAAACTAGCAATCATAATTTTTGTAAACAAACAACATCAATGTTACTAATAAATTGTTAAGATTTTTTCACAAAGTATTTTCTTGAGGACTCCGTGAGGCCTCACACATTCTATGAGAGAAAATTCATGAAAAATACATCATAGTAAGCTCCCAATGTTCGTCCCTGAAGCCATCCCCAGTCAAGAAAACTAAAGTTGTTAGAAAGAGAAAAAATATGGTCTCGAATTTTGTTTCTCAACCTAAATGGATCAACATTTAACCCCAATTTCACCTCATGCCCCCATATACACCTCAAGATGTGCACTATGAGAGTGGTGCTTTGAGAAAAGAGGTTGAGGCAATAGTCCCATTTTCCTAATTTTGTTACAAGGAGACAAACCAAATCTTTTCATGGGCTGAGCTACAACATATGCTTTAGGGTTTGAGCTTGGTTGAATCAAAAATTATTATTCCATGTTGGTTGTGGGGTGGAAGAAGATGGTTTTTGATGACTTTTACTACCAACATTAGCTGTAGTATCAAATTTAGGCATAGGAACCAAGGAGGACTTGGAATCTTGTTTTGTTCATGCTATAAGAGGACATTCATGAATATGATGATCGGGATCTTGGTACCTAAAACAAGTGTTAAGAAGGTTAGAATACATAATTTTTGGGAGAAATGTGTGGACCTAACTTGAATGTCAATATGGTCCCACTAATCCTGGAAAGATAAAACTTGACACAAACCCATTTGTGGGGGCGAGCATAAAATATATGTTAAAGTTCTTGATAAATAACATTTCCAATGGGTCGGACTATCTCATTTAGAAAAGACCAAAGATCCATGGGAAGACTAGGTAGACTCCACCCGACATGTGTTTGTTGGAAGAAAAATTAACTAAGAGAGGGGGGGTGAATCAATTCTTTAAACCTTTAAAACAACATCAGATTATCATACATGCACCACTAACATTTATCCATCCATCAATCTGTAATTAAAAACATTAAACAATCAACCACATAAGCACAACCAAGAGATCATACACATGAACACAAGATATAAGTGGGAAAACCTAATGGGAAGAAAACCCATTGAAACTCTGCTTATATTACACAAAGAAAATAAGTTTAGTGATGCACCAAATTCATAAGAGCGCCAACCCTTGATTTATTAGAGCACCAACCCTACAAAGAACACCAACCACTAATTTAGTGAAGTACCCACTCCCAAAGGAGGCTAAAACCCCTATGAATGACCAAGAACCCACTTAGACACTTTAATATTCTTTATCTCTGATAATTCTTCTTCCAAAACGGATAGATCTCACTTATTTAACTCGAAAACTTTGCTCAAACCCTAGATCTTCAATCTTTCTCTTTCTTGGTCTTCTTGGACTTGTCTTTCCTCTAAAAACTTTCACAAATGTATTCAAACATTCTTAAACATGTAACACATCTGATCAAATCTCAAAATATTCCCCCATACCTGTAATTCACTCACCTATGGGTCACACTCTTCACCCATGCAAGACTAGCTCTCAAAATGAGCTAAAACAAGACTTTTATAGCCTTTTATTCTTTCCACCCCAAAAGAGATCAGCCCCTCTTAAAAAATTCAACCCATACACCTTTATTACATTCAAATAACATCATTAAAATGGTCACATATGACTCAATTAGATCAGCCTAGTCAAAACCCTCATTACATGTGCCAAAAATGGCTCAAAACCCCATGGACACATTCTTAAAAACACCCTTACATAAAACCATAATTAGTAATGATTCATAACCAATAATACATGAGTAAAATAACATTTAAAATCCATATATGGTTCTATTTAGCTCAATCAAATTATTTTGTTTCTTGGGCCCGATTCCTTTTACAATTCTAAAAATAATTGTTTAAATGCGCCCTTCAACACCCTGGAAACTTCATAATGCCACCAAATACATTCAAAAAGATAAACCCATGACATGTAACCTCTTTATGGAAATGGAAGAAACTTTATAGAAATTATAAGAAAGTTATAAGTCATGAAACATCCATATATTAAAACCATGACTACTTTTGTCTTCACTAGATTAACTTTTGCCAAAAACTATGTTTCCAAAGGTTAGCTCATAAAATCATTTCTACATACAATAAATACCTATAAATGGATTCATATGATTAAAAATTCATTCAAATTCACATTACAAGTGATAGAAAGCATCAAAAAATCCATCTCATGCTCTAAATAACATCAAACTTTCACTATAACACATGTTGTCTAGAACTTCCGAAAATCTTCCTAGAAAAATAAAGCCTTGTAAACCCATTCAAATGACCTCATCATGAGAAAAAATCATATAACTAGAAATATATCTAAATCCTATTTCCAAAAAAACTTTAATCACTTCAAAACTCTACCTCAAAACTACCCTTTGACCAATAAACTTGAATGGACCTCAAATGACCATGTACCTGCATGAAATTGTCTTGAAACCTCCATGAAAATCAAGAAAAACTCCAAATCATAATGTACCATCAATTTTGCATGCTACTCCTTTGGACCATCTTGTCCTAAAACCTTCTTCTTCAGAAACTACTATTTTTAGGTGGGGCCCACTCATCACCATGACCTCAACCATACATTTATGGAAATAATGAGGAGTCCTCTACATCATAAAATCATGAGTTTTGATGAAACAAACAAAACTAGGTTAGTATACTTCATTCTCTACAAACTGTTCCTAGCAAGGGTTTAACTACGGTTTTAGACCACTTTGCCTTCTTAACATTCATTCATAAAATCCTCGATGATAAAATTACGATTATTTTTTAAAGCTTCATAAATTACCATATAATATATTCATAAGAGCTCAGGTCCCCATGAAAATCATACAATTCACAATGAGCATTAGAAGGTTCAAATTTTCTTGAAAATCACACTATAACTTACTCAATTTTTCCAAAACTTGCATAACTTCAAAACTATTATGCATAATTACCTAAAATTTGGCATGAATCATCATGACAACATCCTATAACTTCTAAAAGTCACTACATATATCAAATTCATCTCAAAATCTCCATCCATATCACCTTAGCTTTGCAAACTTGCATGTTTCTCACCTTTATCTTCTAAAGGACCCTATAAACACATCATACCACTGACTTCTAACCTGGAAACTCAGCATACACCTCAGTACACTACCACCATGTTGAAACCATTATCTAGTAAGAAATATCTTTTCCAAATCTCACACCTCTACCTCATTTTGGATGTTCTAGGGCTAGAAACATGCATGAAATGACTTGACTCAACACTGTAACTACATGACCTAACCATGTTGACCTCATGAAAACCCATGTGCACTCAAGACACATAATATGGACCATGTATGACCTCATTAAAGAGTCCAAACAGCTTGGGAGACTTCATACTATGACTCAACATACTCAACCATGCACAAGACAACTGCTTGAACTCACTAAAACTTGACACTACCAATCGACCTTCATGTTGGAACACTGAATAAAATCACATGGAGACTCATATGACTACATGAAATCCTTTTTCATCAATAGGGGTTGACATCAATGACAACACAAGCCCACAATGGCCAACAATCTCCCCCTTTGTCATTGATGGCAACCATCATTTAGAAAAATTGATGGAAACCAAATGACTCAACACCTACAAGACCTAAAATCCATTTTTCTAAGTTTCTCTCCTCCTTTTCCATCTAGGCTACTATTACTCCTATAAATGTGAAAAATGACAACACATGAAAAAATAATGGATAAAACAAACTTACTTTACTCCATATCTCTCCCAGGATTGAGTTGTCTTCTATTTGACTCCTTTAGTAGCATCTAAAGATACCTTGGATCTGAAAAGGCTCCCCTTCAGCTAATATCCACCTAATTCTACCTTCATTCATACTCAACATCTTATTCAAGGTCTAAATCAAGCTCAAAAACACAATTTTACCTTCAAAATCTACTTTTTCACCTTTTAGAATTACTTGTCTACGAACAACATTCTTAATGCCTTTTTGACAAACTTATATCAGCCATAGAACCTCATATTCACTTTGAAATCATCACATATAGCTCCCTCTGGAAGAATATCATCCTTATAATCTAAAAACACATAGATTGAGCTATTTACCTTGCTTGCAAGTCATGAAAATGGATCAACAACATTTCCATAGTCATGGAACTTTATCTCTTAATGATCACTTCCATGTTCCATGCATCTTTATATGGCCATTGCTTTCTAGATAATCAAAAATGGACTCCCCTAATAGAGTTCCACTCTTAGACCTTATAAAATTATGTTCATCACCATTACAAAGCAGTTTATGTTATTCTCCCCCTGTTACAATTTAGTAGATCATTTGATCACTTCGAACCTTATTCTTTTCACTTGAATTAGGAGACCAAGAACACTTGAATTCCATACCTTTGATGACCATACTAGTATTTACTCTGTTTTTTTCTTTAGAAGTCACAATTTCACAATTTTTGAGCATAAACTCTTCCATGGACATCATTTACAACATCTTTGAGTATTGAAATTTGCTCCCTGTCTCTAATACACAATATAACCTTACTCATAATCCCATTAAAATATATCATTTCTAATGTACAAAAACTTGATACACACAAAACATTATTTGAGATAGTAGAATAGATCACAAACATCATTGTAATATGAGATCATACCTTTTCTTCTACACGTAGTTTGATTTTTTTATTTTTCTGCTTGTGAGTCTTTGAACCTTGTAGGATTTGACTTCCTTGATTATATCTAAGAAAAGTGAGAGTAACATTAGGTTTTCTAAGATCAAACCATTGAGTTATATACCAATAGATATTAATGTTCACACTTAAGCTATGTAGACTTCTTCATTAATCGAACTAGATTTGTTCTCCTCCATAATGTATGATTCTACCTTTGGATTTCATTCATACCACGAAACTCTATATCAATCCTTGGAGGTCTGTAACACTACTTCTTTCCATTTGCCATTCAACTAAGTGATGTACCTTAATGATCCATATTCATTTGTACTCTTCATTCACTTGAGACTTCACTATATGTCTAAGCGGTACATCAACTTCCTCTATCTACTTAGGAACATCAAACATACATATAACACAACATGTCCGGTTTGTAGAGTGAAGAATCATATGATTTACAACATATATGTGACTTGTAGTATTCGGGAACACAACTTATTTTCATAATTTTCTTACCCCGTACTTAGTCATTATACCCTTTAGACTGATGTAAGACCTCTTCTACATACCATGACTTCTTGACTACATATCCACATATTGACATGACTTATGTATAGAGATTCACCACGAATGAGCATGTGTATACACATCGGTATTCCATATCTTGTGATTGAAATAAAACTAATTATTAACTAAGAGCCTTGAAGAACATCTCATCTCCTTGTTTAAGATATAATGATCTTGAAGACCATTAAGATTCCTCACTCGATCAACATTGCATGCTTAAAGCCCCAAATAGACATCTTCAAGTCTAAATCTTGTTATACATACCTTTGAGTGGCTCATATCACTAACTTTTGGTATTAATGGCTTATTTTCTGCCTCCAAGAACTATGCCAACCCTTTTTGTATCCATTTAGATGTAGCATGTACATTTAGACCTTAAAACATGATTTTTATCATGAAAACTATCAACTTTGATTAGAACCAACTTTGACAACTTCTAACTACCATATACTTGTTCAAGAGTTTATTGTCATCCTGTAGTACACTTTCTTCACCCTTGGGAGTGTTATAGAATCACTTTTCACACTCACATACCTGACCTAAAGCTCACTTCACACTCACTATTCACAAATCTGCTTAGTATCAAATGGTTATTTGTACTTTACCTATGGCTAGATACCACACACACAAAGATGTCGGATTATCCATGATAAAATACTTAATAGAAATATCACACCGTACACACATAGGCATTATTACAAGATACTTTAAGAATAAGACTATAGGACTAGATACTTGAAAAGTTCTCTCTCATAGTACACTTATTCGACTTTGACTTTGAAGTATGTGCACAAAATTTAAAGGTTACGAGTTAGGCTACACTTCTATTTTATGATGCCTTCACCTCTTGTCATACTTTTTCTCGGGCTCTATTTTTGATGAATATGCTTTGCATTGATTCCTAGATTCTTAAAACGTGAGCTTGTTTTCCTCCATGACCTAGGCCATCAAGTACTCTTATACACCATCTTTAAGGATCTTGTATAGTCAGTGATAGCTAAGAAAGACATTTTTAGCATCGAGGCCTCTATAAACTGATTGAAACACACAAAGGATTACATTATACCTTCTTGATTCATAGTGAGTAAATTGATCACTTCTAAGAAAGATATAAGTTACTAAACATTCATCTCTTCAAACCACAACTAATTTTGCCTTCACCAGATCAACCTACCAAAAATGTTGTTTCCAAAGGTTAGCTTATAACATCATTTATACATACATTAAAGACATAAAAAATGGATTAATTGGATGCGAATAAATCCCTACTCGACATTACGGGTGATATAAAACATCACCAAATCCATATCATGCTTAACATAACATAAAACTTTCACTAGAGCACATGTTGTCTTGAACTTTAATAAATATTCCTATGAAATAATTCCTTGGATACCATATTAAATGACCCCATAGTGAGAAAAATCATATAAATGGAAATATATCTGAATCCTATTTCTAACACAACTTGAATCACTTTAAAACTCCACATGTAGCTCAAAAATCCTTCTATTTAAGACCTCAAAACTACCTTTTGACCGGTCAAACTATTCTTGAGGATTTTAAACTATGAAAAATTTCCCTAAAATTTCCTAAAATAGGGCATGCTAAAGGAAATCTCGAGACCTTTCCAATGTATGAAGAACTTCAAAAACAAATTCCATATGCAGATTCTATCGCCGGTTAAAGTTAAGGTCTTAAATAGTTCAAACACTGGTGAGCATCGAATCCAGGACGTGACATGTGGAAAGGATAAATAAGATGAAAATGTTGTTTGATATGGTTTCGATAATTTAGTATTCGGCTCACGTTGTGGCTCGGTGGAACAAGAGTCTCAATTATTTTTTAAGGGAAGGGATCTTGACCGCCGTGAGAGCTATTTTATGTTCGCCGATGTGGTGGGCCCTCAAGCCACCATAAGATCAATTTTTCATTGCACATCATTGACCTTAGAAATTATATTTCAACTCAACGAGATATTATTTTAGTTTAGAGGGATCAACTACCCACCGAGTTGATCACTTTTATTTCCACATTGATCGGTATATTGACCAACCAACTTCTATATTTGGATCGGTTTGCTTATATTGGCCAAAGCCTCATCGTTTGGGATGTTTATATTATCCAATTCAACATTGTTAATTGTTCGGGAATCTTGGTTATATCTTTGAATGAATTCACCATATTCCTTGGGTGGTTGAATGTTCAATGTACCAAATTTAAACAATACACAACCTAACATTGGCTTATCCCGTTTAATTGGGCACATATATGATGGGTTGACTAAAGCCAACAACTCATCACACACCTCATTGTCCATTTAAATAACAAACCAACACATTCAATAGGTGGAAAAATCCAATATTTGGCCTAATCCATGTGAAAATAGGTTGGGCAAGCCTAATTTAAAACCCAATCCTCTTCTATATGCCATGAATGTTGGATTTGGTTCCCCATGAAGACAAGCAGACAATGAAAAAATGGAGACTAGGTGATTTGAACCCACAAGATAGGGCATGCAATGCGGGTCACCCAAACCAACTCCCTATGATCTCAAATGTGTAATCTAGTGAGCTTAGTGAATTTTAAAAAAGCACAATGAGAAGGCTGTAATTGGTGAATAGGGAAACAAACATTCACATGAGGTTTTGAGGAACTTAGAAGAAATTTCAAGACTTGGTGTAAAAGAAATGTTACTCCAAATTTTGAGATAAAGAAAATGGAAGTCTTATTTTATCATGAAGTGATTTAGAGTTTCCTATGTAGGTGATTTTCCATCACAATTGCATGAAATAGGAACTAGGAGTAGGCAGAGATATGAGTTTTCTAAGCACTTCTGGTCCGAACTAGGCCATGGTGTAAAAAGGGAAGTTATTCATAATTTCATAAGATTTCTAGATATGCAATTTATTTTCATGCATTGTTTTTAAATCTCTAGTTTTAGTCATTTTTGATCGTATTTGCAAGGGGATCACACTGTGTAGGAGCCATGGATCATTTTGGAAACAATTTCTAGATAAATTGTAGAGTTTTCAATGTCTTTGATCATCTCATTTATAGGTTTTGATATGTTAAGTCATTATTGAAGGGTTATTGTACTTCATTAGATGTTTAATAGATCGATTCACTTTCTGTGAATCCAGAGACATAGCCTTCAGGTGAACTCCATTATCAATTTGGTTTGTGGTGTTTATTTATATTTTTTGAAGCTTTTGATCAGATAAAACATTTAAATTAATTTATTTGATTAATTGATGAAGAAATCACAAAATTGGTTAATTGGATTAAAGGAAAAATTTCAGTATCCATAACCCACAACAGATAATTGGATGCACTTAACAAAATTTGGAATCAAGAATTCAATTTGAGTGCATTATAAAATCCACTTGTAAATATTTTTAGTAGATTTGTACTAGATTTAGTATTTCACTAAAGTTGGAAAATTTAGAATCTCAAATTTTCTAAGTACAATGAAAAAATTAAGTACCATTTTCATATCACAATCTAAATGGACCTCAAATGACCATGTACCTACATGAACTTGTCTTGAAACCTCCATGGAAATCAAAAAAATCCCAATCATCATGCACCATCAATTTTTTATGTTACTCCTTTGGACCACCCTTGTCCTAAAACCTTCTTCTTGAACCGGTATTTTTAGGTGGGGCCCACTCATCACCATGATCTCAACCATACATTTATGGAAATATTGAGGATTCCTATACAACATCCAATCATCAATTTTGATGAACCAATAAAAAATGGGTTAGTATACTTCATTCTCTATAAATTGCTCCTAGCTTGGGTTTAACTAGGGTTTTAGACTACTTTTCCTTCTTAACATTTGTTCATAAAATAATGACGATAAAATGACCTGATAATTTTTGTGAAAGATTCATAAATGATCATATAATATATTCCTAAGAGCACATGTCCCTATGAAAAGCATACAATTCACAACGAGCATCAGAAGGTCCAACTTTGCTTGAAAATCACACTATAACTTACCCAGTTTTTCCAAAACTTGCATAAATTCAAAAATATTTTGTAGACTAACCTAAAACATGGCATGAAGCATCATGAAAAAATCCTATAACTAATTAATGTCACTACATATCTCAAAATATCCAGCCACATTGACTTACCTATGCAAACAAACTTTGCATGCATGTAAATACATAGTACCACTAAATTATGACCTAAAAAACTCACCATACATTTCAAGTACACTACCAACATGCTGAATCCATGCTCTAACAAGAAATATCTTGTCCAAATCTCACACCTCTACCTCATTCTCGATGTTCCAGGCTAAAAACATTCATGGAATGACTTGACTCAACATTGGAACCACATGACCTGACCATGTTGGCCTCGCATGAAGATCCATGAACACTCATGACACATAATATGGACCATTTATGACCTCATGAAACACTCCAACCAGCTTGGGAGACCTCATACTATGACTCGACATACTTAGCCATGCATCGGGACACTTCGAACTCACTAAATCTTGATGCTACCAATCAACCTTCATATTGGAACACTGAATAACATCACATGGAAACTCATATGAATGCATGACATCCTTTTCCATTAATGGAGGTTGATATAAATGAAAAAAGAAACCAAAAATGGCCAACAATATCCTAAGTGACTATACGCACCCAAAATTTCTTGTGCTACATTGTTAGAAAATGGTTACAAAATTCCCTAATGATGATTCATTTCCTTTCAGAAGATGTTTGAGTTCCTAAACCATTCACGTAGTGTATATTTGTAGCCTAGACATCCTATTTCATCTTTTCCATGCTTTCTTCTAGCTTCCCACTTCATTTTGTGCATGTTTTGGCCTTTAGTGCCAGGATCTCCGCCCGGGTGGGGCGGCGGTTTGGAGATCACCACCTGCGTAGGTGGCGGTCGGTCGCACGCTTTTCTAAGAATCCATTATGCATAATTTTAACACATGACGCTTCACTTAACTTAACTTTTAGGGTGCATTTGTGAACCAAATTTCTAAAAATAGTCTTGATTGCTTAGTTTTCCTTCCCTCTTCTATTTTTAAATATATTTAATTAGTTTGAATTGCCTCTTCACCCAATGATTTGGAACTCCAAGGCTGCCTTGTGCATGAAGGCACATCCCAACCAATTCCTATTATTTTCATGCTTGTATTCAAGAAAATGGCCTTAATGTTTTGTGTATATTGCATAATATTTTGCCACAATGTTGTTGGAAATTGCATGGCCAAGCTTTGTTCACTTGTCTATCCCTCTTCCACATGCATTGCAACAAGACTGCCTTCAAGCTACCATTGCTCAAGCACCTTCTCTTGCTATTGCCTTTGCATTCCCAATTCCTTGGACTCATATGGACACACAGAGAAAGAAATGATAGGATCGAGGGGAAAATTTACTACACAACTAGATTTACCTATATTATGTGAATTCAAGGTTGGATTTGTTTTTTATTTCCTTCATTCGGAAATTTATCATTATTACATCATATCAAATAGAGTATAAATCATTTCCTTTTATTTTCAAGTAATTAGTTGATTTCAAGAGGGTTTTAATCTTTCATAGCAACCCCGGTGATGGATTATCTTATTCCCATCCCTGTGAATCGAAGGAGAGATTATCTGTAGGAGGTTGTCTACATATCATAGATCATTTGGAAAAGTTCTTGTTTTAAGTTAGTTTATTTTCAATACACTCAACACATGTGAATAATCACACTAGGTTATCTTTCTTGTTTATTTTTAGTGTAGAAATATTTTAATTATTTAGAATATAAGAAAATTGTTGTTTGTGATTGTAATATTTCATTTTTGTGATTTTTTAGATTAGTTTCCTTTCAGCAGTAACATAGATTGTTAGTTTCATCTTAGTTAATTTGGACACTTCAAACTAGATCAACACTTAGATCCAAGTTAGGAAAACAAACCATAGGGAATTTATGCTACCCATTCATAGCCTCTAAATCTCCCCTTTTCCAATTCAGCTACTAGGAGATCACACTACCAAATCTTAGTCACTGATCCTCTTATAATTATTTATCCACACATTCAACATTGGATTCTCCGACATGACCTCGGGGGCTTGAGTGTGATTGAAGGTTACATGTTAATTTTCATTTGTACAAATTGGTGAACCCAACATGAAGGATTAATTCCTTCTTGTTTCCTTTTCTTTCATTTTTATTACCTCACCTCTCCATTTAATCCCCTATTTTGGTAGGGATTTTTTAATTTCTAAAATATGTCTAGAAGAGAGTTTGGTGGGCCATTTGGCTCTAATATATATTACACCAACGTGTAACCATAAAAATCCCCTTCTCTTTCGAGATGGGTGAAATTGCATAAGCAATGTCCAAACCTCCCCTAGTTACACTTTAAACCCCATTAACTATGTAATTATGGAGGAGGTTGATCAATCATTAAACATGTAATATGGTCAATCCAATGTAAACTACATTGTTATCACAAATGGAACATGTTATTACCATAGAGTCTTGTCAAGACCTCACATTTTCATGCAATCGACAAAAGATGATAGATTCGCATGAATAGAAAATCCTCTACATAGATAGATGAGTCCTTGGATAGAATGAAGGCTACTGAACTCATGAGATTTCAAATGCCTATCCTAAGATTCTTAGTTACGAGGAAAACAAGAATTATAACACTTTGAAAAATTCATGATAGGGTATCATGAGCCTACTCAATCAAACCCTACGCCATACACACCCCAAAAGGGGCTCAATCCTCTCCCAAAGATCTTATTTATACTTTAGTAGGAGGATTAGAGAACTAGAAAGTCCCAGACTTCACAACCATTACATGCGGTAGGGTAGAACACGAGGTATCAATTGACAAACAAAGGATACATCCCTTCCAATAAGAAACCAATGCAATAAATGTATAACAAGGTTATCCGGTTTATTCAAATCCAGGTGATCTTCTCATAGGGTTAGGCACACTAAGAATGGGTCCTCATACTTCTCAAGCTTATCCAATGCAAGGGTTAGCTGGAAATGAATTATCGAATGTCACCACACAACAAAAATGCAACGCGTTCCTTGGTTTTACACCCACTAGTCAATATTCTAGTACTATCCCATATTACATGTATATGTATTCAAAAACTCCCCATGTGGACCCATATGCCAATCTCGCTCCCTACATGCCATATCAAAGGACCTCGTATGTTCCTATCAATGCTTATAATGCAACTTATCCAACTCCTCCTCCTCCACCTCCTCATCAAGGATCTTCAATGGTGGAATCTTATGCAATGGGTACATACGTTGAGTACTTAAAGGAGATTCTTAACTTCACCATACATGGTGTCATGATTCCATGCCCATTGCCAGATCTTCAAAATTTAAGGGAGAAGGAGACCCAAACACTCATATCAAGGCCTACGCTACTACTATCAGGGAATTACTTCCTTGGGATGTTGTAGTGGCTAAGATATTTCCAAATAATCTTGAAGGAATCACATTGGATTGGTATTACCGTATTTTAGAAGATTCTATACATTCCTTTAAATAGATTGTTTCCAAGTTCATAAAAGAATTTGACATGAACAAGTTGTTGTGCATAGGGATTAGGGAGTTCTGCATATTAGACATGAGAAAAATGAATTTTCCATCCATTTCATCTAGAGATGGCACCAAGTTCTCTATTCCTTTGCAAGTGCATCCAACATGGACTAGATGAAACTTTGCAATTTTTCCTTCTTTTCACTCAATTGAGAGACTAGGGAGGAGGTCCAAAATTTTCCTTTTCATAGTTATGAGGAAGTTTTGGAAGGTGCACTTTGGATTGACCAAGCCACAATTGATAGTGGGCGTAAGATCTATGGTCCCAATGGGAAATTGGTATCCCCAAATCAAATTAATGCAAATCATCAAAACAATGGTGCCAACAACCAAGTACCTAAGGGTGTGAATTGCAATCATGGTTCTACCATGAATAGTATTCTTTGATCAAGCCAAGAACTTTAATTTTCCAAACAATGGAAAAATAACAATAAAAACAACTCGGGAAATCAAAGAGGCCCTAAAACTATGCCATATATCTATTCACAGTTTATGTAAATTATCCCTCTCAAAAATAAAAATCAAACCCAAGGCCCAAACCAATATAAAAATTCTTGCCAAGGGCAATGAATCATGGCTATAACAACTAATTTCAGAATTATAACAAAGGTTATAATCAACAACAATATGATGCTTATCAAAGGCCAAGAGATTACGACCCTAACCTATACTATGGTTTCCATAAGGTTCAAGGTCATGATGATAGGAATTTACGTGATTGCAACAAGTTTCTAAAAAGACATCTTGAAAAGAAAAGGCAACTCTTTGTAGACATGTTCCTTTAAAATCCTAAAACAAACTCGTAACCTAGTCATACGGGACCTATCACACCTTAAAACATAAACCCTAAACATCCTAGGGTTTCCTAAGTGAATCCTCATAATATAATGAATGGAATTCCTATAGGAAACAATGACCATGAAGCCTCAACTTCACGACGACTCTCGGGTTTACCTCGCTAACCTTGGTTCAAACAATAATACAAAAATCTTGGGGGTTAAATGAGCTAGAGACCAAGCGATAAATTAATGCAAAAATTAGATGAAGGATTACATTTCACAATCCCTACCCTCTTTCCTTTCCATAGGATGACATTCCTACAATCTCAAAACTAGTAGGAGCCTATGATTTAGTATCAGATTTTAATAAGACCTTTTCTCACATTTTGTTTCTAGATTTGTTGAAGAATTAACTGCACATCATTCTCGAATGGCTTAAATGCTTTGGGTCTTGGTCATCTACTCCATGTTATGCCACCTCTTAGCACTCAAATAAATCACATTGAATTTGAAAAACATCCTCTAGGAAAAATGATAGGGATACTGGGTTTTTTTCGATATAGACAAGATGTCATCTCGATGGTAAAATTACTTGAAGAGGTGATCATGTCTTATATTTATAAGTTTGGGTCTATAAAATTGCATAAAGAGAGCCATGATTGATGACGAGGCTGTAAATGTGGTTCCCTTCTCTTTCTTGTAAAAGTTAGGATATGGAGAGACACATTATTCCTCTACAAGAAACACGTTACAGGGGTATGATCGTCTTAAAGTAACCTTGATTGGAACCATAGTCCTTCCGGTCACACTTGGTACAAAAACCATCTTGATGGAGTTTTACATTATCGATAGGGAAAAAAGTTATAACATGATCCTTGGGAGACCCTGAATTCATTTGATGAAGGCTATCCCTTTTACTGTGTTCTAGGAGATTAGATTTTCATTTGGGGAAGGCATTCATCACTCAAGGGATCATAAGCCCTTGATATACACTTAGAAAACCTCAAGAAGAAGAAATGGGTCCATATGAAGTATATGAAATTCCTTTGAATAATTTGAACAAACCACTTCCATCAAAAGAGTTAGTCCCGATCACCCTTGGACATTGCCGAAGGCTAAAGCCATTGACCCAAAAACATTTGAGGTGGAAAAAATAGATAAGGGTGAATCAATATCTATGGAAAAATGTCCACTAAAACCACAATGGAAATTATGAAACTCTTAGAGAGTGATGATCCAATCTTCCTCTCATTTGAAAAAAAAATGGGGATGGATTTCTTCTTGGTTTAGCATCTCTTGCCTCTCGACCACCTAGGTGTAGGTGTAAACACGGTAAAATTAACAAACGAAGAAGGAAAATTTGAGATTGAAATGATGCCCATCAAAACCATCTCTGAGGGTTTTTCTATTCTAAACCCCATTTTCAACCCATGTGTGTCTAAAACTAAGCTTTCCATATCCATGGGGCAAGGCCTCATCATTCAACAAGTTTCACAAGTAAACACAACACTCTACATTGGAAACAAGGCCAAGCAACATAGTCATGCTCACCCACACACCATGTCTCAAGAACATGATAAAGAGATGCACGAACACCTCTTTTAGACAAATGATTTTAATGATTGGACATATAAACTTATGGGAAAGGGTTATAAGTTTAAACCTAGAATGGTAGGCCCTGGTCAAGAGAATGGAAATTTTGAGGATCATGGTTTTTCGTTGTGTAATTTTAGGAGTGAGGAATTTGATATTCATCAACTTTATTCACCTTAGACATCATGAATGTAGTTTCACCTACATTTCCAAATGTATATTATCTTTGCATCTCGCATTGCATTTTCATCTTCCAGTTCATTTTGTAAATTTTTGATCAAGGGACTTATTCTTATAGAAATTCCTAAAAACTTCTGAAAACATTGGCAAAACATTCAAATCATGTCTCTTCAAATCTTCATAGTGTCATCAATTGTTTCCAAATCATTTCATCAATCCAAACAAGATAAGACAAAGTTTTGTCAACAATACCAAGGCTGCATACTTGGTTCTACTTATAGTTTCTTCTAGGTTAGGTGTCTTTTCCTATAGTATTTTCTATAAGCTTCATGGTGTCGCATCTATCCCATATACATCTCTTTGGAAATAAGAACATTCTAGACATTTTTCCTAGATAAATAAGTCAAATGCAAATCCACAAAAAAATTATTTTACACATTTATTTTCCCTACCAACCTTCGGTGTTGAGCATGCATCTCTTACTAGTGATGTAGGGTTGGGAAAGGAGATAAGTGTCCCTTACTCGCCTATGCCTTGTCCATGGTGATGAGCCCATACTTCCTACTAGTAGCATGGGGCAAGGTGTAGGGGGTCTCTTTGACAAACTTGAAAGTTAGAAATAGTTCATTCAAATATTGTGAAATCATAAATCAAAACAAAGTGAGTTAGATGTCCAAAATTCCAAAAGAGTTTAAAACCTCAAAACCAGATTTTTTCAACCAAGTGGCCATCTACAGATCTAAGTCTAGATAAACTAGAAAGAAATTCAAATTCTAAACTATGAAGCAAATTTGAGTAGAGTGAGGTTGTAGTGTCTCAATTTGGTTTTGTCAAATCCTTTTCTTTCTCTCATCATTACCATTCAACAAATTTCCATAACTTGTGCCCTTTCTGGCTCTTGATGTTGAGCCCTCGCATCTTACTGGTTGCGTGGAGTTAGGAGTGGGAAAGTTCATCCACTTATCATATCACTTTTGCCACATTTTTCCAAAATAATACAAAGTACCAAAAGTTTCTTAAAGAAAATAAATTTCAACGTTACAATGTGATTGCATTATCATATATCATCATTACAAGAGAGAGAGAGAGAGAGAGAAAGAGAGAGAGAGAGAGAGAGAGAGAGAGAAACCATTATGTTAGCATTCATATCCATTGCATACATTCGAAAAGCATATAAAAATAGAAGTTCTAAACATCTAGAGTACACATGTGAAGTGAGCCAAGAGGAAGTCAACTCAGATATAATGAATTACTGAACCAAAAAGAAGAGTATGTATATATCATAATAAATCAAGTTTGTATACAATGCCATCATGCGCTAGGCATGGTAAAAATGCTCGCAATGAGCTCAAATATACAAAAAAATCATATGATGGCATAAAAATCACAACAAAGAAATTAAAGGCCCATCATCCTATCAATCCATGTGGGAGCCCTTAGATTGTGCACAAATGTGTCCAAGAATCCTCACTGTGGCTACGGTGATGAGAATGCATGAAATGGTGGGAGTGCTTGTGGTGGTGGCCACTAGTTGTGGTCTCACTATGAGAGTGAATCCACCTCATAAAATGCTCAATTATCTCATATATATTCACCTGAGTATGGAGAGAAGGCATAACCTTTGCTACCCTCCAGATGGGCAGAAACACATCGGTGTTTAGGCCTGCAAGTGGCTTTCCTATATCCTCGGTCAACTTAGCTCGGGTCTTCCCCAAAGGGATCAACAAGGTGTCCATGCACACCCATCGAATAAGCTCTTGCCACTAATGCATAGTCACTACAAGCATAAATAAAGAAGAAATGAAGAGTTAGAAAATAACCAAAAAAAAAAAAAAGGAAATACCAACTAACATTTCCAACTAACAAATTCAAGAGAAGAGTATCAACATACTCGGATCTCCATCCATCCAAGTAGGGTCAGTGGATGTTGCTTGCTACTCTTGGTGGTCAGTAGGCCTCCCTAAAGCCAGAGGTGAGATGTTATCATATCACAAACTCATTTTCTTCCTTTTCGTCTCAAGGAAGTAGTCCCTTCGAGACCAAGGTCTCTCTCTCTCTCGTGCTCACATCCTCCCACTCTGCTCTTAATAATCTCAATATATCCCAGTGTCATGCCACTTGAGTCACTCTCATCTTCCCGCATGTGAGATTTCTTGCTTGCCTCACCACCTAACCCCTCATCACATGTCTCCTCTCCAACCGATTCTTTCTCGGTCTCATCTTGTGTGTAATCCTCTCGAGTTACGAGTCTACGCCAATGGGATCATCCTCTCTCCTTTGTGAGCATGAGCAGCCTCAATCTAGAGTAGGGGTGCTCGATAGATACCATCCACTGTCAAGAATGAGCCACTCACCTAAGCGTAATGGGTACCCTTGGAGTAACCCAGCATCTAGCTAGGATATCCTCTAAGGCCCTTTGGACCTCCCGAATGGTCCTATACAATGGTGCCATGGGAGGAAGCATGTCAATGTAGGGAAGGAAAAACTACTGAGGAACCCAACCAAATGGGTGGATCTTGACCCTCCTTGTCCTATCAACCAACCGACCAATAGTGGAGTAAGCTACCATTGTGGTCCCCGCCCCTGTCCCCACCTTGCCATGTCTTGGTATGGGGTAGCCACCATGTCTCTTTGTTGTCAAGGAAGCCACCGACTAATGTGGCACTCGAGAACTATCCTCCTGTCCACCAGGGGCCCACGATGGCCCTAAAATCCTATACTAGCATTCCCCTCTCATAGGGGATGATCTACGTATACCCAGGGTTTGTGACTAGTGTGGGATGGCTCAACGAATACCCTTGTATCAAACAACCCTATACAAATTGTGGTAAGTAGTCCCAAAATGTATGTTCCATAGGAATCTATGCAACCATGTCCCTCAATTTGTGCAATGATGGGAGCCCAACAATAAAGAAGAGTGTCACCTCCCTTGTCCCCGATCAACCGTGAGGCCAAGATACCCATGATAGCTCTGTGAATGACAGGAATGGGAGTAGTAGCAATAGATCAAACCTTCATTCCCTTCTTCGAGCCAAAAGATACCACAAAATCCCCCATATAGGCAGCCCACTGAGTCATCATGGCTATGGATCCCACTTTGTCTCTAGATTCAATCATCGCCTAGTATCGAAACCCCAAGAATATGATACACATCCTCTAGGGTGATATTCCACTCACCCCTAGCACTGGAAACTAGAAAGTGTTTTGATTTGCATCCTAGTAGGAAAATAAGTCACACAGTATGTGACTTGCAGGAGTAACATGAGGCACCTATGTAATCCTCCATATCCCTGCTCTCTAGAGGGTATCTACCTCATCCTGAGTTAGCTGGTCTAACACTGCTTGGGAGCCAATCATAGTCCCTCTCACGACTCAAACAAATGTTTTTGTCAAAGCTATGATGCCTATGTAGGATTAACTCTTGTTTAGATCTTATCTCATGGTGCATGGTTGAGCCAGTTAAACTTTGAGGTCATTTAACCTCATTCCACAGCCTTTGCGAATTTTCCATTGCATACATTTGGCATGCCCAATGGGACACTTAGTCCATCCTCCATTAATGGGGTCATTTTGAAGCTTTTATTTCAGTTTCTAACTTTTTACATGTTTTTGTAGGGTTAAATATTTTGCCTTGAGCTTTTTAGCTAGGTTTTATGTAGTTAACCCTCATTTTCATGCTTCTTTGTTAATTTTATGCTAGAAACTACATTTAATGGCTAATTTCTAACTGTTGACACTTTTAAATTTTCATTTTCCATTTTTAGGCGGTTTTCAGCAGGGCGCGTCGCACCTTTCTTACTAGTGCTAGTGATGCATTCAGATGTCATTTTTAGTAGAGTGGGAACTCAAAACCACGCGTAAGTACCTTCAAACAGGTGCACATGCCCAAATCGTGGTGCACACACCCTTATGCCAAACATAGAAACCACAGTATCAGCTTGATTTTTTTTTTTCACTAGGCGCGCTTGAGCACCCAAACCACGCACAAGCACCACTGTGTATTCTCTCTGTTAGGAAATTAATTATTAATGTTTACATTATAGTTTGTTAGCTAATATTTAATATTGTTATATATTAAATATTAGGTTTGAAAAGTATTTTGTTATAATATATTGTTTCAACAATATATTATTCTTAGATTTTGTTATACCCATGAATAACATTAGGGTTAATATTTGTGACTCCTTCCTATTTTATAGGAGGTTGTGTTAGCAAACATATTGCTTATTATTATTAAATATTGGCTATATATTAGCCTAATGTATTGCTATATATTGATGGATAATTTGGGGATATAAAATATAATATACAGTGAGTATTATTACTTTGTGTTTGCCATCGATTGTCAAATCTCTAGATTTGGTATCAGAGCTGGTGTAATATCTGAGATGGAAAGATTGCAATTTTAAATAATTTGTAGGGGCGGTTGTATTGTTATTCTCCCATGAATGGAGTTTGGTGATATGAGCAGTTTTTTTTAGTGCTCGAACTCAGAGACTCGGCTCAGTGAATTAGTCCTTGCAGTCATCTGATCTACTTTTACACGGTGGCTATATCTCAGTCCACGACCATCTCGTATGGCTTCCCGCCCAAGCTAAAACCATTGGTCCTGGATTCACGATGGCATGAGCCTCAAATTTTTTACTCTGCAGACCTGTCAGAGCCTGACCGGATCTTTTTGGGCACTCAGTTTTGATTCTTCATGTGGACAAGATATCAAATATTAGAATACACGATAGCCGTATCAATACTACGCTAACGTGTCTGATCTTATATCTGATCTTGCATTTGAAATCGACATAATTGCATTGGAAATTATATTGGCTGATTCGAAGATTGAATGCAATGCTTATGGAGTCGATGCAGTTTAGATCGACAGTGAACCTTTTCATGCTGAGAGCTGAATCGATTAAGTTTTGCAGTGATAGATCTGACATGTCCTTCAAATATTGCTAAGAAGAATGCTTGAAGCCACGTTTTTTCTGAAGCCACGTTTTTGCGAGATCTGCGCCCATGAAATGATAGGCTGCATGCAATCGGTGGGGAATATTTGTAAAGGGGGAATGCATGGCAGTCGCAGCGATATCTACTGAGCCGTGAATGTTAATTTGTCCTTATCAATAGGAAAATTATTATTATCTGGCCTTGCATGGTGCTTCGACACATCTCCTCCACAGCCACGAGCAGGCTGGGTGCATAGATCCACGAGTGCGTTGATCATCACTTGATCTCCGGTCACAAGCTGCAGTGCGAGATCTACGTTGGAATTTTTTTATACACATTGAGTCGCATCCAGCTATAGATCAGGCAGACAAATAAAGGCAAGTATTTTTCCAATATTCAAAGGTATTTGCATTTCTTAGCAAAGCATACACATGTTATAGAGGTCAGGGCAATTATGGCTCTTAGTTACTCTTAACAGCTTGTTGTAGTTTGTGAAAAATTGTTAAGTCTCTTTAATTACTTTTTACATGTTATTGCACGGACGCATTCTCGGTAGAATCCGACGTCCATATTGTGTGAAAATTCATAATGAATAAGTTGAGTCACATTGAAAAATTTGAAGGCAAATATTTTCATACCTGGCAAGTGCGGACTCAATTATTCCTAATCAACAAAGACTTATGGGATATTGTTGATGGAAAAGAAAAAAAACCGACAAATGCAGATGAAGCAATAAAATGGGACAGCAGAGATCGAAAGGCTACAACAATTATCGGATTGGGTCTATCAGATGCTTATCTACATCATATAGACTTAAAAAAGTCCTCTCATACAATCTGGGTGACATTGAACAAGTTGTTTGGATCACAAATGGGAAGCGCAGCGATATCCTTAAAGAAAAGATTGTTCGGCCTCAAGATGGAAGAAGGTGAGAGCATGGTGGAGCATATCAGTAAGTTTCGGTCTATCTGTAATCAACTTGCTGGCATAAAAGTAGATGTACCTGATGATGATGCTAAAGCAGTATTACTTAATAGCATGCCTTCATGTTATTCTAATATGGTCTTTACATTAAGCAAAATAAATCCAAGTCTAGAAGAACTTATTTCTTCTTTGTTAGATGAAGAAAAAAGAATTATGGTTGTTGAACCAGAGGAGACTGCAATGTTTGGCAGAAACAAGAAAGCATTTGGTAAGAAAATACCCAAATACGGTTCAACCTCTAAAGGACCGAAGAAACAATTTACATGCTACTATTGTAAACAACCTGGTCATATATCTAACAATTGCAGAAAAAGAGCACAAGACTTACTTGATGGGAAACTACAAGATAATGCCATGATTGTTGATGAAGAAAGAGAAAATGAAGAGGAAGAAAATACTACACATCAAAGTGATGAAGATTTTCTCTTCTAGATGATTTTTGACTGGAGGACGGAGGCACAGGAGGATGGAGGTCATTCAGCGACCTCTCGTCAGTCGCCAACGACGGGGCCGCATGAAGTTGTGGTGACAGTGTGTGTGTAAGTGTTCTTTCATTTCTGAATTGCAGTTTGTTGTGTGCAGTATGATTTCAGTGTTCTTGATTGAATAAGTGAAATGTTCACAATGAGGGGGGGAACATGGTCTCATTGTTCCATTTCCATTATGTTTTATTGTTCAGTTTTGAAAGCAATATTTCCTACATGATTCCCTTTTGTAGTGACATTGTATAATATTGATCAAAAAGTATTGTAGCAATCATGATGTAAAGGTTTTTGGTAAACCTGTAAAAACCAATTGTGTAAGGTTTTTGGTAAACCTGTAAAAACCAATTGTGTAAGGTTTTTGGTAATCCTGCAAAACCAAGTGTGAAAGGTTATTGGTACACCTGCAAAACCAATTGGTAAGGTTGTTGGTAGAAGCCGGAGAAAACCATCAGTGGAAGAAATGTGCGTTGGCACATGTTCGAGTTTTGTGCAAGCCCAATGCTGCACATTTGTGGAGTTGATCATGAGCACACAGAGGTGGCAGGCTACAATCAGTGAACGAGATATGTTGTACCATGTAAACATTAAGGGGGGGAATGTTAGGAAATTAATTATTAATGTTTACATTATAGTTTGTTAGCTAATATTTAATATTGTTATATATTAAATATTAGGTTTGAAAGTATTTTGTTATAATATATTGTTTCAACAATATATTATTCTTAGATTTTGTTATACCCATGAATAACATTCCGGGTTAATTGTTGTGACTCCTTCCTATTTTATAGGAGGTTGTTTAGCTGTTATTATGGCTATATATTAGCCTAATGTATTGCACAGGATAATTTAGGGGACAGAAAATATAATATACAGTGAGTATTATTACTTTGTGTTTGCCATCGGCTGTCCAAATCTCTAGATTCTCGGCCCTCTGTGAAAAAAATTATACTAGGGTGCGCACACGCCAAAAATGTGGCTCATATGCCCTTTTATTGGCATAGGTACCCCTCTACCATCACACATGCACTATCATATATTTTACCATTTTTCCACTTCCCGGCATAGGCACCTATTCTCTGGTGCATGCACACTTACCCTAGCGCAGCATCTCTCGGGTAGTGCAGACACCCTCTTGACCCGCTAGGTTTACACGAGATGGGTTTAAAAACCATAAACCATGTGCACATACCCAAAACAGTGCGCACACACCTATGGGGGCACAAAAATCTCTGTTTGATCTAGATTTGTTCAAGAAAAAATTAGTGCTCCTAGTTTTGGTCATATCTTTTGACATGTTCCCTTGTGTTCGAGTTTGAATAGGCTTCGGAAAGAGAATGAAGCAAACTTTGCGAGGGATTTTCCAAAATAATATACCTATGGTATCATTAATTCTATCATCAAACTCCCAAAGTTCCCCGGAGACCTCCAAAAATGCAAAATACTAAAACCATTGAAAAAACTACTAAAAATAGATTTATGGAATTTTCTAATATTCTTGGTTTTCTAACTTTCTCACAGGGTTCTGACAGTGGTTTACAGGTTTCTTTTCCTTCATATTTTTATGCTAACTTAGTTGAGTGTTCACATTTTTTTAATTGTAGGGGTCCTTTGAAACGCGTATGCTCTTCCCTCGCACCTTCTTGGTGATCTTGGGAATAAAAAACGTTTCAGAAACCTTCTATTTTGCTTCCAAAAACACTTCAATTTAAGATTTAAATTGGATTAATCTCTCAAATTTGGCTAAAAATGAACTCTACCTTTTGAAGTATTTTTCACAAAGGCTTATTTTAGTAGGGTTTTCATGTTGTGTATGCTCTTCCTTTGCACCTTTTTGGTGATCTTAGGAATCAAAACAACATGCAAACTCTCTTTCTTATTTGATGGAAAATTACTAAATATTTGCATGTAGGGCCTAACGCTTGTCAAAGAAAGGAGAAGTCGAGAAAAAACAAAAACTTATAATACATGTGTTTTCATATAGGTTTCAAATGGTGTGCTACTTAAAACCACATTAAGTTAAGCAAGATAACAAAACACATCATTTCACTTCATAACGTATTGCAAGTTTTGGAAAAGTGTACGTCCCTATTTTCTTAACTAGAGCATAACCCTTTGGCATAACGCCTTAAGCTACAACAATGGGGGTGGTTCAGAACCCTAAAGTAATCTACCATTGAGTAACCTCATGGATGAAACAGAGCGCTTCGCTTACCCACTTGACAAGATTTTACACTAACTGTAAGTTAGAGTAAAAGTTATCCAGTATCACGAACCCAATGAGAATATGCATGAATGCACTAGTTTCTCATCATATTTTAAGGGGGCAAAGTAAAGTGAGATACTCCCGAATCAGCCAAAGGTGTGAATTTTTGGGTAAATCATGCTCACTCTTAGAAAACTTGTGACACCTAGTTGAGGGATCTTATTAGGGAAGCCATTCTATCTTGGACCCCACTTTACTATTCCGCTATCACATTCAGCCATCATGAAGTGACGACTTACTTGGAGTCTGAAATTTGTTTTTCGAATAAGGCAAAGATCCCATGTCAGTTAGAACTAAGTGCCTTTCATCATGAAATTAAATGACGTCTCACTTAGCTTGGTTTCATTCTCACCTTCGGATGAGGTGAAACTCTGCCTAAGTGGTGCTTAGTTTATTCTCATCCTTTTGATTTATACCCTTGCATTCTCACTACCCATTTTCAAGGTGAGAAGGAAGCATACCTCACGAGTCTTATCAAAGATGATATTCGCCACTTTTTTATTGTTTATGCCCATCCATGTTTGCGGCTAGGTTGTTAAACGTCTAAAGTGCACAAGTACATTTTCATATCTTTGATAGTCCTTTGATCTTGATTTCAAGATTATCTTCATAGTTAGGATTGGTTCATCATTTGATCCCCTTTGACGTGTTACCTTGTTCGCATTGCCTTGACACAATTAAGATACTTACGTTGTGTTTTCATAAACATGATCTAAGTATCCACATTGTGGCGTTACACTGTGCACATTTTAGCACATCCTTAGTATACTTTGACTTGGTTTAAATTTGAACATTGCTCCAAATATTGATGGGTGTCACTTACTTTATTTTATGTCATTTCAAAGTGCTAATTGACACTGATATCTTTCTTCTCCGTGAAGCTTGATAGATGTGTCTAATTGGTGTGGTTACGTACCTTATATTAGTAATCCTCTCCCTTTGATGTTTAGGGCTTACTTGTCTCTAAACTGGTTGGAGTATCCTTTAAGTGGGAATTATTTTTACCCTTTGCTAATATTTATGCCTTTTTCATTTCAAGTTTGACGTAATTATTGACATTGTGTTGATCATCTTTGCATCGAAATATCATTTTGCACACACATTTTACATAGGGAGTATTTACTTATTGTTTGGATTTGTGTTCCATGATTGTTCTTTGTGATTATTCATCTAGAAAACTTGTTTTCTAGGAAAATCCCTTTTGATCTCATCGAGATTGTCATCATGATGTCTATTTTCCTTATACCTTCTTCGAAAAATCACACACGCATCTCCATATTTACGAGATGTCTAGTTGGTTGCCCTTATGCTACCCAAATCGACATGGAACTTTCTTCACTTTGAAGGAATTTGATCACACTAGCTAAGTCTAGGCATTTGTACCTAAACAATGCCAACAATGACTGACTATCACGCGGTTTCTCACACTTACAAAAATATGGAACCTAGGTTTAGGAATTCAAATCAAAATATTCCCATTATGACTAAGCCTCGTTTGGTTCTTCATGCTAGAGGGACCATTCGGGTACCCTATTCCCCACCTTTAGCTCATAGTTAGTGGTATGGTTTGGACATTTCTGATCCAAATTATTATTGGGTTCCCCCACTCTTCTTCTAATTCAAATCCAAACTACCATTCGGATTCCCACTCTTCTTTTGAAGATTCGGATCCTAACTATTGTTTAGATACCCCTAGATCAAATCTTGAATCACGGTCCTCCCTTCCTTTATAGGACCTTTATTCCAAATCACCTCAACAATGTTTTCCTCCTTTGAATACATGTGTGAATCCAAGTTCCATCAATCGAACATCTAATTTGGTTCTTGAGTCACGGTACTCTCTTTCTTTGACCTCCTCATCGGTCATCTTGATGACCTCTTCCTCGTCAAAGAGTTCCATGACTCGGATTCCCTCTAGTCAATCATCCAATTCAACTCCTACATCACAACTTAACAGATGGCTATGCGATCCTACTTTCTAACCTACATTGCATCGTCTTCTAGAAAAATGACCTAAGTCCAAATCTAAATTTTCCATTCATGAGACATCTTCCCCTAAGCCTACATCATCTCTTGATTCATCTTCTCCTATCAGTCCAACTTTAATCCCTCTTCGGACCTTGATCCATTTCAACCATATCGTACCATTTCCTCATCCATCTTCTAAAGATCAATGTCTATGACCATGTCAAACCATTAGAAAGAAGCCATGTGCTAAGATATATTTTCAAAGCACTATCAAAAATCTTCATGGGAGTGATAAGGTCAGGCCTTCCCCTCATCTACATCATCAAACATCTTCATCTTCTTTTATCAATCAATATTTCTTGCTTATCGAACCCATTTCTTCTAGTCAACCTCCCATAGTCGAAGAACAAAAACCTCTATTGATTGATTTCTCTCAAAATGAAGGAACAATTAGACTACATGATGATATCCCTTTAGAGGATTACAAACAAATATTCTTTCTAGAATTTAATACACTTGTGTATGGGGAGGAAGGAGTTGATTCCTTTTATTAGAATGTAAAGGAAAATCCTAAGGTCATGGAACTTGATTCTTCTTCTATTATTCCATCTTCACCTTCCTCTAAGCATGATGAGATGTCGGGGTCTAGCATTGATCCATGGCCTATCTATCATCATTCCTCAATAAAAATCTCACCTTGGGTCACCGCTAAGTATCCCATCATCTTCTTCTATCTGGAGCCACCCCTAGGTAGCCCTCCATTTTATACTTGTGGTTCAGCTCCTGGTATCCCATTACCTTCTATTCTTGGGCCACATCCTAGTATCCCTTCCTCTTCTATCTATGGGACCCCTCCCGATAGTCCCTCCTCATCTATACTTGGGCCACACCCTAGCATCCCTTTGTCATCTTCTTCTATTCTTGGGCCATGTCCTTGTAGCCCAACTTATTCCATATTAGGGCCATATTATAGCAGCCCTTCGTCATCTTCTATTAGTGGCTGACCTCTTGGTATCCCATCCTCTTCAATTCTTAGACCATATCCTTTTCATCCATCACACCTTTCTTCTATCAATGGTTGTGGCAAGCCCACATTCATTTCTCACATCAGTTCTAAACGTCCACGTTCACTTTCTTCTCCTTCTTGAGATCAGACAGGTCACACATCATCTTATAAGAAACCCAAACAGGTTCATTACCAAGCTGGGTCAAAACTTCCAAGAAATATCCTTCTTCCTAACATAAACTATAACATTTTGCTTAGGGTTTAGAGTTATTTCATTTCTTTCATTGAGCTATTGCTTTGCCATTGCACTACACACCAAGAATTGAGTAAATGGGAAGAACCATTGGCCTTGAAGCCATTAATGGTGAGCTCCCATTCTCATAATCACATAATTGATTGCTTAGAATCCTTCCTAGGTTCATTTTAAAGCTTTCAAGAGTAGAGGATTACTAAATATGCTAGATTTTCTTGTTTCTTTCAATATTAATGTATGCAAAGTGATGAATCCTTGTTTATCTCTTATCTGATGGTCCACTGACTAGTTTGTTAAAATCCTTTGGGGTTTCTTTAGATATTCTTACCCCATGTCCATGGCTTTTGCAACTTTTCATTGAACACATTTGGCACGCCCAGTGGGACATTCAAAATATACCTAAACCCACACGCAACATTCCTCCCGAGCTCCAAAGCTCCTAAAAAATCAAATGATCTTATCGATAGAGACTCATTGAGAGTTGAGAGGGTCCAGTGTAACACCATTACATATAGGGTGTTACACAGTATCAACGTGCAACACACGAAAACAAATATTGGACACGAGAAGGTTTGTAGAAATAAAAAGGTAAAATCCCTTGGTGAGGTTATGAATACCGGTGACTTGGATACCACTAGACTCTCAATGGTTATTAATCCATCCTTAAAAGAAGGATTTTGAAGGGATACAACCATAGAACTAAGCTATCAGACAATTTTTACTATAATACTTAACCACATGATCAATAAACTCAGTATCTCTAACAACATCAGGAGGGGATTTAGAGTCATTACCTTATCATAAAATTTCAGGATAAACTTCCTTAAGAAATTTGGAGCCATCATCACCACCGCTAGTAATAGTAGTTGCTACAAATGGTGAGAGGCCATTATATAAGCGAGATGTTGCCAAAAAATGGTGGGTTACTTACCCAAGGATGTGACTTAAAATCTCTAGTATGGCACGGAATGATGTGAGTTGTACTATCAACATGTGAAAAAATCCTAGCATAGCCAAAGTTGTCTCTTTTACGCTAATGTATTTTCTAAACACCATATTTAGAATTTGATATAGTTAATAAAAAACCCTTTAGTACATTAATAATTTCTTAATATACCAATTTTATTTCGATCATTTAAATTATGTCACATATGGAAAGTATTTCAATCTTATATTCTTGAGTTCCTAATTTTTTGATGTGAGGGGAATTTATGTGCCTTCTTCTATTTACTATTTTTAGTTCAAAATTTAGGTGTAAAAGTGACATGTAATCAATTTAATTTAATTAGATTAAATAATTAATGTTTATTTTAAATTTTTATGCTCCAATACTTGTCATATTACCATAAAATCATGATTATGGATAAGCTATCAATTCGGAGGAGTTCTCATGCTTAGAAACTATCTCATCCAAAAACATCCAACATCATGCCATGTGTCAACATTGTCATCATTGTGTCCAAGTCTCATGTCGTGCAAAATTTATGTATAGACGTGCCCAAAATAAAATAGTTATTATTTATTATTTTAATGCCAATTTAGTAGATTGGAACATGTGTCTTAACTTATGCAATTCGAAACATTTCATGCCTCAAAATCAATTTCTATTAAGTTATCTAGAATCATGCTGATGTAAACATAAAATGGATATAGATTCATTACATATTGCTTGGATTTAGATTTTATTTTTGCATTTATTACAACTTGTGTTTTTATTTTCTATGATTTTTTAAAATTTAATTGTACATTACTTTTCATTAATATAGATATTTTCAATAAAAATATTTAAAACCTCATTTGTGATGTTGTAGTTATTGGGAATGATGCCAACTTTAACATTTGAAATTCTGCTAGATTTAGATAATTTCTATTTTAATAAATACTCTAAAAATAGAATTTTAGGATGTTTTAGGAATTATTTATTTCAGTCATGTGTTTGTTTAGTCAAGTAGGACCAAATAATTGATTTTCAATGATTTCCTAAAAATAGCTAAAAAGCTAAAAAAAATTGAATGTAAAATGTTAGTTTTCGGTTAAGTATAAATTCTTGTGTAGTCATCCCCAAAGAGGTGGGAAACACTTATTAATTCTTTTGTAGTCATCCTCAAAGAGGTGGGAGACACTTTTAAGTTAAGATAACTAAAAATATGCTAATTTTATGACAATCCCTATATTTTAGGGACCTTGGGGTGCATTCTTTAGGAGAAAGTTATAATTAGGCTTTGAATGCATGCCTAGCTTGCATAATTATATTTTGGGAAAAGCTTTTTATATTTTTACTTTGTCCAAGGATTGCACAAGTATATTTTTAAGAAAAATGGAAGTCCACGGGTAGTTTAGGATTGTTTTACTATTATTAGTGGTTCTATTTTGAGTTTAAATTGTTTGTAATTCAAGTTGTAATTGATAAATTTAGCCTTTTTGAGTTAATACAAACTAAACCAAAATGAACGTGCCATAGTGCTCCATTATTATAATTTGTTCAAGTCTTTTTAATATTTTTAGTAGAGGTATTCAAATTTAATAATTTAATAACCAAAACTCTTACAAAGCTTATTTTAAAGTTCGGTGGTGCATATAATACACAATTTGATCATTGAGTACATAAGAATATACACTATCTTAATCACTAGTTTTCTTGAGCCTTGTTTGGATGATATAGAGCTTATTTTTGGGTTAATTCGAGAAGTTGATCAACACCTCAAGTTCTTTTTTTTCCCTACCATAACCATTTATGTGATTTTTCATTTGGTATTAAAGAAATGTCTACAAGAAATGACTTTCACCAATTCTAATTCTATGAATATCCCTATTTTTAAAGGAGACAAATTTGAGTATTGGAGGGATTAATTGAAGATAATTCTTATTTGGAAGGGATTTTGAGACAATATTGTTAATGAGTATCAACCACCTTCGATTGGAATGTTCTCTCTCAAGATCATAAGAGAGTGAAAAAGGATGAAGAGAAGGTAAATGCTCAAGCTTTATTTTATCTTTAGAGTGCTATAGATCCTAACATCTACCCAATAATTATTGGCTGCAAAAATTCTCATGAAGCATGGGATACCTTGGAGACTTCATATCAATGCTCTATTAAGGTAAGAGAAGAAAAATCCAAACCCTCAAAATAATTTTTGAAAATTTAAGAATGTCATAAAGTGAAGGTGATGAGGCCAGAATATGCCCATTAAATGTACAATAAATGATCTCATCTTACTCTCCTTTTGATTAAGTCTGACTGCATTTTGTGACTTTTGTTTGATCTCATATAAGTTAGGATGTAATTGTCCATCTTTTGTTGATTATGATTCTAACGTGTAAAATCTCTGTAATTCCTAACAAAGTGTTTTAGAAACTCAGTTTTGTAATAAAGCAGGTTGTAGTCAGGTGAAGAATGAAGTATGAAACGTCAACATGTTTTTGAGAGCATCTGTTTCACTACAGCAGAGTTCTAGAACTTCTAAGCTAGTTCAGAACTCCATTACATGATTGAATTTATCACCTAGTTAGGAACTAATAAGAATCTATTCCAAACGGCCAACGATTTTCAAATCAATGATCCTATCAATCAAGAGAAGATTAGAAGACTTTCGACTCTCCATAGTTCTGAATCTGTTGGTTGTCAAATAGGACTTCAAGAAGAGCAATGATCGGGGACAAGAAGTCCCTCCTCTTTAATGGGAGAGGTTCCCTTATTCAGAAACGAACCTATTTACACATATACAAAGTATGGTTTTCTTGTGGAACTTGGATATTATGAAAGTGTTTTCTATAAGGATCATCAATTACAAAAGGACTGAGGAATGAAAATGTGAGAAAGAGCAGAAAGGCACCATTCAGAATTATAGATGACAGAGTAATTCCTTATGCATGTGAGGGTACAGTGAATTAGAACAAGATCATTTGTATTATATTAAGAAGATGAAATTTGAAAAGACACAAAGTTCTGTAAATAACATCTGTGAGAATACAAAGCTTCTCAGCATAATACAGACAAATGATCTAATAAAAGTAAATGAATAGCTTGGGAATAAAGGAAACCGGATAGACAAAGAATGAAAAGTCCTTCTGTATTGATTTCTTTATGATTTATTTACACTTTCAGAAATAAGCCAAGTTCTTCCTCCTTCAAAATGGTGAGGAGAGGCCATTATATAGTTTACAAATCAGTTACTCTCGGTAACTACTTCTTTTAACTAAAGATTAGTTAAAGGGTTGCTAATTGCAATACCCCAACTGATTACAACAAATCTGAGAGAAAGAAGGGGAAGAGAAAAGAAGAATTAGGAGAAGAAGACAGTTGCTTATGACTGGGAGGGACCCACCAATTTTAAGATCTGTGTCTGAATCTCTTCAACGCCTCAGCTATGTCTCCCGCCATGTGGGGACTCGATGTATTGGCGGTAGACTAAGTCCAAAATCCGAGGCACTTCTCCATTTCCTTATCGAACTCGACATGAGTATGATAATCTTTATTTTCTTCTTCAATGGTAGATTGAAGAGAGACGAGATCTCCTTCAATTTTTCTTTGGAAATGGAGCTTTCCCTGAATAGATCTCCTTTGAAAAAAGCTTTGAATTGAGCTTTGATTTCTTGTAAGGAGAGAGGCACACCAGAAGTTTCATCCTGAAGATGGCAATGTGTATCTTTGAAAGTAGACACAACTAGTGTTTTGAAGGCCTCACCATTACGCAGCTATTCCTTAATTCTCCCAAAGCCTCCTCCAGGACCTTGATCTTCCATTCCACGCTGTAGACCTAGGACTTTGAAAAATTATCCTTTATATCCTCGAAGACTTTACTTGCCATCAAAATATTTTTTCATCTGTTTGTCCCATGAGGCGGAGGTCTACTATGCAACTGCTCCAAAGTTTAAGTTCTTTATCAATGCTCCCAATAGTGGAGGAGAGCTTCTGTTGCAAGTTGTTCACCTTTCCATGGAGTTTGAAAGCTTCATCAATGAATTTCAATCCTGCAACAAGCATATCATCCACCATGGCCTCCATAGCTCTGCCATAGACGGAATACTTGTGCATATCTTTGATACTCTGTACTTCATCTTGGCTCAAAATTACAGGTGGTGGAAGAGTAGTCAATGGGGTAGGGTCCAAAACTTTGTCCTTGGACAAAAGAGATTTGATGAAACCTGTAAGAATTTGGGCTTGTTCTTCCAACTGTTCTATGGTTTGTTGCCCTTTCTCTACCCTCCCAATGACTCTGGTAATTGTTTCCTGAAGATTGTGGATCTCACCTTCAGGGGTAGACTCTCCCATGGGAATTCTTGAGAGCTCCAGTCGATGCTGCAAATCTTACTTTGGTTTATCTACCATAGGCTTGGCTATCTCCGTGAATTGCTGGCCCCGAGCATCGAGATACTATTGCGGGAGGTAATTTCTGGCTTTTTTGTGTGAGAAGGAGGAGTAGTGCCTAACAAGGCTGCCTGACATCAAAATTTGGTCCGAGCTCAGGGAGGAAGACTTTCTCTTCCTACGTCAATCGACAAGAGGCTGCGCCCATGCAAAAGAGGAGGAGGAAGAAGTAGGTGGGGCAAGAGGACCAAGAGACAGAGAACTCATGGCACCCAAGGTTTGTACTGTTGTTGCCTTGAGTTGAGATATGAGTGGAGCACTTGAGGTAACTGGTGCAGAGGAATCAACAGTGCTTTGAAGTTCAGTGCTCTGGACTTCTTTGTTCTTATCCATTAGGGCTTCAAGGGCGCTTGCAGGAGTTGACACTTCACTCTCTTCACTTTCACTGAGAACAATAATGTTCTCTGGTCCCGAAGGCAATTCTACATGCTTTCTCAGGGGATCTTCTTCCATAGGCTCCTTCTTAACTTCTTTGAATTTCTTCTGATACACCTGGGTGGATGAGGAAGGAGTAGAGACTGCAGGTCCTTGAGTTGATGAGGCAGGAGGAGTTTGCATAGGTGCTTCTGATCTGGGAGTCGATGCTTCCCTCCTTGGTGTTGAAGCATCCTTGGAGGAGGATTCCCCTGAGTGCCTCCTAAGCTCACGGACTTTCCTATCAAACCAGATCTTGGTCCTGACTAGGATTGGAGCCAGGATTTTAGCCAAATCATCTTTCTCCTTTTTGAACCAATCCAAGTCCTCCAAGGGAGTGTGTTTGACCACATTGTCATACTCATATGAGTATAGGTCAGAATTATCATCTTGAAGCCCTTCAGGAACTTGGTACAAGTTGAGTTCCTGAATCAACTGTAGGGAAAACCTGCCATAATGCCTCCTTCTGGCTTCAAAATCATCAAAGACATGATTAGCCCAATAGTCCTCTATGTCTGCCCTATAATGATAGGTTATCTTGATGTTCTCGCTCAATAAACTTTTGCAAGTCAAAGAAAGTTCGGGGCTCGAAGAAATGGACTGATAATTGGAGCTAGGGCAATTTCTATATTTTGTGCATCCAGGGCTGTTTTGGAATTGTAATTTCCCAAAGAGATGGGGAAGTGCAAACCAGTAATTTTCTTATCTCTGCAGGTTCTATGCAATTTGTCCAATTGCCTACACACTTCTATCAAGGCCATCTTGTCATTGCAGAACATAGGGAGCTTGAGAGGAGTGCTCTCATAGCCAGCAAGCCTGATATAGGAAAATTTTCTGAATTGGATAAAATAAGCACCGTAGTGCGATATCAGACTCATGGCTTCATCAGAAAATCTTCTTGCTGTGTCACTCTCAAGAAGCCTGACCATGTACATGGTGAAAGCATCATTCACCCTTCGGAAATTGCGATTGCTGGTCTCTAGGGTGAACTGCGGGCAGTAGGCATACACGGGGTCATCCTTGTGAGCATCGATGTATGAAAAACCAAACCATTGCCTCGATGCTGCTAGAGTATACATCAGGTATGAAGTCATATAGAATTTCTTTGTTTGCTGTACATTAGACAGCTACTCCGCTAGGTTCATACTGATGATCTCTACCCAGTTGATATTCTGAGTTCCCTCGCACACCATATTGATAAGTGGGCACATCCAGAAATGGAACTCATTTGTAGAGGGTAGACCCATGACCGAGCCAGTAGGATTATGAAATCTGACAATTCTTCATTGAAATCCACTGAGTAAAAGAGTCTTGGACGGAGACAAGATGCCCCCTTCTTAAGGTTTTTAGCGAGGACTTCACCACCCGCGCCTTATAGTTATCACTTTGTCTTCATTGAAAAGGGCACCCGTGCTTGATTCTGGGAGAACACTATAGCATTGTCCATTTCTGGAATCCTTAGTGCAGTGCCAATGGTGGCAGCATCAAGTTTAGCGATGAGCTCCCCGTGCACGTTTGTCAATTCACTCGAATCAAGGTTGAAATGAGCCCCGCATGAGAGCACTGCGTGTGTCTGCGCATTGCACCGAGAGATAGGGAAACCACCAGCGAAAGCTAGACCACTATCACGTATCATCTGCGCCATCCTTTGAAGGGTTTGCATTTGTTATCCTTGTCAAAAATCTCCAAAGTCAAGGTGGCGAACTTCACTATCCCGATATTGGGAGGCTGCGGACTCAAGTGGTGAAATTTGTTCACCGCCCCTGGAATTTGATCTTCATGTTGATAGTAACTCGGAGAGCAAGGCTGCAAGCTAGACTTAGGATGGAATTGTAGGAATTTTGGTTGCAAGGGTTCGAGCAATAGATAGCATGAAAGCAGTGTGCAAAAATGCATAGGGAAGCAGTTTCATTATATAGCCGTTTAGGAGAGAGAAAGGCAATAAATGTGCATTAAATACATATCTACCAAATTGAAAAACAAGATATTTGGGTAGAGCGGGAAAAATTAGCACGAATGGCACTTGGTTCATTTGGGACACAAGGGATGTGAAAGCGCGAAGTATGCGGTTCGGCCGATTCGGGCGATGCAGGAAAGGACGCACAAATGCTTTTGGGACATGCGGGATGAAAGTATGCGGAATACGCGACTTGGGTGAAAAGGGAACAATTAGTCCGAGTGAACTTGGGACATTTGGGACAAAAGTACCTGAGAATACGCAACTCGGCCGAATCGAGGCAAAAATGGAAAAACCGAGTGCGAGCGAACTTGGGACATTTGGGACAAAAATTTCGACGGGCCCAAAAGAACAGACTTTAGGTAAACCGGTCGATCGGGAACAAAGGGACCAATTGAACTTGGGACATTGTTATCCGTAAAATCGACAAGGGCAATTTACCGATAACCATACCGAAATTTTGTCCCAATCCCTCGTTAGGGATCCCTTGCGTCAAACGTTGTAAAACCCCTTCAGGAAATCTAGTTTTCGAACTTAGTCTTTTGAGCCTTTTGGTGGGCACATGAAATTGCTTTGTAACACTAACTTTTGAGTGCCCCCTTTCAAACCTTTGGCGAATGATTTTCAATGTTAACACCCTCCTCCCGTGCGCCAATGTGTGTCGAGCCTTCCTGCGTGCACCGAGGTGCATGCGCTGTGTTGGCACAACGTTTGTTGCGCCACTTTTTGGTGCGCTGTGAGGCGCACATAATCTTTATTGCAACACATGTTTTGGTGCGCTAAAGGGCGCACATAATTTCGTGTCGTGACCACTCTCATGCGCCTTTCAAAAAGTGGGTGGCGCATTAATGTCCAACTAACCTATATATATATGGTTTGCGCGCCCAAATGTCATTTTCACTATTCATTTTGTGCACATGATTTTTCTCGAGCTGTCAGCCTCTGCCTCATCGTTTTCAACGTGTTGTGGACCCGTTCTCGAGCTTTTTCTATTTATCGGGTAAGAGGTTCTTTTCTCTTCCATGTGTTTTGTTTTCTGGTTCTCCGTGCTTCTTTGTTTGGTTTTTTATGCATATGTTGAGCTAGCTAGCCCCCCTTCTAGATCTCTTTGGAGGAGCATGTTATCCTAAGAAGCTTGAGTCTCGAACCCCCTTTGGCTTGAAACATTGTATCTCTTGAACCAATCCTTGGAAGTGAAAGAAAGAATGAAGAGATGAACCATATGACAAACCCTGTATTTCCCTTGGGCGCACTGGCGCGTCTGCTGACATCATAAACAGATCGCGCCCCCATGGCGCATCTGTCCCCGCAAAGATAATTCTAGAACCCGCGCCCATGGTGCACCCATCATGCTTGTTGCATCAAGTTTCCTTGCGCCCCTTTGGTGCACCATCTTTCCATGATGCATCGCATTTTGGTGCACCCTTAGCGTGCCCAGCGTCCATGCAACACAAGCTTTATCTCGTGCAGTATAAAGTCAAAAGCGTAGGCACATCCCTCCTTATGAATAACATTTGTGTTGTGTAAACCCTCCGTGCGCCGCGCCATATTTCCTTTGGCACACGGAAATTTCTGTTCTACACGCTTTTCCCATGCGCGAAAGGGCGCACCAAATCTCAATGTAACATGCGAAGTCCATGCGCCTTTGGCGCCGGTTGCTTAACCCTTGCAACACCCTCCTCCCGTGCGCCCCTGCCTATTTAGCCCCGTAAGCTGCAATTTTCATGCGCCTGCGCCCGAGCCTAAAAATCTATAACTCTTTCTTTGCTAGCATTCCAATGGAAGATCAAATGGCTAATTCAACTTTTGGATTGGGTCTCGCTTCTTCTTCATGCGAGATCAATGAGATAATCTTAGAAGAACATATGTCTACATCTAGCAAGAGACCCACCAAATCAAAAGGGAAGGCTAAGCTTACCGAAGAAGAGAAGAAGTATAAATATCAAAGGGTCGAGAATGCCCGAGTCACGGAGCCGAATGTAGCATGGACGTCGAGACTCGAAGGTGGGGCATATTGACATGGAGGAATTCAGGCTAGAACTCGAAAGTTACAAGGACTCCGTGGATGGACAAATTGATAGGCGGTGCCACACGCACGCCGAAGGAATCCGTCGGCCAAGATCAACAATGAATTTATGATGGTGATGGCCCGATCTTATAACAAAGACACGGATGTGTCGAAAGCGAAGAAGGCGAGGTAGTCATTAACCTCACCGCTGTCATTTGAGATGATACTTGGCATCCCTCACCACCGGCACTTCGTGGCCATCAGCCAAGCAGAGTGTATCAAGGCCTGGGAAGATAATGAAGACCAATGCATGCAACTAATGAACGAAGTCTACTTGAAGAACAAGAAGGTGGTAACCCGGTGGCCCCAAATCATCCACCGCAGTGACTTCTCAGAAGAGCTCAGCGATACCATTACCTTCCTGAGTAGGGTCTTCGGGCTCTCTGACGCCCATTACTTCCATAAATGGATGCTGCGCTACTTGGAAACAATGAATAAGAATGTGCCTGAGCAACGCTTTTGCTGGGGGGAAATTATAAGCAGCACCATTTCCGAGCAGCTACAACAGTTCAGCACAACGGGAGTATTCCATATGAACTCCTACGTGGTCTACGCTGCAGCGTCAGAGAGGGATTATCCAGGCCTAGCACGAAGTGGAGTTTGGCCTCAGGTCAAAATATATGAGTATTATCCAGAGTTGAAGCTGGAGAATAGCATCGCCCAATTCACCAAAATCAATGATGCATTCTTTTATCACATCATCTGCCTATTGAGGCCAAATCTGACTCATGGTCGCTCGACCAAAAACATTGTGTCAATCGTGGAGAAGTGGGGGCCCTGTTCTGACTTCCCACATTTACCTATCTCGAGAGGCGGTCAACTTCTTGGGCGAGCCAACCGAGCTCCGAGGTATCTTTGGACCTAAGCGATTCTCTTTGGAGTTATCAAGGCGGCTGGTCACATACCATGAGAAATGCCTCAAAAGAAAGAAGGGCGGAACTCCTTTCCCCCTCACAGTGGGCCGGTACACATGCTCCTCCCATCACAAGGCGAAGGAAATGTTCGCAGAGCTGGAGTTGCTCAATTTGAAACATGACTTCCCAGCCAGGCCTACCTTTGACCCAAGGAGCTGCCTGCCAAGGGCTAAGCTTGATCCGATCCATGTCCCTCAAATTGAGGATATTTACATTGACGTCATCCACGAGGTGGAACTCGAAGGAAGGATCATTCTCGCTTAGCATTGGCGAAAATTATCCAATACGGAGTGGCCATTGTCCCCAAAGGCTTCCAAACTACGGAAGATGAAGTAGACAAGGTGTATAATGACACGGAAGGGGATGATTGGCCCTTCCGGCCATTGGCAAGCAAAGCTCCTCAAACAATTGAGGAGAGGGTCAAGGAGACTATGCGCGAGTAACGAGCACCGGTGCCACATGAGCAGGTTGATCTACCTCGGGGTAGATTTCACAACCTCCCTATTGGGAAATGCACCTCCAAGGTCCAAGAAGCAGCTAAAAGGCAAAGGTGCAGAAGGTGAACCTAGCACCATTCAGGAAGAAGCCCCTGGAAGTCCTCCTTCCATAGCGCTTGAAGCAGTAATAACTCGGATTCGCGAGAAAGAAGCGATGGAGGATAGTCCCATACGCCCATCCACTCAGGATGTCGGCATTGCTACAACCACAGAAGTCCCTTCTATCCCTTCTTCTTCTCTTCCTTCTCCTCCTCAAGTGACTCAGGTGACCATCCCTTTGGTCATGTCCTCCGCCTCTTCTTCTACTCTTTCCCCTGCCTCTTCGTCTATCTTCTCTTCCCTCGCTGATTTATCTTCTTCCATTTCTTCCCTCATTTCCGGGCTCCCTTCCCTTCCTTTGTCTTCTGCAGCTGCGGTTTCCCTTCCTCTCGTGGACACTTCTTCGGCTATGCTTTCAATGCCACCGCCGCGTGTCTCCACGTTTTTCCCCTCTTCTACTGTTGCTCCCTCCTCCTCTGTCTCTGGTCCTTCTTCTATGGGACCAGCCTGGATCTCAAAGTGTTGAGCCAAAGCAAAGAGGAAAGTTCCCATCACTCCGATGGACTTTTCAGTGATCCCAGCCAAAGGGGCGAAGAAGCTGAAGCCTGTTGCACGCTTCTCTAAAAGTGCTGCAGGTGAGAGGATCATGGAAATTGCATACCCCGATCCCCTCAAAGAGAAAAAGGATCTATCTCTGGCAGATTTTACTGTGACCCAAGTCACAATGGGGACATCTTCTGAAAGTCTCTAGGGGGAAGATCTTTCCGATCGCGCCCTTTGTCAAAAGCTTCAGAAACAAAATAAGAGAAAAGGCTGCGAAGGAGCAGAACAAATATCGATTCAAGCCTTACAGAAGATGGGTAGTGCACCTCCCACATTTGCCGCGCGAGACTTCGAGCTTCTTGGCGGGAGAAAATCAATGAATATTCAAAGATCGGCGGCGAAAGGTATGGCCGTTTCTGCTTGGAGGAGCCAGATCCTCAAGGACAGTGAAAGAGTGATCGCTGAATATGTCAATTCATATCTAAACATCAGAAAGGCGAACAAGGAACTCCAAGCATTAGCGGGTCCCATATCAGAAGAGCTAGAACATGCTAGACTCCAACATGAGACCTTTCAACAAATGTTCGATTTGTTGATCGAAGATGCAGTCAAGTTCGGAGTTTTCGGCCATCGAGGGCCCTCAACAAAACCATGTCCACTCTGGACTATCGGATAGATCAGCTGGAATTTGTTACGGAAAAGATAGACAAGGTGAAGGAAGAGGCCACGGATGCGATGCATCAAATGGAGCCAATTGTTCTTAACATGTCTCCGGGCTGCTCACTCCTTCCTTTGCCATGAGATCAGGTGATGAAACTATCCGGATCTTCAAGGAGATCGCTTCTCAAGGAATGGGGCCGAGAGGTCACCTTTAACATGAATCTATCAACAACCCTTTAGCTTTGTAGGGAATTCATTGGGTTCCTCATCGAATGGAAAGATTATTCTAAACTCCCCGGAAAAGCTCATAGACGAGGCGGGAGACTTGCGAAGCAATCAACGAACGGCACAAGGATCCATCACGGGATCAATTTGGGCCCATGATCAACAAGTTTTTGGAATACCGCGCTCGGTTCCACATTATCATCTCCGAGCAAAGCATCGAGTAAGCAACCCCTTTCGTAGCCATAGGATGACGATGATGAGTAGTTTGTTTCTTCTTCTTCTTCTTCTTCTTCTTCTCTCTATTCTCCGACTTTCTTGTTGAAATGTCTAAAGTGTGTTGGCACAAATCATGACATCATCCATGTTGCATCATGGGATGATGTCATCCATCAAGTTGTCAAAAGTCAACATGACTTTTAGATATTTTGTAAATATCTTTGTAAATGGGTGGTTGGCTCCTTTTTGCCTTCTTTCCTTCTCCTCTCTTCTATAAATACTTTGGAATACTTGTTGTATTCAAAAAGGTGAACATTTTTAGATGAAAATAGAAGTGAGGAGAGAAAGACTTTGAGCTTTCTTAATGAAGAAAACAGATAATACAAATATTAAGACTTTGTGCTCAATATTGTGTTATGGATTAGATCTTCCTTACGTTAGCTCTGTATGTGTTTAATCTGTTGGATTCATATCTACTTTTTCGTCATTTGCTCATCAAGTATTGCTTTGTTTATTTATGTAAGTAGGTTTGGATTTGTTTACTACCAACCCAAAAACATAAATCTTCGACCTTTACGCTTTGGAATTCATTTCTTTTCTTCCTTCGGATCTGTTCTTTCTCTTTTCCCTCTTTCATTCCTTTCTTTTCGCAGCACGAAACACTCTCACGGGATGAGATCCCAAACCCCCAAAGGTAGAATCGTGAGACTTGCATAGATTTCTGCTGGTAGAATAACAATAAACTAGTTTTAACTCTTTGACTCAAAAGAGGGCTAAGCCTTGCACACCGTTGCCTGGCTCGTCATCCATAGATCTGTCGGTGTGATTTTCGGATAACAGGTTTTGGCGACTCCTTAGGGATCGAATAGATCTGTCGGATCTATGAGGGTAGTAAGATATAAAAATCGGAAAAAATCAAAAGATTCTTGCTGTTTGCAAATCGAACTTTTGTTAAAAATCCAAAATTTTGCAAAAGTGCTCAAATTGAAAAATTTTTCTCGAGAGTCATAGATCTGGTCCGATTAAAGATCTTTAGTTATTTGAGTTTTGAAAAAATCAGTATTTTGCCATAGATCCGAGTTTTTATTTGTTTGCAAAAAAAAAAAAAAAAAAAGTTTGAAACCCTCTAAAAAAGTTAAAATCGGATCAGAAAATCAGCTTACTAATCTTCCTGCCGTCTTATCCTCGTTGTAAATTTTCATTTAACGCAATCGGTTTTTACGAAGAGGATAGTTTTTAAATATCTAGAAAAGTGCCTGCTGCTGGTTTTTGACAGAAAAACCAGAAAATCAGCAAGTACAACCAAAAAGAAAGTTTAAATCGCACCATAACATTGCAGATCTGGAAGGAACACTTGGTGAGTGAACCTTTTACGCGCATAGGCAGCCCGTGGAGAAGCTGATCCTACTTTCGATCTGCTTCAAAGGCACAATTTCAGCGTAACACCGGCGCGTTTTTCAGCACTAAGCTCGGCTAGCCAGTCATCCAGGAGTGTCTCACCTTCACGAAGAAAAAGTCTTTTGCAGGAGCATCCACATCCCTTTGTAGTGCCTTGCTACTCAGCGGAACTACACTTCCAGCTCGTGTTCTCTTTCCGGCTTTTCAGATGGCGGTACCATGGGGAAACGTGATGGGTCCTTTGGCTTTACCACATCCAGTTCACGCTCTCCCTCACGGAAATCGAAAGAATTTTCCCAAATTCGACGGGAGCGGAAATCAAAGCATGGATTCCCACATATCTGCATTCATCATGTCATGCAGTATTTTGGATGTGACCCACGAAGATGTGTCGGTTCGCCTTTTTCTGGAAACCCTACAAGGGCTGCGGCTGAATGGTTTCAGCATTTGCCGGCCGGATCTATCACCAGTTGGGCCACCTTGCGGGATGCTTTTGAAGATAGGTACAAGCCTTCAGAGGATGCGTTTGCATTATTATCACGAATCACTCACCTGAAAAAGGAGGCAAATGAGACCATGCGCGATTTTGTCACCCGGTTCAATGCACTAATCAACCGTGTCCCTGTTGCCATGCTTCCAACGCCAAAAATCAAAAGTGTTTCTTCAAATGGCGCTATGAGCTCGAAAGTTAGTTTCTTGCTCCTTCGAGGGAGCGAGTTGCCACCTTGGTTCTCGCCAAGCCACGCCATTCGCATAGAAGATAATCTGATAATATCCGGCGAATTAAAAAAGGAATCAGCCAAGCCTAAATCTTTGGGCCCTTTGCCCACCACTTCGTCTGATCCAGCATTCCAAAAGATGGCGAACGATTTGCTTGCATTGAAGAAGCAGTTGGCCCAGGCCTCTCCCAGTTCCTCATACCGGGATATTCCACGGAGGAATTTCATTCCTAACAATGTTTCACAAAGACCGTGCTTACCTACAGCTGCTCCGCGGTTGGCACTTGAGGCCCCTCCGGTCAATGCTCTGGCCGAGATTGAAGAAGAAGAGCAGTATTATGAAGAACCTTCGTCTCAAGGCGAAGATGATCAAGATGTCGGTGAACCGACTGGCGACTCTACTATCGGGTATATGGAATTTGATGAGGAAGAATCTGATGAAGAAGAGGGTACCCGAGTGGGCGCGCGGCGATCATATGCTTTTTACTCGCTCACAAGGAAAGAAGCGGAAGTTGCTGCTCATGTCCAGCGAGGAGAAGGCCGTGTCAAACGTGCCTCAATCATTGCCAAAGAGGTAATCCTCTTCCTACTCAACTCCCTGGCAAATCTTTTACAAAGAAATCTTTTCCCCCTATCTCTCCTCCAAATCAGTCCTCTCACATTCCTACTAAGACCACCAATCCTATTCCATCATCGCGAGGTGAGGGACTCATTCCTTTACCAACACAACCCTTGGGCGCATTTGATATTATAGATCATGCAAAAAAGACCAAGATCCAAATGTCTGAAGTTGAGTATCTTCAGTCAAACCCCGAACAGCTTGTAAGATTAACTAAGTATATCCAAAGTCAAGCTGTTATACCTAATCAGGCTTCCCCAAAAGGAATCCTTTCCACTCCCCCTGAATCCCATATAAATGTTGCTTCAACATCTGCGTCAGGCAAGATAGAGCCTTTCTATCTCTCTCTTCTGATCAATGGACACAAGCTGAGTAACTGCATAATTGATTCAGGGGCTTCTGATAACGTCATGCCGGAAAAAGTCACCCATGCTTTGGGCCTCACTCTTACCAAGCCTTTTGGCGATGTTATTCTTTGGAAACTAAGCAAGTTCCGTTGGTTGGCCAAATCAAAGACGCGCAATTTGCATTTGCGGCTTTCCGGATAAAAGAGTAAAAATGACAGTCCTCGTTGCTGACATTCCGGCAAAGATATGGAATATTCTTTGGGAAGAAGTTTTTACAATGGAAGTTGGTGGAGAAATTCATATGGGTGGTCCCAAAGCTAGAATTCAGTCAAAGGCGTAATGAGACTTTGGAGCAGAATCACAAAAGAAATACTTGGTTACACTCACGAAGACCCCAAAGCTCAAATCCTTTTTGAATCATCGGGGATGGGGAATTACTTCTTATCTACTGAGACGGATAAAGCGGGGCTGTTCTCGTTCGGAAGGAGATCTTAATAAGATCTGGACATTGCGGTCGATGGGAGTGTGCTGACTAGTGGATGTGGGCCGGGCGTCGTTTGATATCTCCCGAGGAAGAAGTCATTCCTCTCTCTTTCAAATTGCAGTTTTTCAACACTAACAATCTTTCTTGAGTATGAATCTCTCTTACTCGGTATGCAAGCCGCAAAAGAAAGAGGAATTAAAAATTTAAAAGTACAAGCGATCTTGAGCTAGTTGTAAATCAGGTCAAAAGGATTTACCAAGTAAAGAATGAAAGGCTCAGACATTACCGTAATGCGGTATGGGACAGCATCGAAGAATTTGATGCTTTTTCAATAGAGGCGATTCCAAGAGCCCAAAATGACATGGCTGATTCATTAGCTGTTTCAGCATCTCTCATGCTCCCACATCCAGGTTTGAAAATGAACAAGTACACCATTGAGGTGGTTTTCCTTGCCTGCGTGCAGCTGCATAACTCTCGGCATTGGCAAGTATTCAATGATGATAATCAACTCATTGCCTTTCTAGAGAAGGCAAAGAATTTTAAAGAATTGCATTTTGAAGGATCTACTTCCACTTGCCGTGAGTCGATCACCGACCAAGGTAATGAATCAAGGTAACGATGGCATATGTCATTTCAAGGGAAATAAAATTCCAAAGGGCACTGGTTTCTCTGGGCGCTTTGTTTGATGTGCATGACCGTTTTGTAAGAAAGAAGAAGCGGGATGATCCCGACTCATCCCGGAGACCGAACTCGTCAATTTAGGTTTGGAGGCACATCCATGATTTGTGAACATCGGGAAATGTTGCACGCCGAGGGAGAAAAGCGAAAATTTGTCAAGTTGCTTTGAAAAATATATGGATGTATTGGCATGGTCTTATGCCGATTTAAAGTCCTTCAAGCCAAAGGACGTTTCAAAGACGATATTCTGTTGAAAAGCGATGCCAAAGCCTTCCGCTGTAAGCGAGAGGCACTATAATCCCAAGATTTCAGTGTACCATCCAAAGCCAAAATTCAAAAGATGCTTTGAAGCCTTGAGAATCATCTTCCCTATCCATCACAAAGTGCTTAGGTAGCAAATATTGTGCCAGTCTTGCAAGAAAAACGGTGAAATACGCATCTGCGTAGACTTTGAAATTTGAATCAAGCTTCATTTGAAAGACAACTACCCTCTTCCGATAATGGATCAAGTTTTGCAAGCATGTTGGATCGAGAGATCTGTCCATGCTTGACGGTTTTGAGTTACAATCATTGAAGTTTCACCTGAAGATCGAGTTTAAAACAACATTCACTACTCCTCGGGTACATTTGCCTACAACAGGATGCCTTTCGGGCGTAACTAATCTTTGGTGCCACTTTTCAGCGGGCCATGGACTTTACATTCAAAGGTATGATGGGGAAGGTCATTGTGGTTTATTTAGATGACTGATTTGTGTTCTCAAAGCGTGAAATGATCATTGTGATCATTTGGAGCAAGTGTTGGCAGTGCCGAGAACATGGGATTTCCCTAAACCCAAAAAAGTCTATTTTTGGAGTCATGGAAGGAAGTTCTTAGGCCATGTGGTTAGCAAAGAAGGAAAAAGATAGATGATCTTGAAAGAGTTAAGGCTATTCAAAGCCTTACTCTGCCTACAAGCAAGACTGGTGTTCATTCTTTCTTTGGAAAGGTGAACTTTCTCAGGCGTTTTGTTCCTGACTTTGCCGAGAAGACCCGTCACATATTGAACATGATGAAGGGGTCACCAACTTTCAGATGGAGTGAGGAGGGGAAAAGGTCATTTGAAGAAATAAAAGCTTCTGTTGCTCATGCACCAGTCCTGGTATGTCCCGACTTCTCCAAGGACTTCATCATGTATAGTTATGCATCTGAGCATACTGTGTCTGCAATCTTAATGCAAAAGAATTCAGAAGACATTGAATCCCCGATTGCATTCATGAGTTCTCCCCTCAAGCCTCACGAACTGAAGATGACTCAGCTGGAAAAGCATGCCTTTGCCGTTGTCAAAGCAGTGAAGAATTTCAGGTATTACATTCTAAACTCGCATACGGTGGTGCTGGTCCCTGACACGGCGGTGAAATCAATTCTAACTCAGCAGGAGTTAGGAAGTTTGCAGGAAATTGGATCATGAGGTCCAGGAGTATGACACTGGATATTAAACCAACCAAGCTGGTAAGGGCAAGGACACGTGTCGCCTAATGGCTGAAAACAAAGATTCGAGAAAAGCTTTGGTGAAAGGGGTGACTATACCGATGAAACATGGGACCGGCAGGGAGAGCACGATTCTCTGCCTGCCTGGTTCTATTTGTTGCAACCAGTGATGAGTGGTACTCGACATCACTTTCTTCCTTACCTACGGCGAATGCCCGATGCACCTAAGCTGCAAAGGAGAAGCGCACTATAAAGCTCAGGGGCATTTAAATATGTCATCCGGGATGACGGCTTATATAAGCGAGGGATAGATGGCATCTTCTGCGATGTGTCGACAAGCCCCAAGCAAGTGAAACTCTTTTGGAAAGTTTTCACAATTCAGCTTGTGGAGGGCATTTCTCTTCATCTCAGAATCTTGCACACAAGATCATTGAGCGGGTATTATTGGTCGATGCTCTTTCAAGATATCTGACCACAGGTGGCGAAATGTGAACCACGCTAACAATTTGTCGGCAAGCCCAAGTTGGCTGCCTTTCCCTAAGGCTGGTCATTATCAATGAACCATTCGTGCAATGGGAATTGATTTTATTAGCGCACTCAATCCTCGATTGAGTCTTTGGACATAGCTTATGTCCTTACAACAACGGATTACTTCACCAAGTGGGTGGAAGCCATACCTGTCAAGCATGCCACTTCTAAGGTGGTTTGTAATTTCATTAAAGAAAATATCATTGTCAGGTTCGGCGTTCCAAACAAAATCGTTCTTTGATAATGCTTCTAACTTCTCCTCACGAGAAGTTATTAGTTTTTGCTATGAATATGGGATAACTTTGGCTCACGCATCCGACTATTACCCTCAGGGAAATGGTCAGGCGGAATCCAGTAACAAGAACTTGGTGACCATCATACGGAAGTTAGTAGATGAGAATCAACGAATGTGGCACAAGTCTTTGTACGACGCTTTGTGGGCCGATCGTATTACTCCCAAGAGATCTCTCGGCATGTCACCTTTTCAAGTGTTATATGGCATTGATGCCGAGCTTCCCATTTCTGCGGAACTTCCTGCTCTGCGCTTGGCACGAGCCATTGAAGATGAAACTTTCCAAAATTCTCTTGAAAAGAGAATCATGTATCTGGCAGAACTTGAAGAAAAGAGAGTGAAGGTGGTCGATAGGATCACTGAACATCAGAATCAAGTTAAGAGGCTTTTTGATAAGAAGGCCAAGCAAAGAGATTTTCAAGTGGGAGATCTCGTCCTTTTGTGGGACAAGCGAAGAGAACCAAAGGGCATGCATGGGAAGTTTGATTCCCTGTGGAGAGGGCCCTTCAAGATCAAGCAACTCAATGGAGAGAATAGTTTCTATCTCTCATATCTGGATGGAACCGAACTCCCGCTTCCTTATAGTGGGTAGCATCTGAAGATCTTCAGGAAGTAGAGCTTGCTCTCTTCTTTGTACAGTTTGCTTTTTGTTGTGTGTTTGCTTCCATCGTGTGTTTTCTTTTGGTTTGTTGTGTGTTTTCTTTCGCTTCCCCCTCCGGTCACCCTTGTTTTTGACTCTGTTACCCAATGGATAGGCACATGAGAACCGAGATTCTCTACCCCGAGTTCGCTCAGGGATAGTCCCCAGAAAGAGCCAGTTGTTATCCCATAAAATTGACAAGGGCAATTTTACCGATAACCATACCGAAATTTTGTCCCAATCCCTCGTTAGGGATCCCTTGCGTTCAAACGTTGTAAAACCCCTTCCGGGAAATCTAGTTTTTATTTGTCTTTTTGAGCCTTTTTGGTGGGTGCATGAAATTGCTTTGTAACACTAACTTTTGGTGCGCCCCCTTTCAAACCTTTGGCGCATGATTTTCAATGTTAACACCCTCCTCCCGTGCGCTAATGTGTGTCGAGCCTTCCTCCTGCGTGTGCGGCGCATGCGCCTATGTTGGCACAACGTTTGTTGCGCCACTTTTTGGTGCGCCAAAGGCGCACATAATCTTATTGCAACACATGTTTTGGTGCGCCAAAGGGCGCACATAATTTCGTGTCTTGACCACTCTCATGCACCTTTCAAAAAAGTGGGTGGAGCATTAATGTCCAACTAACCTATATATATATGGTTTGCGCGCCCAAATGTCATTTTCACTATTATTTGTGCACATGATTTTTACAGAGCACATCGGACCTCGCCTCATCGTTTTCAACACGTTGTGGACCCGTTCTCGAGCTTTTGCTATTTATCCGGGTAAGAGGTTCTTTTCTCTTCCATGTGTTTTGTTTTCTGGTTCTCTGTGCTTGCTGTTTGGTTTTTTATGCATATGTTGAGCTAGCTAGCCCCCTCTTTCCAGATCTGCTGGAGGAGGATGTTATCCTAAAAAACTTGGTCTGAACCCCCTTTGGCTTGAAACATTGTATCTCTTGAACCAATCCTTGGGAGTGAAAGAAAGAATGAAGAGATGAACCATATGACAAACCCTGTTTTTCCCTTGGGCGCACTGGCGCGTCCTGCAACATCATAAACAGTTGCGCCCCCATGGCGCATCTGTCCCCCCTGCAGCATAACTAGAACCCGCGCCCATGGCGCACCCATCATGCTTGTTGCATCAAGTTTCCTTGCGCCCCTTTGGCACACCATCTTTCCATGATGCATCGCATTTACATGCACCCTTGGCGCGCCCAGCGTCCATGCAACACAAGCTTTATCTGCGCCAAGTATAAAGTCAAAAGCGCAGGCACATCCCTCCTTATAACATTTGTGTTGTGCAAACCCTCCGTGCGCCGTGCCATATTTCCTTTGGCGCACGGAAAGTTCCTGTTACACACTTTTCCCATGCGCCAAAGGGCGCACCAAATCTCAATGTAACATGCAAAGTCCATGCGCCTTTGGCACCAGTTTAACCTTTGCAACACCCTCCTCCCGTGCGCCCTACCTATTTAGCCCTGTAAGCTGCAATTTTCATGCGCCCTACGCCCTGAGCCTAAAAATCTATAACTCTTTCTTCTGCTAGCATTCCAATGGAAGATCAAATGGCTAATTCAACTTTTTCGGATTGGGTCTCGCTTCTTCTTCATGTAGATCAGTGAGATAATCTTAGAAGAACATATGTCTACATCTAGCAAGAGACCCACCAAATCAAAAGGGAAGGCTAAGCTTCTTGAAGAAGAGATGAAGTATAAATATCAAAGGGTCGAGAATGCCCGAGTCACGAGGCCGAATGTAGCATGGACGCCCGAGACTTCGGGTGGGGCATATTGACATGGAGGAATTCCAGGCTAGAACTCGAGAAAGTTACAAGGACTCCGTGGATGGACAAATTGATAGGTAGTGCCTCGTGACTGCGCCGTGGGAGGAATCCCGTCAAAGCCACGATCAACAATGAATTTATGATGGTGATGTCCCGGTCTTATAACAAAGACACCGGATGTGTCGAAAGCGAGTAATGAGTTCCATTTTTGGATGTGCCTACTTATCAATATGGTGTGCGAAGGAACTCGGAATATCAATTGGGCGAGAGATCATCGGTATGAGCCTAGAAAGCAGGTTGTCTAATGTACAACAAACAAAGAAATTTTATATGACTTCATACTGATGTATACTCTGGGCAAAGACATCGAGGCAATGGTTTGGTTTCTCATACATCGATGCTCATAAGGATGACAGCGTGTATACCTCACGCCCGCATGATTCACCACAGGAAACCGAAATCACAATTTCAGGAGGGTGAATGATGCTTTCACCATGTACATTGTCAGGCTCCTGGAAAGTGACACGGCGAGGAGATTTTCTGATGAAGCTATGAGCCTGATAGCGCATTACGGTGCCTATTTCATCCAATTTAGGAAATTTTCCTATATAAGGCTTGCAGGCTACGAGAGCACTCCTCTCAAGCTTCCTATGTTCTGCAATGACAAAATGGCTTTAATAGAAGTATGCAGGCAGCTGGATAAATTACACAGAACCTGCAGGGATAAGAAAATTACTGGCCTGCACTTCCCTATCATCTTGGGAAACTACACCTGCAAAACAGCCCTGGATGCACAAAATATAGAAAGAGCCCTAGCTCCCATCACTGTCCATTTCTTCAGGCCCAGAACTTGCTTTGATTTAAAAAAGTTTATTGAGCAGAACATCAAAATAACCTATCATCATAGGGCAGACATAGAGGACTATTGGGCTGACTGTGCTGATGATTTTGAAGCCAGAAGGAGGCATTATGGCAGGTTCTCCCTACAGTTAATTCAAGAACTTGGCTTGTATCAAGTTCCTGAAGGGCTCCAAGATGATAATTCTGACCTGTACTCATATGAGTATGACAATGTGGTCAAACACACTCCCTTGGAGGACTTGGATTGGTTCAAAAAGGAGAAGGATGATTTGGCTGAAATCCTAGCTCCAGTCTTAGTCAGGACCAAGATCTGGTTTGATAGGAAAGTCAAGTGAGCTTAGGAGGCACTCGGGGGAATCCTCCTCGGATGCTTCAAAACCAAGGAGGAAGCATTGACTCCCAGATTAGAAGCACCTATGCAAACCCCTCCTGCCTCGTCAACTCAAGGACCTGCAGTCTCTACTCCTTCCTCATCCACCCAGGTGTATCAGAAGAAATTCAAAGAAGTTAAGAAGGAGCTGTGGAAGAAGATCCTGAGAAAGCATGCGGAGAATTTCCTTCGGGACCAAAGAACATTATTATTCTAAGTGAAAGTGAAGAGAGTGAGGTTCCAGCTCCTGCAGCACCCTTGAAGCCCCGATGGATAAGGACAAAGAAGTCAGGAGCCTTTGAACTTCCAAGTGTCGTTGATTCCTTTGCACTCGGTTGTCTCAAGTGCCCAACTCATGTCTCGGCTCGAGACAACAGCAGTACAAACCTTGGGCGCCATGAGCTCTCTATCTCTTGGTCCTCTTGCCCCACCTACTTCTTCTTCCTCCTCTTTTGCATGGAGTGCGAGTCTCTTGTCGGCAGTAGGAGAGAAAGTCTTCCTCTCGGAGCTCGGGACCAAATTTTGATGTTGTGGCAGCCTTGTTAGGCACTACTCCTCCTTCTCGTGCCAAAAATCTAGAATTACCTCCATAATAGTGTCGATGCCTCGGGGCCAGCGATTCACGGAGATAGCCAAGCCTATGGTAGATAAACTAGAGCAAGATTTGCAGGCATCCGACTGGAGCTCTCAAGAATTCCTATGGGAGAGTCTACCCTCAGAAGGTGAGATACAAAATCTTGAAACAGATTACTTTGAGTCATTGGGAGGGTAGAGAAAGGGCAATAAACCATAAAAAAATTTGGAAGAACAAGCCCGATTCTTACGGGTTTCATCAAATCTCTTTTGTCCAAGGAAAAAGTTTTATACCCTACCCCATTGACTACTCTTCCACCACATGTAATTTTGAGCCAAGATGAAGTACTTAGTATCAAAGATATGCACAAGTATTCCATCTATGGCGAGTAGCTATGGAGGCCTTGGTGGATGATATGTTTGTTGTGGGATTGAACTTCATTGATGAAGCTTTCAAACTCCATGGGAAGGTGAAAAACTTTAATGAAGCTCTCCTCCACTATTGGGAGCATTGATAAAGAAATTAAACTTTAGGGCGATTACATAATAGACCTCCGCCTCATGGGACAAACAGATGAAAATATTTTGATGGCAAGAAAAGTCTTCGAGGATACAAAGGATAATTTGTCAAAGTCTGGGTCTACAGGCGTGGATTGGAAGATAAAGGTCATGGAGGAGGCTTTGGGAGAATTGAGAAATAGGTGCCGCGAAAGGTGAGGCTTTTAAAACACTAGTTGTATCTTCTTTCAAAGATATACATTGTCATATTCAGGATGAGACTTTGGTGTGCCTCTTTCCCTACAAGAAATCAAAGCTCAATTCAGAACTTTTGTCAAGGGTGATCTATTCAAGGAAAGCTCCATTTCCAAAGAAAAAATGAAGGAGATCTGCTCTCTTCAATCTGCCATTGAAGAAGCAAATAAAGACTATCATACTCATGTCGAGTTTGATAAGGAAATGGAAGCGATGCCTCGGGTTTTGGACTCGAGTCCATCGCCAACAAATCAGTCCCATGTGGCGAGAGACAGCCGAGGCATTGAAAAGATTGAGACAACGGATCTTAAAGTCGGTGGGTCCCTCCCAGGTCATAAGCACTTATTTTCTTCTCTAATTCTTCTCTTCTCTTCTCATTCTTTCTCTTGGATTTGTTGTAATGAGTTGGGGTATTGCGATTAGAAACCCTTTAACTAATCTTTAGTTAAAAGAAGTAGTTACGAGAGTGGCTGATTCGTAAACTATATAATGGCCTTTCCTCACCATTTTAAAGGGAGGAAGAACTTGGCTTATTTCGAAAGTGTAAATAAATCATAAAGAAATCAATATAGAAGGACTTTTCATTCTTTGTCTATCCAGTTTCCTTTATTCCCAAGCTATTCATTTACTTTTATTAGATCATTTATTCGTATTATGCTTTGAGAAGATTTGTATTCTCAAAGATGTTATTTACTGAGAACTTTGTGTCTTTTCAAATTTCATCTTCTTAATATGATACAAATGATCTTGTTCTAAATCGCTATACCTCGCATGCATAATGAATTACTCTGTCATCTATAATTGAATGGTGCCTTTCTACTCATTCTCACATTCTTATTCCTCGGTTATTTTGTAATTGATGATCCTTATAGAAAACACTTTCATAATATCCAAGTTCCACAAGAAAACCATACTTCGTATAAGTTTAAATAGGTTTGTTTCTGAATAAGGGAACCTCTCCCATTTAAAGAGGAGGGACTTCTTGTCCACATTATTGCTCTTCTTGAATTCCTATTTGACGACCAACAGTCCAGGAGTGGAAGAGGAGGGAGAAGCGAGACTTAGATTTAGAAGGGTCTCTCCTCAACTTCCACGACATGATTAAATCATCTTCAACACTAATAGCAAGAGTTTGATCCTCGGCCAATGTTGCGAGATTATCCCTTCTCGAGTGCATAACTAACTTCGAGCAATTGGGCATTTCGGAAGAAGCATTTTTAATTTGATCTACAGGTTGAGTATTTGGCAGAATTTTGTTAATCAACCTGTTGAATCAAGCCACAAATTCTCTCATGGGCTCTTGTGAATCCTTCTTAATTTGAGAAATTTTGGCTAGCAAGGCATGCACGTCTTCCGCAGGTTTGAAACGGTTTTCAAACCTAGTTCTCATTGTGTCCCAGCTAGTGATAGCACCGGCTGGAAGGTGATAGAACCAATCAGCAGCATTATCTTGTAAAGTCTCAACAAAAATCCTTATGGAGATGTCTTCATGTTCAACTCCCAGAACTCCGCATGCGACTATAAAGGCTGCGATGTGTTCATCAGGATGTACTTTACCATCGCCTTTGAATTTAGGGAAGTTCTTCTAGTTACCTCTGGGTAACTCATGCAAAGGCTGAGGAAGGGCAAGAGGCCCAACACGATGACCCCAAGGCAATGGTACCACCATTCTTGGAAAAATGGCTTGAAGAGGAACTGAAACACTAGCAAGAATCAAAGCTCGAAGATTAGGACTGATTTTCTCTGAAGGAATACCACCCATAGGGATTCTATCTTGAACAGGTGGAGTGCTTGTTGAATGAGTCTTTCTATTTCTTCTTGTTGAAGGGAAAGGAAAACCCTGCTGTTCCAAAAGCTGAAACTAAGAATCTTCAATACCAAGGGCCCTTCTCCCTCGAGTAAAATGCGGAGTCGCCAGATCAAAAGATGATCAATAAATGATTACAGAACTGGAATATGATTCCCAAGCGGAGTTGCCAAAAACTGATGGTTGTCAATAGGACTTCAAGAAGAGCAACAGTCAGGGGACAAGAAGTCCCTCCTCTTTAATGGGAGAGGTTCCCTTATTCAGAAACGAACCTATTTACACATATACAAAGTATGGTTTTCTTGTGGAACTTGGATATTATGAAAGTGTTTTCTATAAGGATCATCAATTACAAAAGGACTGAGGAATGAAAATGTGAGAAAGAGCAGAAAGGCACCATTCAGAATTATAGATGACAAAGTAATTCCTTATGCATGTGAGGGTACAAGTGAATTAGAACAAGATCATTTGTATTATATTAAGAAGATGAAATTTGAAAAGACACAAAGTTCTGTAAATAACATCTGTGAGAATACAAAGATTCTCAGCATAATATAGACAAATGATCTAATAAAAGTAAATGAATAGCTTGGGAATAAAGGAAACCGGATAGACAAAGAATGAAAAGTCCTTCTGTATTGATTTCTTTATGATTTATTTACACTTTCAGAAATAAGCCAAGTTCTTCCTCCCTTCAAAATGGTGAGGAGAGGCCATTATATAGTTTATGAATCAGTTACTCTCGGTAACTACTTCTTTTAACTAAAGATTAGTTAAAGGGTTGCTAATTGCAATACCCCAACTGATTACAACAAATCCGAGAGAAAGAAGGGGAAGAGAAAAGAAGAATTAGGAGAAGAAGACAGTTGCTTATGACTGGGAGGGACCCACCGATTTTAAGATCCACTGTCTGAATCTCTTCAACGCCTCGGCTATGTCTCTACCACGTGGGACTGATGTGTTGGCGGTAGACTGAGTCCAAAATCCGAGGCACTTCTCCATTTCCTTATCGAACTCGACATGAGTATGATAATCTTTATTTGCTTCTTCAATGGCAGATTGAAGAGAACAGATCTCCTTCATTTTTTCTTTGGAAATGGAGCTTTCCTTGAATAGATCCCCTTTGACAAAAGCTCTGAATTGAGCTTTGATTTCTTGTAAGGAGAGAGGCACACCAGAAGTTTCATCCTGAAGATGGCAATGTATATCTTTGAAAGCAGACACAACTAGTGTTTTGAAGGCCTCACCCTTCTGCCAACTATTCCTTAATTCTCCCAAAGCCTCCTCCAGGACCTTGATCTTCCATTCCACACTGTAGACCCAGGACTTTGACAAATTATCCTTTGTATCCTGAAGAACTTTGCTTGCCATCAAAATATTTTCATCTGTTTGTCCCATGAGGCGGAGGTCTACTATGCAACTGCTCCAAAGTTTAAGTTCTTTATCAATGCTCCCAATAGTGGAGGAGAGCTTCTGTTGCAAGTTGTTCACCTTTCCGTGGAGTTTGAAAGCTTCATCAATGAAGTTCAATCCCACAACAAGCATATCATCCACCATGGCCTCCATAGCTCTGCCATAGATGGAATACTTGTGCATATCTTTGATACTTTGTACTTCATCTTGGCTCAAAATTACAGGTGGTGGAAGAGTAGTCAATGGGGTAGGGTCCAAAACTTTGTCCTTGGACAAAAGAGATTTGATGAAACCTGTAAGAATTTGGGCTTGTTCTTCCAACTGTTCTATGGTTTGCTGCCCTTTCTCTACCCTCCCAATGACTCTGTGAACTGTTTCCTGAAGATTGTGGATCTCACCTTCAGGGGTAGACTCTCCCATAGGAATTCTTGAGAGCTCCAGGTCGGATGCCTGCAAATCTTGCTCTGGTTTATCTACCATAGGCTTGGCTATCTCTAGGAATTGCTGGCCCTGAGCATCAGACACTATCCTGGAGGTAATTCTAGCTTTTTTGGCACGAGAAGGAGGAGTAGTGCCTAACAAGGCTGCCACAACATCAAAATTTGGTCCTGAGCTCCGGAGGAAGACTTTCTCTTCCTACTATCGACAAGAGGCTGCACCCATGCAAAAGAGGAGGAGGAAGAAGTAGGTGGGGCAAGAGGACCAAGAGACAGAGAACTCATGGCACCCAAGGTTTGTACTGCTGTTGCCTCGAGTTGAGATATGAGTGGAGCGCTTGAGGCAACTGGTGCAGAGGAATCAACAGTGCTTGGAAGTTCAGTGCTCTGGACCTCTTTGTTCTTATCCATTGGGGCTTCAGGGGCGCTTGTAGGAGCTGGCACCTCACTCTCTTCACTTTCACTGAGAACAATAATGTTCTCTGGTCCCGAAGGCAATTCTGCATGCTTTCTCAGGGGATCTTCTTCCACAGGCTCCTTCTTAACTTCTTTGAATTTCTTCTGATACACCTGGGTGGATGAGGAAGGAGTAGAGACTGCAGGTCCTTGAGTTGACGAGGCAGGAGGAGTTTGCACAGGTGCTTCTGATCTGGGAGTCGATGCTTCCCTCCTTGGTGTTGAAGCATCCTTGGAGGAGGATTCCCCTGAGTGCCTCCTAAGCTCACGAGACTTTCCTATCAAACCAGATCTTGGTCCTGACTAAGACTGGAGCTAGGATTTCAGCCAAATCATCTTTCTCCTTTTTGAACCAATCCAAGTCCTCCAAGGGAGTGTGTTTGACCACATTGTCATACTCATATGAGTATAGGTCAGAATTATCATCTTGAAGCCCTTCAGGAACTTGGTACAAGTTGAGTTCCTGAATCAATTCAGAGGGAAAACCTACCATAATGCCTCCTTCTGGCTTCAAAATCATCAGCACAGTCAGCCCAATAGTCCTCTGTGTCTGCCCTATGATGATAGGTTATCTTGATGTTCTGCTCAATAAAATTTTTCAAGTCAAAGCAAGTTCTGGGCCTGAAGAAATGGACAGTAATGGGAGCTAGGGCCCTTTCTATATTTTGTGCATCCAGGGTTGTTTTGCAAGTGTAATTTCCCAAAGAGATGGGGAAGTGCAAACCAGTAATTTTCTTGTCTCTAGCAGTTCTATGCAATTTTTCCAATTGCCTGCACACTTCTATCAAGGCCATCTTGTCATTGCAGAACATAGGGAGCTTGAGAGGAGTGCTCTCATAGCCAGCAAGCCTGATATAGGAAAATTTTTTGAATTGGATAAAATAAGCACCGTAGTGCGATATCAGACTCATGGCTTCATCAGAAAACCTTCTTCTTTTGTGTCACTCTCAAGAAGCCTGACCATGTACATGGTGAAAGCATCATTCACCCTTCAGAAATTGTGATTGCTGGTCTCTAGGGTGAACTGCGGGCAGTAGGCATACACGGGGTCATCCTTGTGAGCATCGATGTATGAAAAGCCAAACCATTGCCTCGATGCTGCAAGAGTATACATCAGGTATGAAGTCATATAGAATTTCTTCATTTGTTGTACATTAGACAGCTACTCCGCTAGGTTCATACTGATGATCTCTACCAGTTGATATTCTGAGTTCCCTCGCACACCATATTGATAAGTGGGCACATCCAAAAATGGAACTCATTTGTAGAGGGTAGACCCATGACCCGAGCCAAGTAGGATTATGAAATCTGACAATTCTTCATTGAAATCCACATGGAAAAGAGTCTTGGACAGACGAGATGCCCCCTTCTTAGGGTTTTTTAGCCAGGACTTCACCACCCGTGCCTTATAGTTATCACTGTCTTGATTGAAAAGGGCCTGTGCTTGATTCTGGGAGACAACTATAGCATTGTCCATTTCTGGAATCCTTAGTGTAGTGCCAATGGTGGCAGCATCAAGTTTGGCGATGAGCTCCCCGTGCACATTTGTCAATTCACTCGAATCAGGGTTGAAATGAGCCCCGCATGAGAGCACTGTGTCTGCGCATTGCACCGAGATAGGGAAACCACCAGCGAAAGCTAGACCGCTGTCATGAATCATCTGTGCCATCGGTGAAGGGTTCACATCTGTCATCCTTGTCCAAAAATCTCCAAAGTCAAGGTGGCGAACTTCACTATCCCCGATATCGGGAACGGCGGACTCGAGTGGTGAAATTTGTTCCTGCCCCTGGAATTTGATCTTCATGTTGATAGTAACTTGGAGAGAAAGGCTGCAAGCTAGACTTAGGATGGAATTGTAGGAATTTTGGTTGCAAGGGTTCGAGCAATAGATAGCATGAAAGCAGTGTGCAAAAACACATAGGGGGCAGTTTCATTATATAGTTGTTTAGGAGAGAGAAAGGCAATAAATGTGCATTAAATACATATCTACCAAATTGAAAAGCAAGATATTCGGGTAGAGTAGGAAAAATTAGCACGAATGGCACTTGGTTCATTTGGGACACGAGGGACGCGAAAGCGTGAAGTACGCGGTTCGGCCGATTCGGGCGATGCGGGGAAAAGACGCACAAATGCTTTTGGGACATGCGGGATGAAAGTATGCGGAATACGTGACTTGGGTGAAAAGGGAAAAACGCGAGTGAACTTGGGACATTTGGGACAAAAGTACGTGGAATACGCGACTCGGCCGAATCGGGAAAATGGAACAACTGGTCCGAGCGAACTTGGGACATTTGGGACAAAAATTTCGACGGGCCCGAAAAGAACAGACTTTAGGTAAACCGGCCGATCGGGGAACAGAGGGCCCAATTGAACTTGGGACACGCGGGACAAAAATGTCCGACAGGCCCGAAAAACACACAAAATGACCCAAAAACGCAGATTTTCCCAATTTCTTGACTTTTCACATTATCAGTACAACAGAAAAGACACTTAACCTCAAAATTTTAAAACCAACTTCAGCAGGAAATTTTTGGACAACAAGATCCAGGAGGATAAATATCACACAGTTACGTCCACCATGTTCCAATTCGGCATCTATTAAGGTGCGATTCGGTTCCATCATGTCGATGGAAGCGATTACGGCCATAAATGCACCCCTGGAAGAAGTATATACATATAGACCTACAAATAGATTAATAAGGATATATAGAAAAGATAGAGGAATATAGAGATATAGGACGAGATAGAGATAGATTGATACACAGATCCAACAAGTTTTTGTAATGCAGAACATTTTATCAATAAAATAGCCATTCCTATTTTGAGAGAAAATTAAGTTGTTCAATCTTGTTTCAAGGTGGAGCAAGGGCCCACTCCTCCAAGAACCAAGATCCTCGTTTTTATTGGTATTTATATTTTAAGTGAATAGTTTATCTTATTTATTTGCAATAATTTTCCAAGCATTCTCAATTATGTGTTTATTTATGTAGTATTTATTTCTAGCAATTCATTTCTGCAAAGTGTGTTTATTTCCAGCAATTCATTTCTGCAAAGTGTGTTTACTTCAAAGCAAAGTGTGTTTATTTCTAGCAATTCATTTATGTAAAGTGTGTTTACTTCCAACATGTTTCAATAGTTTGATTCCAATAAGGTTTTTAACCAAGAAGTCCTTAAGACATTGAAAATACCCCCATAAAATACAAAATACCTACAATCAATTACTAGATTTCCAAGATTCTTCTTGTTGCATATAGCTTTAGACACACCCCTAGTTTGAATATGACATCAACAGAGAGTTGATTAAATGAAGGGAATAATGACACCCATCATTTTTGGCACCAGTTTCGGGAACCACTAGTTAGAATTTTCTAATTAGGTGTCAACAAGAGCAACAATCATACATTTAGTAATTGAAGAAATCTTCCCTAAGCTATCAAAAAATTTATGAGTAGACCAAGAGACTCCAAGGGTATATTTCTCCCAAAAATATCTAAACAATAATTACCATCATCCTCTAGTTTAAATAAGGAAGTTGACCAAGTTGGAGGCACCATTATCCCCTATAAGACAAGAAGCAGAATTGCCACCTTTGGAATTCTAGGATCAATCACCAGAGGGAAGTAGAGCCTTCAGGAAAAATATTATTTCTCAAGATCCATTTAGAGAAAGTTTTGATTCACAATTGAGTAGTCAACCTCCTACTCCTGACTCTTCACCATCCCAAAAACAAATCACATACCACATTGATTGGGAGAAAGGACTAGAAAATACTAGAGAGATGGAACGAGAAGTTGAAAGACAACCTGATAGGACCTTTACCTATCCCATTCAGTTGGAGGATGATGAAACCACTATGAAGAACATTTCACCTGCACACTTGCCCACATTTAGAGGAATGTCATATGAGGATCCTGACCAATTTCTGTTTGAATTTAAAATATTGTGTCAGACCTATGATTACAAGACAGATAATCAAAAGCTCAAGTTGTTTCCATCTACCTTGAAGGATGCAGCAATGAGGTGGTTTATGGGATTAACATCTAATTCTATTACCAATTGGGCACAAATGGAAACTACCTTCCTAGACAAATATCAAGATTACTGTAGAGGAAAAAATAGGAAGGAAGAATTTTTCAAAATCAAATAGGAAGAGGATGAAAATATGGAAGATTATTTGGATGATTCCTCTTTGTGAGTAAAAGATGTGGATTTGTACTTCAAGAAGAGTTAAGCAAAACCATATTTCTCAAAGGTTTGGAAGATGAATCTAGGGAAGCTCTTAACTTGATAGGAGGTGGAAACATTGATCAATTAAAGATGAATGAAATTAAAGACATTTGTAGAATCTATTCTAAAACAAAGGGTGGACCTAGGAAGGGAAAATCAGTGAAAAGTTTTAATCTAGATATGAACAAACTAATGGATGAATTAGCAAATTTTAAAATAGACATTTTAGTTCAATTAACCTCTACTATGGATGGATTACAAGCTAAAGCAAATGCTAAGACTGAACCATTAGCCATGTATTGTCCTAGATGTAGGAAAAAGCATGCATTAAGAGATTGTCCTCAGGATAAAATGGAAATGTGCCTTATCTGTGAATCTAGGGACCATGAGAGTAATGTTTTTTCTCTTCTTCCATTTATAAAGAATCAGCTCAAACAAACCAAAGCACATCAGAAGAATTAAATTTTGTCCAGAGACAACCTACCCAAGGACAGTTCATGCCAAGGTCATCTCCTAATCCTTGGATGATGTCATGGGCTGCTCAAACAATACCACAAAGTTGGGGACAACTACCTTGGGCCCCTCACCAACTTGGAATCCTCAGGATTGGGTAGGACAATCTTGGTATGCATAAGGACATCAACAACCATGGACTGGTCAAAATAACCAGTATGCTTGGTCACAACCTAGATGGAGCCCTAGTAATTATACTCAAGGGAAAACATATCCTAATCAAAATCAACAAGCCATAATGGGTGCCCTAGCACAAAATTCACAAACTGAGAATGTAGTATAAACGTAAATGCTAGCACAGCCAGTAGAAAACCCAAGAAACAAACAAACAACTCTTATCTATAGAAACAAAACCAAAAAAATTAGTTGATCTTAACACCATGGATTGTAAGGATATTCACACTAGATCCGAAAAATAGTTGGCAGTCCACCTATTATCATCACTGAAATGATAGAAGAAACTAAAACCCCTAGTCTGGTTGCCCCCAACAAAGATGAAAAAGAAAGAGATAAGGAACTAGAAAGAAACTCTACTGAAACTCCATTTCCAGAGAGGTTCAAAGAAGCTATAGAAATCAAGGAATTTGAATTGGTGTAGGAACTTAGGAAACTGAATATTGAAATACCACTGCTACAAGTAATTAAGGACATTCCAAAATTGAAAAAATTAATCAAAATGCTATGTTTGAAAAAGCCTAGAAGGAAGAAGCAGTACCCCAGGACTATAAAAGTAGATGGGAAACTTGTTGATTTATTAGCAGGTAAGCTCCTACTTCCCAAATATGGAGATCTTGGAAGCCCTATTATTTCTATCTCTATAGGGAATAAAGATATACATAACATTTTGGTTGATTTGGGAGTAGCTATAAATGTAATGACAAGTGGACACTCTAAAACACATTGTCATTACGGGTATATAACTTACTAACACCATATTATAGATGGAAGATTAGTTTGTAGAAAAACTAGAAGGAGTTATTGAAGATGTGGCGGTTATGGTGGAGTCATGAAGAAGTGATCCACCAAAGGTAAAACATTGGGTTATCCCATTATTTTGTGCAGACCATGGTTAGCTACGAAGCATACTTCCTTAATTGATTGTAGGTTAGGTGATATGACTATTTCAAATGGTAAGAGTTCTAAAAAATTCATTATATCCCTCTACATTACCTTTTAATGATAATCAAGAGAAATTATGGGTTGATAATCCTAATATTAATGAGAAAAATTTATCTTCATTGGCCATGATCACATTGCAGGATCACGTACAAGAAATAGAAGATATGATTAACCCACTATTGAATATACACTAATCATCCTTGGAGCAATCAGAAATATCTCTCGGAATATATGAAATTAGTTCGAAACTTGCAGAAACTATTCGGAACCATCACAGTTAGTTCTAGAACCATCACACTTCTTAGTTTGAGAACCATCACAGTTAGTTCCAGAACCACACCAATAGCAATTCCCTGCGAATGAAGATAATTTCACTTTGGAGGAACAAGATTTCTCTTGGGGAGAGGAAGAATCTGTAGCTTCAGCTTCACATATATCAAGAGATGATGAAGGATTTATGGAAGGTAGCAGTGATGAAGAATTTAACCTACAACAAGATAAGTATCATAATTCTTCTTACTATCCCTTGTCCAACATTTTATCCCAAGGAAATTTTGGAGATGTTGCTACATATCATATGTTGTTGCCACATGCATGTCCACTAAATACTTTAATGGAACCCTTTCAACAAATCAATTCATCATACACTAGAACCAAACATGTTGAAATTCAACTGGGTAAAACTTTGAATATTAATAGTTGGTTGAAGAACGATGAAGAAGCTAAACTGTTTGATGTTATGAAAGATCATACTAAAGCTTTTCTTGGGATTACAAAGATATGAAAGGAATCCACCCAAGTATTTGCACTCATCACATCTATACTAAAAACATTAAACCAGTTAGGCAACCTCAGAGAAGGATTAATCCAGCCTTAAGGGATATAGTCAAACAAGAAATTGAAAAACTATTACAAGTAGGTTTTATCTACCCTATCTCGAGATAGCCTAATGGTTCCTCCTCTTGTAATTGTCCCTAAAAAGAATAGAAAATGGAGAATTTGTGTTGACTATAGGGAACTAAAAAAGCCACACTGAGAGATTATTTTCCCTTACCATTCATAGATCAAGTCTTAGACAACCTTTCAGGTAAACAATACTTTTCCTTCTTGGATGGATTTAGTGGATATAATCAAATCAGAGTTGCTACTGAAGATCAGGATAAAACTACATTTACATGTCCATGGGGTACCTTTGCCTATAGGGTATTACCATTTGGATTATGCAATGCTCCAGCAACCTTCCAAAGAGTTGTGTTAGCAATTTTTGCAGACCTAACAAATGACTGTGTAGAGGTATATATGGATGAATTCACTATGCATGGAGATACATTTGATGATGCCTTGAAAATTTTGGACAAAGTATTGACAAGATGTGAGCAACACAACTTGTCTCTTAGCCATGAAAAATGTTTGATGATGGTTGATGAAGGGATTGTATTAGGACACCATATTTCAAAAAGAGGAATTCAGGTTGATCAAAACAAAATTAGAATTATTTCAGACTTACCTATTCCTCAAACCCCCACAGATATCAAGTCATTTTTAGGACATGTTGGGTACTATAGATGCTTTATCAAGGATTTTAGTAAAATTGCTGCCCCCATGTTTAATTTTCTTACCAAGGACTGTGAATTTCTTTGGGATGAAAAGTGTCAACATGATTTTGAAGAAATTAAAGAGAAATTAATAATTGCCCCAATATTGAGAGGACCTAATTGGGAGAAACCTTTTCATATCCAAACAAATGCCTCAAATAATTCCATTGGTGCAGTTTTGGGACAAAAATATGAAGAAGGGAAAATGTATGTTATCTATTACCTTAGCAAAAATCTTACTCCCACTAAAAGAAATTACACCACCACTAAAAATAATATCTTTTTGTGATCTATGCAATTAATAAATTTAGAGATTACATTACATGGTACAAAATATTTGTAAACATAGATCACTCAACAATTAAATATTTAATGAACAAACCAATGGTTAGAGGTAGAATAATTAGATGGTTATTGATTTTACAATAATTTGATATTACCATTGTGGACAATCTAGGTAAATCTAATGTGGTAGCTGATTTCTTGTCAAGACTAACCACTACAGGGGAGCAAGATCCAGTCAAGGACAACTTTACAGATGAACAATTGTTTGTTATTTTAGCTGATACACCTTGGTTTGCTGATATGGAAAATTATCTTGCAATAGGGAAGTTTCCTCCTTCTTTCACCAAGAAACAAATAAAGAAGTTAACAAAACCAAGTGCACAATTCAAATGGTTAAATGGAATGTTATTTAAGTGTGGTCCTGATTTGGTTTTACGCAGGTGTGTAAGAGAAGATGAAATATTTGACATCCTCCGGGCATGTCATGATGAACCAAGTGGAGGACACTATTCAGTGAAAAGAACAGCTCACAAGATACTTGCACTGGTTATTATTGGCCATCTCTATATAAATATGTGAAGAGATATATCATGCGGTGTGATCCTTGTCAAAGGATGGGACAACCAACCTTTACCAATGAAATGCCTCTGCAACCTCAAGTAGTAATTGAACCATTTGAGAGATGGGGGTTAGATTTTGTTGGTCCCTTTAGTCCTTCTTCACAAGGGAAGGAACATATTCTTGTGTGTACTGATTATGTGACAAAGTGGGCAAAAATGCATGCTTTAACAAATTCCACTAAAGAAGCAGTTGTTGATTTCCTTTGGCATAGAATTATGGTAAAGTTTGGAGCACCAAGGAGGATAGTTTCAGACGGGGACTACAATTTATGTCTAATATGATCCAGGATTTCACAATATATTTTCAAATCAATCATAGAATTCATCTCCCTATCACCCACAATCAAATGGACAAGTGAAGAATGAACAGAGAATTAGAAAAATCCTTACAAAACAGTTGAAGAAGGAAGGAAAGATTGGGTAAAGAGACTACTTGAAGTTATCTCGGGCTTATAATACAACTTGGAAAACTACGACGACAGGTTTTCACCATATGAGCTAGTCTATGGTAAAAAGCCCTTGTTGCCTATTGATTTTGAACTAAAGACATTGAGGACATCGGTCAAGGTGGGTATTGAGTTGGATGCGCAGCTCAAAAGGAGAGAATCCTTCAAGTCAATGAGTTGGATTGATTAAGGATGGAAGCACTTCAATAGACCAAGATAATCCAAGATCAAAGGAAACAATGGCATGATACACATATCAAGAAAATGAAATTCAAGGTAGGGGAGTGGGCATTATTGTTTGATTCCAAGTACCAGCAATTCAAAGGCAAGCTGAGAACCAGATGGTTAGGACCATATCAGATTGATAAGATATTTGACAATGGTTCTATTCAACTACTTCCCATTGATGGCAGCAGAAGAACACTCTTGGTCAATGGACATAGGCTAAAGCTTTATAGGAAGCCTCCTACTAAGGATGAATTCTTGAAGAAGATTGAAGCAGATAGAGAATTTGATCATATGGAAGAACCCAGTTCTTCCAAAATGATCAAATAATCGGATGAATAGATCTAGAATAAAGGGAAGAGAATGAAAACCAGTAAATGGCATTCTCTTCCCCAAAAAAAAAAGTTTCTCTCTTAGAGATCAATTGAAAACTAGCAATGGCGGTTGATCTTCCCAAATAAATGGCTAATTCAAAATAAAAATCTTTGGAATTCTAGTTGTTTTTCTAACCATTTTCCTTTTGTTTCACTTTTTAGGAATGATGAGTCATCATGATGAAGGGATTACATCATCAAGGATGGTAATTATATCTTTAACTTATTAAAGGTTAGATTAAAATTTCACATGTGTGATTAGATTTGATTTAAAATTTGATATGATGAGTCATCTATTGTACATCATGATTAAAAGTGAGTAATCATGAGAAAGATATTAATGGAATAAATCGGTGGCATAGTTATAATGAGTTATCATTAGTGTGGAACCAACAAAGTGAAAACTAAGTTGCAGAGAAACTTCAAGGAAGAAGCAACGAATTAGGTTTGCATTCCACAGCTACAACACAGAAGTTCCACAGCTAAGTACAATAATTCCATAGCTAAGTATAGTAATTCTACAACAAAATTCATCAGTTCCACAGCTAAGTGAAGAGTTCTTCAGCCAACCTACACAAGATTAAAGAAGAACAAATTTGAATCACCTTTGTATCATGGGGATTAAGAAGAAGTCGGAACCAGAGGATGATACCCAACTCATTGCAGATGAAGAAGTGGCAGCTATCTTCCATTAGGCAGGATGGATGGAATTTCGTGAAAGTTTCCCAAGTATAATGATGAATTGGTAAGAGAATTTGTTATAAATTTAGAGCAATCTAGGACAAAGGTTAGAAAATTTTTTATTCCTTTTTCTGTGAATACAATAAGTAATATATCTAGAGTGCCAATTGTGCATGTCCCAAACCCTGTCAGAGGGACATTAAAAGACCTAGTTGAAACCTTGCTGAAAAAGGGGGAAGCTAAACCCCAATATATTTACAACATGAAGAAAATCATAAAAGGGGTCAGAAGGGCCAACTTTCCCAAACCCTTTGATAGAGTGGCATTTTGGGTAGTCAAGTATTTAACCTGTGATGGTCAATTTGGGTCGGTAGGAAGAGAAGTTCTAAAGATCCTCATATACCTTAGATATGGAGCTACAAAACTAGAATATATAGTAAACCTTCCAGGGTTTCTTTTTGACTCCATCCATACAATGGCCCAGAGGTATTCTTGGGGTGTGGGAATAATCAAACATCATGGGTTAGTGCATTTAGTGTGCCAAGCACCATTTCCTTTCGAAGAAAAATGGAGAGGAAATGTGGGAGAAATTTCTTAGCAAGTTTAAGTAGAGCCCTGATATTCTCAGGAGAGTAATAACAACTCCTTCTGATCCTATAATTAATTTGGAAATGGATGCCACTAAAAGAAAAAGAAAGAACTAGGTGGAGAGGAAATACCAAAAAGAAGAAGATTTGAAAGAACTAAAAATATAGAACCTACTGTGCCTCTTGAAGAAATTCCTTCCTCTGTAGTAGCTACAAGAGAGCCAATATCTATCTTTGATAGTGATAGTTCATCGAGGAAAGAGCAAGAGGTGAAAATCAGAAGAAGCTCTAGGAGGAGACCCATTTATGTACATTTTGAGGCTCCTCAAAGAAGGAAAATTCATAAAAAGTCTAAAGAAATTTCGGAGGAAATGAAAGATCAAGAAGGGATGGAAAAGGAAGCTGCTGATATTTTGGGCAGCATGGCCATGAATCCTCCTAGACCAAGCCAAACAGAGATAGAAAAAGAAGATGAGAGATTTGAAGAACAAGTTCTTCAAGAATTGGGTGAACCAACAGCATTGTCACATGAAGAAGAAGAGTTGGCATCTTGGAGATGAAAAGGGAAATTTCCTTTGGTAGAAGAAGAATGCTCAACTCCCAAGAAATTTTAGAGAAAGAAGAAAAACAACAAGTTAAACAAGCTCTATTTTTGTCCAGAGAAGAACTCATTATTAGAGAAAAGGATGAGGAGTTGAATTTTCTCAAACTTAAATTAGAACAAAGAGAAATGGTTATTGAGGAATTAACAACTCAGCTCACTGAAAAGACTGAGGAATTGACAAGAGCTAAACAACAGATAATGGAGAAAGAGGAGGAATGTCAAAATTCCAGAAAACAAACTGCTTTGTCAACAATCTCTGCACAAACTGAATTAACTTATTGGCCACTTAGACAACTATGGGATGATACTTGTAGAGAACTCAGTGAAGCCAAGACATCCAATGAGGACTTGAAAAGCAAGATAGAAGAAGAGAAGAAAGCAAGAAAAGGATGGGAAGAAAAGTTTTACAAAGAAGAAAATGAAAAATTTAAATATCTTGTGAAAATACAAATGGTTTGCATGATGAGTGAGAAATTACTTGCATGCAGGAGACCTTCTCCTGCATATAGTGTGTTTTTGGAGGAACAATTCATTCATTTGGTAGTTGTCAAGGATAGCATGTGGTCTTCCACATGAAATAAAAGATGAAGCTGATTTCACAAAGCAGCCTATTCCTTAGCCAATGCAGAGAAAAATCTTCTCTACGAATTCTATCTCTATAATTTCATGTTGGAAAAGAACTCAAGTTTTATGATCAATTTGTATGTAGGGGAGAGCCAACTTAATGCATTTGTTTCTATTCTCCAAAATCAGATTGCATGGAAGGAAAGGGAGTTAGAGCATCTATTAAAGGCTAGTTCATCTAGGTCTCTATATGAGAATTCATTATGGTAAACCATCCGCCTTTGCTACACATTTTAGATCCCATGCATTTGATAAAAGGTTCAAGGAACCTTATCTTTCCAATTTGCAGAGAAGTATTAATGCCTTCACCTCTTATGAAGAGGAATTTTTGAAGATATTTATGAGGCATGTTTGAAAAGATGGGAATTTCTCATGGTGGCATTGAGAAGAAGGGAAGTAATATCTCCCACAAAATTAATATGGATTTTGCATAGAGAAAAAGCCTTATGTATGCTAATTCCTCAGATCAATGAAAAGCACAAAGGCATATGGATAGGAATGAGAAGAATACCTCCACTCCTTCTCACCCCCATGTCACCATGGTAGAACAGAGAACCACAAGATCCCACTAAATTTGATGCATGGTAGAGGAAAGTAGAAGCAGGAGCAGGGTATAGTACATCTGAATTAAAGCATTGGGATATTCAGTATCAGCCATTTGACCTAAGCAATCAAATGGAATCCATAAATTTGAAGAGTAAAGTTTGTAAAGGGACTTACAAACAAGTAAGTATGGGGGAAATGATGAGGCTAGAATATGCCCATTAAATGTACAATAAATGATCTCATCTTACTCTCCTTTTGATTAAGTCTGACTGCATTTTGTGACTTTTGTTTGATCTGATATGAGTTAGGATGTAATTGTCCATATTTTTTGATTATGATTCTAATGTGTACAAGATATTGTAATTCCTAACAAAATGTTTTGGAAACTCAATTTTGTAATAAAGTAGGTCATAAGTCGGGAGAAGAATGAAGTATGAAGCGGTCAACATGTTTTTGAGAGCATTTGTCTCACTATGGCAAATTTCCATAACTTCTAAGCTAGGAACTACATTACTTAGTAATGAGGTTTTATCACCTAGTTATGTAACCAATAAGAATATATTCCAAATGGCCAATGATTTGTCAAATCAATGATCCTATCAATCAGGAGCAGATTAGAAGACTTTTGACTCTCCATACTTGCAGATCCAAGATAATTATCACACAATTGTATGTCTAGCCATGTTCCAATTCAACATCTATTCTAGGTCCGATTCAGTTCCATCATGTTAGTGGAATAGTTACGGCCATAAATGCACCCCTGGAAGAAGTATATACATATAGACCTGCAGATAGATTAATAAGAGGGATATAGAAAATATAGAGGAATATAGAGATAGGATGAGATAGAGATAGATTGATACACAGATCCAGCAAGTTTTTGTAATGCAGAACATTTTATCAATAAAATAGCCATTCTTGTTTTGAGAGAAAATTAAGTTGTTCAATCCTGTTTCAAGGTGGAGCAAGGGCCCACTCCTCCAAGAACCAGGATCCTCATTTTTATTGGTATTTATATTTTTAAGCAAATAGTTTAGATCTGTTAATTTTGTATCACTTTCAATTCCTTAAGTTAAAATTTGTTGTAGACTTGTCCCTACGTAGGTGTTCTAGATTAAGTTCTTATTTCTTTGCAATCATTTTCCAAGCATTCTCAATTATGTGTTTATTTATGTAGTATTTATTTCTAGCAATTCATTTCTGCAAAGTGTGTTTATTTCTAGCAATTCATTTCTGCAAAGTGTGTTTACTTCCAAAGCAAAGTGTGTTTATTTCTAGCAATTCATTTCTGTAAAGTGTGTTTACTTCCAACATGTTTCAATAGTTTGATTCCAATAAGGTTTTTAACCAAGAAGTCCTTAAGACATTGAAAAGACCCCCCATAAAATACAAAAATACCTACAATCAATTACTAAATTACTAAGATTCTTCTTGTTACATATAGCTTTAGACACACCCCTAGTTTGAATATGACATCAATAGAGAGTTGATTAAATGAAGGGCTATAACGACACCCATAAGAAGGTGTAGGAGATTTTTACATAATGGTAAATGATATGGTTCATAGAATGATAATTTATGGAGAAACCATTGAAAATAAATTGATTTTTAGAAATATTTTGAGATATTTGACACCAAGATGGCTGCATATAGTGTTCACTCATTTAAATGTGTAAGGACATGAAAACTACAATTGTTGATGAATTAGGATATCTAGAGCATGTACTTGAAACCAAGGCTAAAATTTCAAATCCAAGGGAAAAATACACTAAAAAACAATCAACAAATTCAAATAACTCTAAGTCAAAGGGGGAAAAAATAAATCTCACATTTGAAATAGCCCACTTTAAAACCATTTATCAATAATAATAATAATAAAAGAAAATTTCATAGGGAAGAGTAAGAAATCTTTTATTTTTCATTATTGTAAAAACTTAGACACTTTATAAAAGATTGTAGAAATTGACAACAAAGAATCAAGCTAATCAAGAGGGTGAGAAAAAGAAATCTAAGAAGAAAAATTGAGATGAAATATGACTCAAATTATTTTCTCACATGCAATGTGGGAAAAGAGGATGTCAAGAATATGTGGTTTCTTGATTCAAGTTGCTCAAATCACATGACAAGTTAGAAAGAGGGTGTTAGTATTCTAGATAAAACCTTCAAAATTCAAATGCATCTAGGGGATGGAAAATACATTCAAATTAAAGGAAAGGGAAAAATGAAAATCATATCAAGTAAAAGTAAGAGTGAAATTAATGATGTGTATTTTTATCCAAGTTTGAATCATAATTTGATCGATCTTTGGAAAACTAGATGAAAAATTGTTAAACTACTTTTTGAAGATGGAGTTAGTTCAATTTTTGATTAAAAATATGGAAATAGATTGATTGGAAAATAATAGGATGTTTCCACTAAGGATCAATTTTATTAATGGAGGTACTTGTCTCTCTACCATTGAGGATGTTAACATGTTGTGGCATTGGGATATGGCCATATCAGTTTCAAAATTTTGCATATCGTGACACAAAGGGTATGGTAATATGTATTTCCAAGCTAGATTTAAAGTAATATGATACATGCATGTCATAAATTATTGGGAAACATCATAGGGATTCCTTCCTTATCAAAAAATAGAGAGAAAGAAAACCTTTGGAGTTAATCCATTCAGATTTGTGTGGACTAATGTCTTGCAAAAGTATTGGTAAGAATTTGTATTTAATTTCTTTCATTGATGATGCTATAAGGTTTATGTGGTTTTTTTGTTAAAAGAGAAGAGTGGAGATTTTTCAATTTTAGAAGTTTTAGAGATTTGGTTGAAAAAAATTGAAATACCATCAAAACCCTAAGAACAAATAGAGGTGGAGAATTTTGTTCTAATGAATTTTTTGAGTTTTGTTCTTCACAAGACATCAAGAGTAAATTAATTTAGCTCCTTACACACCACAATATAATGGTGTGGTTGAAAGAAATAATAGGTTTATCATGGAATTAACAAGGAATACAAAATTTAGTTTACCTTGGTTAATTATGCATTTACCTTAGTTAATTATTAAATGGTATATGATGGTTTAAGTTGTTATTAATCATTTATTATTTGTAATTGGGAATAGTATTTATCTCTTTCGTACATGTCATTTTTACCAAGTTTTGTCTTTATTATATTTGTTATATGGTTATATTAATTTCAAAACCATATATTTTAATTGGGAATGGTATTATATGTGCACTAGATTATTTATTTTTATATGGTTATACTATTCAAAACCATATATTTGCAGGATTATTTATTTTACTGTAACATCTCATTTATCTGTACTAGATGTACAATTCCTATAAGAATTGCAACACTCCATTGTAATAGTGATTGATTTCACATTAATAAATTATACAGGATTTTGTCCCTATTTGTGAAATTACATTTGGTACCAGAGTTGGTTGAAGCTCCTGGTAAGGAGAGAAGAAAGAGAGAGAAGGAAGAAAAGTTTTGGAGAAGAAAATTGCTTCATCGAGGAGAGCAGTGTTGCCTCCCTGCAGCTTCCTAAAACCCCTCCCTCAGTCCCCACAACCTCCTGTGTGATCTCTAGTGTTTGGAAAAAAATTTTTTTCCTTGGTGCTCTCTACACCAGGAAAATTTGTTTAGAGCTTATACATATACAAGAATTTTATAAAAAAAACTATTGTTTTTCCCCATTAGGGTTTTCCCTCTACACTTAGAGGTATATCTAGTTACTACTAAATTAGCAAATTACTACCTACTAGTTTTGGAGGTTGAGTGACCGATTTGGAGACTATGCTTTGCATTTGTGTATTGAGGCAAGCTAAAGACCGAGTCTAAGCTTTGAAGACACCAAGCTCTCTAACCGAGCTCATCTTTTGAGATCCTCTCCACAACACTCTTGGGTGAGCTGATCTAATTCCTTTTGTGGTTTTTCATTCAATCCGAGCCATTAAAATAAAAATCCTAGCAAGTAACAAATTGATGTTGAGGCCACCCTTCAGAGCTCATTTTCCATCCACAATCTGAGCTAAATGTTGGCCAGAAAGCTATTACGAGATCCGAGTTGATCATTTTCCATTTTGCCCACATTGCAAATGGCCGGTTGACTATTCAAAAGCAATCCACAAATATTCAAGTGACCAAGTTATTTGAGTTGATTTGAGGATGTGACCTCCTCCAAAATAGAGGTGATTTCTTTGGAAATTGATCCACCATGCCAATGTATACGGTGAGCAAAACTCAAAATGACCTACATCAACGAAAATCCATGTTCTCACCATACCGACCTACGTATAAAAAAAATGGTGGGGAAAAAAAAAACAATGGGATCATTAAACCTACAAAAATCTAAAAAGTGAAGCAAAAAAAAGTGACCAAAAACCAAATCCAAAATGGTGGATACTCAAATCAATACAAAGTGGCCAATATCAAAGAAATAAGATAAACACCTTGAGATCCATTTTTTATGCATAAGGAACCCTAAAATCACCTCAAACACCATAATTCACCACATGGAGCCTCCTATCAAACCCACGTCGAGCTACTTAAAAAAAGGTCATATAAGTATTTGCTTATTTAAATATTAAATGCTTTGGTTTTTATAGCATAAGATCTCATAAGAGCCGAGTTGGTAAATGGAAATGATTTGGGGATGGAAGGTGAGGGGTTTGACCCCCACCAAAGAAAAAAATTTGAATTTTGAAATTTAGTGGCACTCCCCCAAACCAAATGGTGGCAAATTTAGCCCAAAACCATCGCTAAAGCCTTAGTTTAACTAAACTAAATAGCACTAAAATTTTAGTGAGAAAAACCCTATTTTAGGGAAAAAAAAATTTCTCCTAGACCTCCTATTTTTTCATTCCAAGCAACTTTTGCTAAAGGAGGTGTACCCAAAAATTGCATTTTCAAAGCTTTTTTTGCAATTTTTGGCATAGAGGGTTGTATTGGGCTCTGGAGGCCACTAGGGCCCGAAAAACAAAATTTTTACCTATCATTCAAATTTTTCAATTTTTTTGAATGTAATTTGTATACTTTAGTATATTGTACTAATTTGTAGGTTTCCATAGTCAACTAAAACTTTGTAACTGCTCAGAAACTAGCAAAATATTGTACTAAAAATAATAAAATTTGTTCAAAAACACTCACGAGATCCTAGATCTCATTCGCAACATTCGATATATATAGTGCCTCTGGGAAGTGCTTACGGGTAAAGTCATCACATGACTACTACTGCACTTAATGCCTAATATAGTTGCAACAACATCGTTTAGGCATCGACCCTTTAAATGATGGGGAGTAATAAGACACACGTGCACACACTATGAGCCATCCCATCCATTTGTGAATGATTGCACAACATAAATCTGGACTGAGAAATTATCCAAGTATATAGCAAAGTTACGTGCACGTATGAGGATATTTCTTTGAGTCGGTGTCAATAATCACACAGACCCCTTTTAGTATTGTCTTGGTACCATGTATCAAATTCTTTCACGTACGTTAACACCTCTTTCACATACCACCGGTATATAGAAAGGGTGATATTCTTCCACGTACCGCCTGGGTATATCGGAAGGGCATGTATATAGAAAGGTTTGGTATATCAAATTGACAATATATAGATTGGGAGACCTTATACCTGGAGTGATAAGAGCCTAACCCTATTAGTGATTTTTACAAAATGGGCACCAATGCCCCCAAATTATTTCTTCTAGATTCACAACTACTCAGAGGAAACAACTATGTTGCATGGAAGACAAAAATCAAGACACAACTTGAGTTTGAAGAGATCTGGACTATTGTGAATGGTACTCTGACCAGATCAACTACTGATACAACACAACAATGACAATTTGATAAATCAAATTAGAAGGCCAAACTCATCATCTTGTTTGGAGTGTCGATGATGTGTAACCCCACATTCGAGATGTCAAAACAACCAAAGAAGCGTGGGATAAGTTAAGCACATGTATATGAGGCCAAAAACAAGAATGTCATACTGAATTTGCAGAGTCAGTTACACACACACGAAGTTCAAGAAAATGAAAAAATCAAATCTTTCTTGAGAAGAGTTGTAGAGTTGAGGGCTTCACTTCTAGCCCTAGGAGAAGTGGTCATAGATGAAGCTCTCATTCCCATTGTTTCTAAGATCTCTCCTTCTTCTTACCACATTTTTGTAACAACACTAAACTTTTCAGATATGACAGTTAGTTTTGACAAACTAGTAAACCTACTGCAACAAGAGGAAGCTATGCATAATAAGGATGATGAAGAGGAGAGGAAATTTCTTCACATCAAAAATGGAAAGGAAAAGGTAAAGGAAAACCTAATTCCTATCAAAAGTCCCAAAATCAGCATCAACATCAAGGGGAAAATCAACAGAAGAAGAAATGTCCAATTTGTAAAAGAGGACATGAATTAAAAGATTGTTGGTATAATACTTACAAGAAAGGTTCATCAAGCAACTCTAGACCTCCACAACAACAATCTCACAAGGGACATTCTAACTACAATCAAGGGCAGAAAAAGGGTAACTGGAAAATAAAACCCTATCAGCAAGGAAATATTGTTGAGCAACAAGAAGAACATTCAGATAATGAAGACTACTTGTACATTGCTCGATCAAGTGAACCCTCCACGTCATCTAGTGATGTCTGGTATGTTGATTCGGGAGCCACTCGACACATGACTAGCCATAGAGACTGGTTTACTTCAATGAGGGACACACCTTCAAAAAACCATGTTTCGTTGGGTGATGATTCTTCATATATAGTTTAGGGGATTGGGAACATTTCTCTACCCCTTGGTTCATAATGTAGACTATCAAATGTCTTATATGTCCCTAGGTTGACTAAAAATTTGTTGTTAGTTAGTCAACTCCTAGATCACAACTTAAAAATTGACTTTGATAGTCATTCCAAAAAGAAAACGTGTTTAATTTGAGACAAATCACGAGGCTCAAAATAGTTTGCAAAAGCCTCCAATGTGGGACACATGTTCCAGCTTGATTTTTCCACAGAGATGATCAGGAACTTGTGGCTAAGAACTCTACCTTAGCATACAGTTGTGGCATAGAGACTTGGTCATGTTAGTTTCAAGTATCTCGAGACACTTTTCACCGGCGTAATATGGTACATGGGTTACCATCTCTTTAGAAGGATACAGACAAGTGTCCTCACTGCCTAACAGAAAACAACACAGAGCTTCATTCCAGAAGAGTAATTTTTGAGCTCATGGAAAGCTTGACCTAGTTCATACCAATCTTTTTGGTCCAATGCAACCGATTCATTCTGGATTTCATTATTTCATGCTTTGTGTTGATGATTATTCAAGAAAAATGTGGATTTTTTTTCTTCGCAAGAAAAGTGAAGCTTTTGAAACCTTCAAGAAGTTCAAAGTAGCTGTTGAGAACAAAATTGGTCATCACATCAGAACTCTCTCACTTAGATCAAGGGGGAATTCACCAAGTGATGAGTTCAAAGACTACCTACAAGCTCACGAGATTCATCGACAAATGCCTCCTCCACACACACCACAGCAGAATGTGTTGTTGAGAGAAGAAATTGTACTATCATGGAAATGGTGTGATGCATGATCGATGATTCTAGACTAGCAAAGACATTCTGGGTAGAAGAAACAAAGACAACAATGTATTTTTTGAATAGAGTGCCCACATTTTCTCTTGATGGAGTAACACCACATGAAGCATGGTCAAAGTGGAAACCATCTATTCAGACACCTTAGAGTATTCGGGTGCAAAGAAAGTATGCACATACCCAAGTAGAATAGAAATAAATTGGACATGAAGTCACAAAACTCATTTTCATTGGCTACTGAAGAAGAAAATCTTGGGTACAGATTGATGGATCCAAAGACCAGGAAAGTCTACACCAAAGAGATGTTGAGTTCTTTGAGAAGAAGGAAGTAGAGTCTCCTCCTCCAGACTCACCTGATGTAGATTCTTCACTAGTTGTAAAAACTAAAGCTGATGTTCCCATAGATGATGAAAGTGATGATGGGGATGATGGTGATGATATGATAGAACCATGACCCATAGGAATAGTTCAACATGTATGCCCAAGTGGTATACTAACACATTACACGAGATGCAAGAATGGATGCTCCACCTGGATACATCCACCCTGGACCATAGACTCACAGTAAAGCAAGAGAAGAAGTTAACTTTTCTTTGATGAGTAGAGTTATTGAAGTCTAATGAGCCCTCTACAGTCTAGGAAGCCCTATAGTCAAAATCTTGGAAAGATGCCATGGACTCTGAATATCAATTAGTAATGAAAAATAACACTTGGCATCTTGTCGATCTTCCACCAGGAAGAAACCCATTGGATGCAGATGGATATTCAAAACAAAGTACAAAAGTAGATGGGACAATGGACAAGTATAAAGTGAGACTAGTAGCAAAGGGGTATGCACAAAAAGAAGGCATTGACTACGAGGAGACATTTTCTCCCACAACTAAGATCAAAATGATCAAGATGATCTTTTCTCTAGCTGCACAGTTTGGTTGGAAATTCCATTAGATGGATGTAAAAAGTGCCTTCCTGAATGGAGATTTACAAGAAGAAGTCTATATGACTCAACCTGAGGGATATGTTGTACCTGGTCAAGAAGCAAAGGTATGCAAACTCAGGAAATCTCTGTATGGCCTTAAATAGGCACCCGGGCATGGTACATCAAAATTGATGAGCATCTCATACAACATGGATTTGTTAGAAATCCATATGATCCCAATATTTACCTCAAAAATCAAGGGGGAGATTGTGATTGTTGATTGTCTATGTTGATGATCTAGTCATCACTGGCAATTTAGTGAGGATGATCGATGTAATGAAGAAAGATCTTAATCGATCATTCGACATGATAGATCTTAGGATAATGCACTATTGTCTTGGATTGGAAGTATGGCAGAAAGAGAATCACATCTTTGTTTCTCAGATGAAATATACCAAGACAACGCTCAAGAAATTCAGATGATGGATTGCACACCAATTGCTACACCTATGGAGAACATATTGTAGTTATCTCATTCAGATCCATCTCCGAGGTAAATGCCACTCTCTATCGGCAATTGATTGGGAGTCTCATTTACCTTGACCTACACTAGACTAGATATCATCTTTGCAGTGAGCTATCTATCCAAGTTCATGCAGAACCCAAAGTTTGTCATTGGAAATCAACAAGGCACATCTTGAGATATCTCAAAGGATCAGTGGATCTTGGTCTAGAATATAAGAAGAATGACAACTTCTTCTTGTCAGGATATTTGGATTCAGATCATGCAGGAGGCAATATTGATGACAGAAAATCCACTTCAGGGTTTGTGTTCTTTATGGGATCTGGACCAATATCATGGGGAAGCAAGAAACAACACTTTGTTTCTCATTCTTCCATAGAAGCTCAAGTATCATTCTACATGAGAAGTTATCTGTGAAGTGATTTGGCTATGTCACATACTCAAAGGACTTGGAATACCACAGACAAACCAATGACCACCATGTATGTTGACAATGAAGGTGTTCTCAAACTTGTTCGCAATCTATTTTTTCATGAAAGAACAAAACACATTGAGGTACATGTACATTTCATACGTGAGCATGTCTTAAAGCACAATATATAGCTTCATTTTTGTCCAACAGAAAACAATGAGCAGATATCTTCATGAAGTCACTTGCATGTGACAAGTTTGAGTTGTTCGAGAGTTCCTCTCCTCATCCCTTGAGGCAATGCAAAATTAAGGGGGAATGTTAGGTAAAATTTAGTTTACCTTGGTTAATTATGCATTTACCTTAGTTAATTATTAATTAATGGTAAGTTTTTATTAATCATTTATTATTTGTAATTGGGAATAATATTCCCATATATTTCTTTGTCTTTATTATATTTGTTATATGGTTATATTATTCAAAACCATATATTTGCAATTTATATGTGCACGAGATTATTTATTGTTGCACTATTGCAACATCTCGTTTGTTTGTACCTGGTTGTACAATTCCTATTAAGCTAAAATCTAGACTTGTTATAAAAGGCTTTGCAAAAAAATTGGTGTTCATTATGAGGAGACTTATGCTCTGTTGCAATAAAAGATCTTTGTAATATTAATGCTTTCGTTAATTCTCATAAAGGTTGGAAAATACATCAAATATATGTAAAGATTAAATTCCTAAATGGAGTGATTGAAAAATAAATGTACGTAGAACATTCATAAGGTTTTGAGGTACAAGCTAAAGAATTTTAGGTATGCATGTTGAAGAAGGCTCTTTATAGGCTCAAGTAAGCTCCAAGAACTTGGTACTAGAGAATTAATAATTAGTTTTTTTCACAAGACTTCTTAACATGTCAAAATGATCCATCTCTTTATATAAAAGCATCAAATTCTAATGTTTTGTATGTTTTCCTCTATGTTGATTATTTGATCTTCACATAGGGAATACATGAATTAGGGATTTAAAGCATGAGAAATATGTTGTAAAGTTACCAATATCATAGGATTCCAAAGTAGTAAAATAGGTGAGAAAGGTACAATTAATTGAATATAGATGTTGATGGTTCATTTCAATCTCTCTGTTATAAAAGTATTAGATAAAAATATGATGTATATTGTGAAAAATAACGTACCTCAACAAATTCAATACCTACTTGGGATTAGGATTCCAACCATATTTTCCAATGTTGAGGTAGAAACCTTGGATATCACCTTAATGGCTTAGCAATGATTTAAAATTATGTCTTAAAATTCTTCATACTTATGATACCCACTTCCATCAACCTCCCAAAACCGATATCACATTCAAATTTAAGCTACGGGAAATTAATGTAGAAAAGTATCTATCTTTTGGAGATGACTAAACATCTAACGAAATATTTGACCTCTTCCTCATCTTTCAAATTGGAGAGTATGAGGAAAATAAGATCCCCGTGCGATGAGATAAGTGTATATTTATATGGTGTCATACTAGAAGTCATAGTCCAAAAACACTCAAGATCCCTGTAATTATATGTGAGAATTTGATGTGGGGAAGATATAGGGAATGAGGTTTTCAAATTTTATTACATGGGGGTTGCATATTGTTTCATGCGATACCTTGAAGACTCCTAATTATAAATATCATCCATTAATAGACCAATTGTGTAAGTAGTTATACTTTTGAATCATTGAGATGATGATAACTAATGACTCACTTGTGTTTGTTACAAATAATATAATGGTTAATCCTTGAATAAGAAGCAATTAATTTTTTTTAACAATATCATCCATTGATGAGCGAATTGTGTAAATAGCTATAATTTTTGATCTAATGAGATGATAACAATGTGTGAATTACTTGTCTTTATTACGAGTATGTAATACTTAATCCTTGATTAAAAAGTAGTTGGTACTATTATTATATTTCATTGTTTTACAACCTTATATTACAGAAATCATAATAATGTGATGATATATGAAATTTTATAAGATACTATAATTAGATTCAACCGCCATGAAACAAATTTTAAAGGCCATCATACTAGTGGGGTTCCTATAAAATTGCACCAAAATAGTATCTTTTTCCAAATATGGGATATGACAAAGAGAAATAAACCCATTCTTCTCCAATGTGTTAATAGATTTGGATGAATCTCATATAGTGTTAGAAAAAGGATGTTGCGCATATTAAATTTTACGACTAGAAAAAATGTTATAATAAATGGTTGATAATAACATTAATTATATGTAATTATAATATAATTTGGTAGTTAGGTATTTGATTACACAAAATTATAATATGAAATAAACACAAAAAATTTCTACTTCTATTACATTATTCAATGAGAGGCACTTACATCTATAAGACCTAATTGTGATATGTTATAATTATTCTCACCTCTAGACTATTATGATAATTATTTTAACTCTCGTAATATCTATTATTAATATATACTAACTCATACACATACTATTTCAAGTTATGAATTATTACTAACTCATTACACCATTATCTTCACATATATAGTTAAATTATGGCCAACTCACATAATGTGAGTACTAAAACAACATTTCTAACATTCCCTCCTTATTGAGAACATGAGATATATCACTAGACTAGAAACTATAACGTGTTGCTACATAGCTTACTCATTATCTTGATCTACTTGTGCCACTAAGGATTGTATACAACTCAACAATGCGCAACATTGAGCTTGCACACATCTAAAAAAACGTTTATCCTCCCACATGGTTTTCATGGATGGATAGAGAAATCACCTAGGTATGAGTATGCATCTATACACTTATGTTCATCCTCCAAACTTATATGTTGATGGTTTTACATAAGAATGGCCAATAAGCCACACATCTAGATGATTTTACAAAACAATACGCAATCTACACAAATAGTTTTATATGAGAACCAACAACCTGCATAAAGAATTATTATGATGTTATAAAACTCTAATTAGAATCTCCATTATTTTTATATTAGGGGAAAATATAGAAGCTCCATACTCACATTACAAGTTTTATTTCACACACCACAAAAATTAAAAATAATGCAAAGGAAATGATGAGGACTTAGTCGTTGTTGTCTTTGTATGTATCCACCATTCTAGATCACTGGATCTTTCATCACAATTGGTATGAGACAATCTACGGTGCCACCTAAAAATCATCCTCAACATTTGGTCATTTTGGTGCAGTTGGTTTTCAATAATGGATTATGCAGCCCCTTCGCTAATGACTAACGAGAGGTCATTGTTTGATCTCCTTCCTCTATTGCTCTCATCCTCGGTCAACATGCTTTGTACTTAGATTATTGGTTGATGGGACTCAATTGCATGTATTTTTGTTAGGAAACATCTCTCCACACACACTTAACATAACTATTACAATTCATACATCAGTTACGTTGATAATAAATCTATTAAAATAAGAAATTTTGATGTTTTGAAAAAATTACAACTGTGCAAAAATGAACCTCCTAAAATATTCTAAAAGTCACAAAAAAATAATATGACTTTACAAATTAATTTTCCCTCTCCTGGTCACCACTAACTCAGCCCTCATAATCTCCAAAAATACAATACCCAAAAAAACACCCCATTATAATTACGCCGAAGGTGTACTCTGAATTATAAAGGGAGGGGAAGCTCTGGATTTTGACAATGCTGCACTTAGTCGCAAATCAGACTGTGCAGGTAGAAAGTGGCTTGGAAATTAAACTGTGAAGATAGAGTGTTACCTCACAGCAAAGCTGAGTCATTGCATCCTGTACATAAATGTTTATCTAAATGCCAAAAATAAAAATAAAAAGACCATTGTTTGGGAATTTACAGAGAGAATATATACGAGTGTAGATCTTCAGTGATGGGGTAGGCAAGGATTTACATTAGGATACAGAGCTAACCCCGCCATGCGCCAACCCAAGGAGCCCTGTCGCTCACCATTTTGCCGACTGGATCACCACCGCATCACTAGCTTTCACCAGCGTATTCTCCCTGCTGCCTCCAAATCCTGATTACAAAAACGTCGATGATGGGTTATCTATTATAATTATTTTGGGGAGTTAATGCATGAAATTGAGAATAAATTAGAGAGTATGACCTCTCTAATGGTGAGTTCTGATCACCCGATATTGTCGTACCTCCTGTAAAAAAATCTGGCTCTCTCATTGGTATCAGAAACGGCTTGCATGGTGGTGGTGAAACCTCCTTTCTTAGTGTCTCCTCTCTTTTTGGTCTCCACACTCGAGTAACGGGTTACACCGCTTATGTGTCTGTATGTGATGGGATCCAACAGGTGCTCCTCCACCTCCGTCTTCGCCTCTGCACCGCTCCTCCTCCTATGTGCTTGGCTCATTTCTGTTATACGAATTAAACAGGCTCTTATTCCTTCCCTTCGAAAATAGTTTGGATTGCTTTGTGTATTCACATTATAACACCGTTGTTATAAGTTAATTTGGATACGTGTGTGTTTGTTCGTGGTGTTTTTGGTGTGGAATACATATGCATCATGGAACAAGGAGAAAAACTAAATTTCTCATGCTAACAAACAATGCTTGCGAGTGAGTAGCGACTGTCTCAAATATACAAATCATTGAATCTTATAAAGTGGGGCTTAAATCTTTTTATAATCATTTAATTACACAGAATGCGTTCTCTAAATTATATATAGGGGAGGGTGACCGGTTTCCTACAACGACCATTTAGTTGGTAGATGGTGGTCATGTGCGTACGAATTTAATCACAAGTGTCCACATTGTCGAGGGGCTCAGTTATCAATGATTGTGTCTTGCATCACTTGTTATTTTACATTTACTCAAGCTTAAAATTGAAAATCATGCTTGCGAAGTACCATAAGAGGAAAAAAATGTGGTTGGGTTTTGAACTTGGTCCCAGTGGAATTGTCACCATTTTTATTTTGTCCCATTTAATATTGCATTGCACTCGAATGAATAATGTGCACAAAGTTGAGACGACTAGGTAAAGAACATGTAACATATATTATTTGTTTGAGAATAATATTCTCCGACGAATAGGTGTGGGACATGCATGTATTTGATTACCACTTTTTAATTTACAACATTCCATTCATGTCTAAGTCTTACCTATCAAATTAAATGCTTTCCAATCAATGCAAATTGGATGGTGTCCATGTGCGTATGAATTAATCGCTTAGCGTCCACGCGATCCATCCTCGATTGGACTTAAATAAGTTGTTTACTCTCAAATAAAGAATTTTAATAACCACAACATCACGTGCTCAAACTTCTATTACCTAATGGGGCTCTATTATCAATGATTCCTTCTTGGATCACTTGCTATTTGTTATTTACTCAAGCTTAAAACTAAAAAATTGTGCTTCGTAAAGTACTACAAGAGGCAAGTGTGGTTGGGTTTTGATCTTGGCCTTGGTTGAATTATTGTCATTTTAATTTTGTCCCCTTTTATCTTACATTTAATTGGCTTGAATAATTCACATGCAATGTGAGAGACGACTAGGTCAAGAAAATGTAACATATATTATTTGTGTGGGAATAATGCTCTGGTGAATCGATGTGGGACATGCAAATATTGTTGAACCATGTCTTGTTGGTGTTGTCATTGATGACATGATGCATTGATGGAAAAGAGTGAGTGATGAGATGTCAACCCTTCGGAGCATGAAGTTTGATTGGTAGTTCCTTCTTCAGTCCTCAAATGCATGTTTGGAGTGATTTGGTGAGGTTTCTTGAGAATTCATGGTGTGTGCACAAGGTCTAGGTGTATGGTTGATGCCTTAACAAGCCACTAGGTGCATGGAGGTGCTTGGTGTGGACTCAAAAGTTTCGTACATGTTTTGATATATTTTTCAAGGATGAGCAAGGGCTTCGATAGTGAAAAACATGACAAACATTATGAGTCATGGTTGAAACAAGATCATTTAGGCCTAGTTCAAGGACCTAGTGTAAGCTTGGATGGGTATATGATGCAAAAAAATCTATGATAGGTCAATCCAGCCAAGAGGAGTGTGTTAAGACATGCTAGAGAGGATGTGGAAGGCATTTAAAGTTAATGATCAATTGGGAAAGGCATATTCAAGGTCTTCTTCATGACTGTCCTCGAGGAGAAGTAAGATTAGCATGTACAAATGATGTTGGTCAAGAAGATACATGCCTATTTTTGGACTTGTGTTGAACAAGTTAATTCCCTCCCTATTGAAATTAATGTTGAGGTTGATATGACTCAATCTTTTGAATTACCTTATCATGGTTTTGAGTATTTAAGAGTTGATGAATTGTTTAAATTCCCTTTATAAATAACCCATTTTCTGTATTTTCTTAAGCCATTAAAGCCATGTCCTTGTATTTCTCAATTATCTTGCTGAAAATTATCATCATAACTTGAACTTATGGCATGAATACTGATTAATATAGTTATATCTAATTACCTTTATTTTTGGTATTTTGTGTGCACATTTATTATTTTGATTTCAATAAGTTGTTTGAATGATGCTTTGAGTGATGCCACTCTTGTTTGCAAGTAACTTGTTTTAGGCATCCACTCATTTGAAGCCAAAGGACCTTTCCACAAAGAACTCATCTCGCATCCAAAGAAGACCACCTACAACAAAGAAGCCGTGATTATGAAGATCTCTTGGAGCGTTAATAATGGCACTAGAGTCTATATGTGTCGTTGAAGAGGTAGTTACAACTGGAACATGAGAATTGGAAGATAACTCGGCAACATATATGATTATTCATTCGCAACTCATTGAATAACTAGTTGATCGATTAAACACGTGATTTAAATAACTTATCGGTTGCTTGATTTATGTGTTTGATATCTAAACACTTGTTAAATTTTTTGGTTGCATGTGTTGAAACTCTTGTTGATCTATTTGAGATCTTCCACTTGTTTCATAGAAGATATTTTACTTAGTCTATTTGAAATCCTAGTTGAACTCTTCTTCTCATGTTTTTGTAGTAATTAAGGAGTATAAGAGAAAAGGGTTAATGATGGAAATATATCTAGATGGATAATTAGAGAATAGAGGATACACTGATACAAAAATTTCTTTGTTCCTAAATGTAATATTCATGTCAATTCAATAAAGAATCTGAGTTATGTTCAGTAGCTTTTAGTTACAAGCCTTAGGAGGGATTAACACCCAAGGTAAGGGCCCACTTGTGGTCTGCTAAACCCCTCCATAGTTTTGTTGCTCTGTTTCATTGCATGATTAGGCTAGGAAGCAATTTATCTCTTTATCTACATTTTGAATTTATAAGCTTTTTTTTAGTCATAGTATTAAAATCCATTTGATTTCAGTTCTGAGTTTTGTTTCAAAAACATTGTACTTTCAAGCTTTGTTATTTTTAGTATAGTAGTGACAACTATTTCTTTCCATAACTCCTAAATTCCCTATAACTATGAATATTGTCGACATTATTGAAAGTTTACGCCCCCAGTTTGATGATCAAATGAATATGAATTAGTAAACAACATATTAATTGTTGCAAGTTAATTTACACCATCATTTTTGGTGTCGTTGTCGGGGATATTGCCAAGTTATAAGGTTTTTGAGAGGTTTTTCATTTCTTAGAAGAAGTTAGGTTTAGGAAATTCCACCTCAACCCCCACTAATGTATGTTGATTGAGTTGAGTTATTTGATGCATGCACCATCCAAGAGATGCCCATGGTAGATTCTTACCCAATCCACAAATAACACATATTTCTATATCTGATTCTGAAGAAGACACATCTTCCTCTATACAAGGTTTGATAGTAGAAGATCCCCCTCCAAGTGATACTTCTGAGGTTGTTCTTGATCATCCCATAATTGTAGAAGAATTAAACAAAAATGTTGAAGACATGGCAACTACCTTTAAATTCCCAATCTCCAAAAACAATCAACTGTTGCAATGAATAAAATTTCTCCCTCATCCCTTCCATACTTTCATGGATCCATAACTAAAGACCCAAACACCTTTTTGTTTGAGTTTGACGTTTTATGCATTATCTATGACTACACTACATAGATGCACATAAGTTAAAGCTATTCTCTGCTACACTCAAGGATGCAGCCTTGAGATGGTTCATGGGTTTAGGAAGATATTTTGTGACAACTTGGCTGCAAATGAAGGAAAATTTTCTAGTAAAATACCAAGATTATTGCAGGCCAAGTAGCAGAGGAGGTGATGAGCTCTTCAAGATGGAACAAAAGGAAGATGAGCCCTTTGTAATATTGCTTGGAAAGATTATTATTAAGTGTATAGAAGTCAAGACACATGAGATTACCTAATGAGTCCCTTAAGCTAATTTTCTTAAAAGGACTCAGTGAAGAGGATATGGATGCTTTGGACCTGATAGGAGCTGGAGATATCTCAAAAGATACCTTTGAGGAAATTTGTGAAGCCTATAGGAATTACTCCAGAGAAACCATGAAGATAATCAAAAGTGCTAGATCAAAGGGTGGATTAGCTACCAAAGGAATTGGGGACATATCCAAATCAAATATTGTAAACATGTTCAAGAATATGAAACAAGAGATAGTCAATGACATGGCTACCCAACTTGATTCTTTACATGTCAAGAAGAAAAGATAAGATGTTGAGGTAACACTCACTGAGTTTTGACATGCATGTAGAAGGAAGAAAGCTAATTACAGATGCAGAGGATTAGCCAACATTGCACAAGAAAAGGAAGTTGGACTGGAATTCAAGATGATAGAAACAAAGGATGGAAAATTATTCTATGTTGCTCAAAGAAATCCATGGCCGCCAAGACAAGTAAGTATGTCACAAGATCATATGCCATATTTTCAAAATTAGTCTAGTAATCTATATATGTAACCCCCACCTTAGGTGATAGTCAAAAATTTGGGCTCCATACCCTACCCAATACCAACAATAATGGAAACCTCAGTTTTTAGGACAACACTGGAAATAACCCCCTCAATCATGACAACAACCTTGAAGAGGAGGGCAACAATGGAATAACCCACCTCCTAACTATTAACAATCTTACCAGTAACCTCCTTACCCGTAATAGCAAGCTATGATGCCAAATCCCTAAGTAGGATATCAACCAAAAGCCACTCAGCTACCAGCTCAACCAACACTCAACCCCAAAAATAAAGTTGCTCATTCAACCTATACCACTTAATTAAATTGTTGTCATGCAAATGTGCAACAGGGAAATTGGCAATTTTCCAACATGACAACGATACCCCTGTAAAAAAATTCATGTTCAATCATTTCCGAAATACCTTGGGTCTTCCCAGTCATTCCGATGACCTCCCAAGTCATGTTAACTCATTCCCCTAGGTGATTTAGGAAATTCAATTCAATCTCCTAGGTGATTTTAGGAATTCATTGAAAAATGCAAACTTCGAGCAGTTGTGAGAAGGGTTATCACTGGCCTTCCTAGGACTGAAACAACTCCATGGAGTGGAACGAGAAAATACAAATTAGACAAAAGATGAATCAAATTCCTAGGAAAATCATGGAATTTATTTATGAAGATTCAGGAAAGATCCAAAGAAGTTGGGATAGTTTCACTAAAATCAGGGTTCATAGGCCTAGGTAGTGCATAGGCCAAAACAACTGTTGAGATTACGAAGGTGATTCCGAGAGCTCTAGATGGGTTTAGAAGAAAAATGAAACATAATTGGAAATTGAATTCAAATTCCTACAATATGGTGAAATTATGTTTTTCACAACACTTTGGCAATGGGTCTGCAAGCAGTTTTTCTCATACACAGGTGGAATACCAAATCAAAAATATGATTTTTCAGAGAAACCATTTATGAATCAATATATGAAACCCCCACCATTGGATTCATAATTCCATTTCCATCAATATCATACAAAATTTCGTCAATCATGTCCATCGGGAGCTCAAGTTATCACTGTTTCAAGTTGCCCTTTTGGAGCGAGTTCGGGAGTTAGTCAAATTTTGGAAGGACACATGTCAGATCTAGGAGCCTAGAGGAATTTTTGTCCCTCACATCCCTCAAGGTAAGGGAAATTAAGGTTGGAAAAAAATCACCCACCCCCTAAGGAGACTTGTGGTAACCGACCGACTTCCGACCCCTTAGTGCTTTAATCCCCTGCCGTCAGATCTCTACCACATGTCAAGCTGAGGCACTGAAAATTTATGTCCCTTTGAGGTGAGGGATATCAAGGACATGAAAATGCACCCAAATCAAACTCAAAAATTTGAATTTTTTTCTAATTGTTTACCGCTTCTTGTTGCTTCTCATTGCCAGAAGAAAAGTTGCAGAGAACACCTCAGTCCACCATTATTGCTCCAAACCAGCTCCACCATGGAAAAAAAACCTTCCACTCCATGAATATGCATAGGTTTCAAAGAATAGATTGATTGAAAGAGCCAAAGGAATGAAGAATGAAAGAGAAGAGTGAAGGAATTCTTCAGAAACCTCCATTGTCGTGAGACGAAGATTTGAACATATCTTGCAAGCCAGTGCAAGAAATGAAGAACTATCTATTGTTGAGTTATTCAATCATGAAGTCCATTAAAAATCACCTTCAAACCTCCCCTTTGCAAAAAGGAATTCTCATAGCAAAGAAATTTCACTTTCAACTCCATTAAAGAACAAAGTTCAATTTCCTATCAAACCGACAACCGGATCGAAGAGAAATTTCACTAGTGAGACAAGAAGCAAAAACCTATTGCAATGGAGTTTATTTCATCACGAATGGAGAAAAAAACCAGACCTATAAATTTCAAGCTCCATTAATGGCCACCATGATACTAGTAGTGGAAAAAATCAGCGAGCTACCTCTCCACTTCTCAGGGTTCCGAGAGGCGAAAGTGCAAAATCTGGAGGGAATGATCATTGAAAAATCTAGTTTTACATGAACTATTTTTTGTGCCATGAAGTCCCTATTTTTTATGGATATTGAGGAATTATTTTCATCATATTTCTTCCATGTCACATAAAGAACAATCTGTGAAAAATGCAGCGAGCTACCTCTTCACTTCTTAAGGTTCCAATGGGTGAAATCGCTCGAAAATTGGAGGGAATGATAGTTGAAAAATCTAGTTTCATGTAAACTAGTTTTTGTGCCATGAAGTCCCTATTTTTTAGGGATATGGAGGGTTTTGTTTTTGTTAGTATTCTTCCCCCACCAATGAAAATATCATTTTCCAACTTGTTCAGATGAAGGAATTGCTCAAAATTCAGAGTGTAGAACCTTGGAATAAAACCCAGCGTTTCAATTATTACAATCTAACATTCGTGGAGAACTTACTAAAAATAGCATGCCTTCCTACATAGGGGTCTATTACTTTGGGTAAGCCACCATTTTAAGAGGCTACGAAGAAGGCGGTGAACACAGAGGGAGTATCACAGGCAAAGTCATCAAAAAGGTCATCTCGGCTCGCAATTGACACTTACTAAAAATAGTAAGTGGTTCCATAAGCCCCTACTATAAATATCCAGTTGATCCAAAAGGTGAGAGGAACACAATAAGAAGAAATAATTCAAGCTACCATATCCGATTGAGGTTGGGAAAAGCTAACTACGACACTTACTAAAAATAGTAAGTTGCCCCATGTGTACTTACTAAAAATAGCATGTTGTTTTCAAAAGGTCGGTTTTACAACGAGACATTGAGGGATAATCATTCGGTCGATATCACCATTTGGGGTTTAGAAAGGAAAAATACAAAACTTTCTAAAGATAGTAAGTTGTCCCTTCCAAATATAGAAAGTGTTAAGGAAACATGAATTTTAAGTGCACATGTTGGTCTAGTTTCTTAGGTGTAATCGATCATGAAGAGATGGTGGTTTTTATGGTTTGGAATGATCATCTCATTTTATAAAGCAAGGCATCACAAGGAAAATCACGTGAATTCATATTTATCACTTAAGGAGTCGAGTGATTTAAAGAGATTTGATCGAAATGATTTCAATGAGTCAAAGAGTTCATCAACCAAGTTTAAATGAGGGTCATCATGGGAATTGTATGTGTTCATCTAGGTGCTTGAAAGGAATGATAAGAAGATTGTTCCAAGCCGTGATCTCGGATGATAAGAGCGCACCACATTAGATTTGCAAAGCAGAAGAGCTAAAATACCATATATGGAAATCTATCATAATCCATAATGCTCAATATATTACAATAGAATGACTTGAATTATTTAATAAGAAAGATGTACATATAGAAGGAGGGAAGTGTAACTACTACCTAAATTAGTGGTGAAGAACTCCCACTAACTGATACTGGTAGTTAAGTTAACTCCAAAAGACTAGTAAGCTAACTCCACACAACTAGTACACCTAAGCAAGCTAACCCAACAAGTGTAGGGCTAACACAAGTGTAAGAATTATCCTAATAAATAAATAAAAGGATAAATAATAACTTACACTAACACCCTCCTGTAAGCATAGCTTAGGTGGGTGGAAAAGAAGGTGGGTCTTGGCAACAAGGCTTGATGAGGTACCCACATATAATAACTGGGAAAAATGGACACTGCAAGGTACCCAAAACTAGTAATAACAAAGTAGAGAGCAAAATCCTGCTACAAGATATCCTCAGAATCTCGACTCCAAAAACTTGTATAATGCTGAAGAAGTGTGGTGCACACTATGGTCTGAATCCACTGCTTGATCATATAACTCAAAAATAACTGACACTGGGCTTCACCAGAATAGCTCCATGCAAGGAGACTGTTAATGGAGTGATTTCAAAAAGTGAAAAACAAACACCAAACATAATTTGATCAACTGCTACAAATAGGTGTGCCACGATCCAAGAAAAACCAAGGCAACAAGGCAAGGACACGAGATCCAAATAAATAGGAGTGCCACGATCCAAGAAAAAGCCAAGGTAACAAGGCAAGGGCACGAAACCCGAAGAAGCAGTATCAACACCACACCCTCCCATACTGCAGAATGGGTAGAGTGACACCATAGATCTGTATGAGTTGTCAAAATCAACTACTCGAACACTGACAAACTAACATTGGGCTCCACCAGAATAGCTCCCCCACAAGAGAGACTGTCAACATGCAAAAAAAAGTGTCGAAAATACAGATCCAAAATATCTCAACAAACAAGAGAGATATAAATGTATACACCCATAGATACAAGAATGTAATACCCAAAATTTTAGGACGTCGGGCTCAACTGAAAATGCATCCACAAGTGATCACAACACCCTCCCGAATTTGGCACTTTATAATTGAGTGCATGTAAATATTACAATGAGTAATAGTACCTTTTACATTTGAAATATGTGTATAAAAATGTCACCAATGCATAGATCTCGAAAAAATACACAATTTCAAAAAAAAGATCACCTTAATCCAAGCTATGGATCAAAAGTTATGAGCTCTACAAGGTTTTTTTATTAAAATAATATTTTAATGTTGATCTTTTAAAAGGTACACGTGACACCCAAATGTCCAAAGGGTAAAAGAGTGCATCCACACGATACATGCTTACGACCAAAGGATAAAAGCATGCACCCAAAACCTAAAATGTCTCAGAGGGTAAATCATTGCGTCAGAGGGTACACGCTTATATCCAATGGATAAAAGAATGCACCCAGAGGGTACAGATCTGCGTCCAGTGGATAAAAGATTGCATCCAAAACCAAAATACCCAAAGGGTAAAAGAATGCATCCGGAAGGTACATGCTTATATCCAATGGATAAAAGAATGCACCCATAGGGTACAGATCTGCGTCCAGTGGATAAAAGATTGCATCCAAAACCGAAATACCCAGAGGGTAAAAGAATGCATCCGAAAGGTACACGCTTATATCCAATGGATAAAAGAATGCACCCATAGGGTACAGATCTGCGTCCAGTGGATAAAAGACTGCATCCAAAACTGAAATACCCAGAGGGTAAAAGAATGCATCTGGAAGGTACACGCTTATATCCAATGGATAAAAGAATGCACCCAAAAAGTACAATTGTGAATACAAACTTTGACTGCAAATATCTTTTTTTTGGCACTTGTATCAAAAATAGAGAGAAACCCAAAAAGTTTCTTAAAAACCTAGAAATCTGATATAATTTTTGAGCCAAAAATATGTCTATACATAATTGTATGGATTTTTTGAGAAATGTGCCAAAAAAACTTTAAAATGCCCAGATTTGACTGTCTCAAAACATGGCCGAGTTTACAGTCAATTCTAGGGTTTTGGCACCTTCCAAATCTAATGGCGCACTCCATTTTGCATAAAAATGCATGCTGCAGAAAATTGCTCACAAATTCCAAATACATGAAAATAATAAACCCTTGCTTGCAAAGAAAAACTTACAGATGGATGTCTACATCATCTATGGCTCTGATACCATGAAAGAAATGATAAGAAGATTGTTCCAAGCCGTGATCTCATATGATAATAGCACACCACATTAGATTTACAAAGTAAAAGAGATAAAATACCATATATGGAAATCTATCATAATCCATAATGCTCAATACATTACAATAGAATGACTTGAATTATTCAATAAGAAAGATGTACATATAGGATGAGGGAAGTGCAACTACTACCTAAATCAATGGTGAAGAACTCCCACTAACTGATAGTGGTAGTTAAGTTAACTCTAAAAGATAAGTAAGCTAACTCCACACAACTAGTACACCTAAACAAGCTAACCCAACAAGTGTAGGGCTAACACAAGTGTAATAATTATCCTAATAAATAAATAAAAGGATAAATAATAACCTACACTAACAGAGCTTCAGCGGTAAACCTCAAAAAAATGTTTCGAACACTCATTCTATGGTCCAGGAGTTTGCAGTCATCACTAGATTGGGAAAATGATTTCAAGTTATTCAAGGGAGAAATCTTCATTAGTGTAGAAGATCACTAATGGCAAAAATCTTCACTCAAAGTTCATGACTGCATCAAGGCATTCAAAGAATTTTGTCACGAGGAGTGTTTTCCCTTCATTCCTTCATTCTTCCTCTCTTTCCCTCTCTTCTTTCTCTCCATTCTAATTCTTTGTTATGCGTCATTATTGTAATTTTTCCTATTCACTTAAGTGACCTATTTTAAATTTGTAAAAAATATTTTCTCAAAATTATAAGAGAAATATTTAATTCATGGAAAACGAAAGGTCACGAATGGAATATGGAAACAAAGAGTCATGTGAGGGAGTTGAAAGGACAAATCAAATTTCTATTAATTGGGATGGCCTCTCCATTCCAAAGGGATTCCATATTTTGGAAGAACTCTTACTATGTAGCATTGTGATAGCTTGGTTGAAGCTTTGTATTCATCACTACACATGGAATAAAATCTAGACTTCTTCTATTTCCCTTTCTATCTTTTCCTCTATTTCTCTCTTTCATGCACTTTTGCAAGCATGTGTGTTCCTATATGGAATTGGAGAGGAACTTGGTGTCCTTGATAGATGAATTTTAAAAATTGGTGTTTTAATTCATTAGTCCCGCTTAGCTTCATTGTTCTTTCCTCTATATCAAGGTTGAACTACTCCGATTCTTGGGTGTGAGCTTTGCAATCTACCCATGATAGTAATCTTCCTTGCATAATTTCCCCCCTTTTCCCTTCATCGCTATAATTTCCTCCCTTGTACCCCCATATAGGCACTTTTTCATAGGTTCAATGGAGTGTCCCTATGTGGTCCCCTGTCCAGTTTTCCCCCATAACATTTAGATAGGATTAGGATTAGTTTATTTTCAATAATGGGAGTTGTACCATTCGGCGTAGAGGGGCGTAGCCTGTGAATGTTGGTGGAGACACACTGATTTGTATACCTGAAATTTTTTTCTCACCGACACACTCAATGCCCTACTTATTGAGTTGATGTTAATAACATTCATCTTTACTTAGGAAGAGCACTTCCTCCACCAAGTAAACCCACCATTACGAGATATATGTAGATGAATCATAGTTGTTCACGGTGATCGATATGTTGTAAAGCTAAAACATGTTACAAGATTATTTGTAACATAATGAACATAGTTTTAACAAGGGTAAAATGTAAGCTAATTAACCACCATTTACAAAGAGATTACAGGAAAATAAGGTTGACCCCAAATTAGATTCAGATTCTGATTTTGTCAATTAACTGAAGGATATTTACGTAAAGATTCCACTAAATCAAGCCATCAAGCACGTGCCCATTTATTAAAAACTAGTAAAGGATATATGCATAAAGAAACCATGTAGAAAAAGGAAGTATCCATCCATTGTACAAGTTATTGGATAGTTTCACTGATATTATGCTTGGAAATTCAGTTTTACCCAAGTACATAGATCCAAGAAGTCCCTTAGTGAACATTACAATCAATGGAATCACAATAAATAACACTAATTGAATAAATTCAGTTCTAAACTTCATGACTAAGAAAATTATGGATAATCTAAAATTAGAAGGACTAAGGCCAACTACGGCCTTACAACTTAGATAGATCAAAAGTTAGACACGAAGGAGTCTTTGAGGCCATAGTTGTAGTGGTGGACTCTTGGGAATACCCCTCGACTTTATTTTCCTTCAACCAAAATCAATTTTAGGATGATATCTTAGTATTCTAGGAAGGGCAATGTTTTCCATTATCGATGTACTCATAGGTTGTAGGTCTAACAACATGATTATTTATAATGGAAGTGGTACCAAGAAGCTCATGCTCTATCCTCCGCCTAACTATGAATGATGAAGCTCGAGATAATTTAGGTTGAAGAACCAGACTCAAATCAGACCTCTTTACAACAACTCATGATTTTGGATAAGTCTTGTACAATTAAAGGACAAGAAGAAGATGTTGTTCTCTCCAATGTCTTGTAAAAAAATATGGAAGAAACAAAGAAGTGGATGAAAAATTAAGGTTTTTAAACTACCCCTTGAACCAAGTTCTACCGTAACAAAGCACCATGGATATTCTAGGTGATAATTTCATTTTTTCATCAACTTCTTCCCCATGAGTGTATACTAAATTCTGTTAGCAATAATGTATATTCAATGATTGATCTCTCCAAGAATGTGTAAATAACTTTGGGAAGGCCACTTAATGTAAACAAGATGCTAATTATGCAAAAAGATCAATTGTTGATTGCTAATATGCAAAAACATAAAGCATCGTTTGCATTGGATTATGTTGACATATGTGGGATTCATCCTAATATTTGCACTCATAAGATGTATATCAAAGAAATTGTAAACCAATCGGTAAGGCACAAAGGAGAATGAACCTAACGGTAAGAAAGATTATAAAAGGATAATTGAAGAAGTTACTTTGGATGTTGGATTTATATATCACATATAATATAGTCAATGGGTGTCACCCCTTATCATTGTGCCAAAGAAGAATGGAAAATTTAGGATCTGCATAGATTATAGGGAGCTGAATACAACTACAAAGAAAGATCATTTTCCACTACCTTTCATTGATCAAGTACTTGATACTTTGGTCTGGTAAAAATTATTTCTCTTTTCTTAATGGATATAGTGGCTATAATCAAATTCAGATTGCACTAGAGGATCAAGAAAAACTACCTTCACATGCCCATGGGGAACATTTTTCTATTCAGTTATTCCATTTGGCTTGTGTAATGCACTTGCTACATTCCAGAGGGCAATCTTGAGTATCTTTTCAAATTTGAAAATGACTGCATGGAAGTCTACATGGATGACTTCACTATACATGGAAACAATTTTGAAGAAGCTTTGCAAAATCTAAACAAAGTTTTGAAGAGATGCAAAGAACACAACCTGCCTTAAGAAATGAAAAATGCTACATGATGATGTTTGAAGGTATAGTCTTGGGACACTATCTTTCTTCTAATGGAATTCAAGTTGATCTAACAAAGATATCGTTATAATAAACCTACCAACACCAAAGAAACAAAATGATGTTAGGATATTTCTATGCCATGATTGATATTATAGAAGGTTCATACAAGATTTAACAAGGTTGTAGCACCAATTTTTGCATTACTAGGGAAGGATGTTGAGTTTTGAATGAACATTGTGAAGATGCCTTTCGGACCTTGAATAAAATGTTAACTATTGCTCAAGTATTAAGAGGACCACATTGGAACTTTCCTTTCCATATCCACATTGATGTATAAAAACCATGTTATTAGAGGTGTTCTGGGACAAAAATATGGAGTTCTGAATTATGTAATTTATTATGTTTACAAAAACTTGCAGCATGAAAAACTAAATTATACACTAATAGAAAAAGATTTCTTGGCATTGCATATGCTATCAAAAATTAGAGACTACATAAAAGATTATCAATGTTCATTCATACTGATGATACTACAATCAAATATCGATAAACAAACCAAGTAGTAAGTAGAAAAATCATAAGGTGGATACTCCTATAAGAGTTTGATGTCACCATATTAGAAAAGCCTGACAAGGACAACGTGGTAGCATATTTCATCTCAAGGATGGAGACTAATGATGAAGAACAAGTAGTTGATGACTCCTTTCTAGATGAGAACTTATTTTCTATTTCTACAAAAACACCTTGGTATGCAAACATAGCCAATTATTTGGTCTTAGGTAAGACACCACCACATTACTTATACTCTGAAAATCAATATATAGTTGAAAAGAGTGTATTTTTTTCTTAGATATCTGGATTAATATTTCATACTAGACAAAATCAAATCATGATAAGGTGTATAGATGATGAGGAGATATTTGATGTCCTGAGATCCTACCATAATGAGCCTTGGGGAGGGCATTTTGCTGCAAAAATAACAACGCATAAAGTGTTAAAAGCTGGTTATTATTTGCCAACATTACACAAGGATGCAACACTATACACCAAGAGATGTGATCAATGTCAAAGAATGGGAAAGCCCACCAAATCTAATGAAATGCAATTGCAGCCTCAATTGGTCTTAGAGCCTTTTGACAAACGGGGCTTAGACTTTATTGGCCCTATAGATCCTAAATCTTAACAAATAGATTACATCTTGGTATACATGATTATCTAACCAAGTGGATAGAAGTGAAGGCATTATCAAATCAGAAAAAATGAGAATGTAGCTGAGTTTCTTTATGATCACATCTTCACAGGATATGGAGTTCCAAGGAGATTATTCTTGATCAAGGTACACATTTTACTATTGATGTAATTTCTAATATAGTTGAGTATGAAATCAGACATATGAAGTCTCATCATACCATCCTAATCTAATCAAGTAGTAGTTACAAATAGGGAGATAGAGGCCATCTTGACAAAGACCATTACACTACATAGGAAATATTGGGTAGAAAAACTTCCGAGGAGGTAGTATGGGCATTTAACAAAACATGGAAAACAACTAGTTTCACACCATTTGAAATATTATATGATATGATTGTAGTTTTGCCAATTGAATTTGAGCACAAAACACTAAGAACTACACTTGAGCTAGACATAGATTTATCTGAAGCTCAAAAGTAGAGAATAAAATGACATGACCAAAGCATTAGGACAAGACAATTTTAAGAAGGTTTTGGAAACTCTTGTTTGATTCAAAATACAAAGACCATATTGAAAAACTTAGGACAAGGTGGCTAGGTCCTATGAGATTGAGAAAATATTTCCTAATGGAGCTGTAAAACTCACCACCATAGATCATGTGAGGTTTAAGTTATTGGTGAATGGACATGGGTTGAGATTGTACAAGAAACTAGTTGACATAAATACATTCATACAATAGTTCAGAGGAGGTCAAAGTAGGATGGAATTAAGGACATAAGAATTAAAATCAGGAGTTAATCCTTCTTACTCATTTTCCGAGGTTTCATAGGATTGAGAAATTTCAGTGGCCTTGGTATATTTAGATTGTTGATTATTCTAGGGACAAATAAAAGTGTTGTGATCATCCCTTTTGGTGATCAACAATACTTTTCTAACATTTTATTTCTTAGAGTTTTTGTTTTATAGGGTTTGATGTAAGTTGATTGCAAGAGTGTATGATCTCCATCACAAGGAGAGAATGCAATAAATGAAGGTACCCCTTAGCAGTAACATGGAAAACCCTTATTTTGTCTTTTTTGTTTGGCTGAAATCGTGATTGCGTGATTGGAGATCAAGGATATCTACATGTGCGAGATATGGAAAAGAGACAACTGACACCCCAACATACTAGCATTACCTCTCCAGGGAGTTATCTGGTTTTAGTAAGGACCAACCTATATCATTTCAACACATGTCTGCAACATCATAGCAAGTTTACATGCAGCCAAGGCAAAAATCCAAAAAATCATGCACAATAATCATTCCAAACAAACATCGAGATAAGTGCACTCCACTATCACTTTATTAAAGTATAATTAGAATGATTATCATTAATTAGCATTTATGCCAAGTCATCATGTATTTACTACATTTAAAACATTGTCTCCTTTTATGTTATGATGTGTCCCTCCACATAATCCCATGTTGTCAAATCAATTCAATTTGTGTGCTTCATATGGTCACGTCAATCAATGATCACTCATGTAACCGTGCTACATGTAATTTTGCTCTCAAAGTTAAAAACACTCAAAAAATTTGACACAACTCAATTATGCATTTTTTTCAAGAAAAGTTGTGTGATTGCATGTTGAGACTAGAGCAAGTTCTAGATTCACAATGGGAGGATATTTGATACAACATGAACCCACAGAGCATTCTCAACTTCTTAGCAACCCTCAAATTTTACAAGTATTTTCAAGATATTGGTTGGATGGATTACATAAACCAATTTTAGGGATTCAATGAATCAATGGTTTAAGATTTTTCCAACACACTTACTGATGGAGAGGAAAAAGTGAAGGGTTTATCAATCAAAATCAATGATGAATTCTTAGTGGAGGTATCTGGCCTACCCATTGAGGGAGAACCATTTCTAGAGAAGGCTAACCCAGGAGGTAGAAAGGATAAAATTTACAGATGATGACGATGCATTCATCACCGATAGAAAGGTACACAAATAACTTCCCTTAAACCCTTATGGGCTGAGGTTTCTAATTATCTAATTAAGTACTTCACATGTGAGGGAAGATATTCTTAAATCAGATATAAGAAATACAATTCAATTCAAAAGATTGTTAAATCACTTAAAGAATAACATGCAAGTGAATATACCCAATTTCTTGAATGAGATATTAAAGAGGATGAGTAGAGAGGCACATAAGGGAAAGTTTACACTGTCACACCATTGTCTCATCACCTTGATAGTAAAGCACACCCTGCAAAGGGATTATCCTGAGATAAGGTGGGAAGATTTTGCAAGGGCTAGGAGTATTGATGAATTGTTGGGAAATAGGTGGAAGAGGAGAAAAATAAATGAGAGCTCTTCCACACATGTATTTGAGTGTACAAAAATAATATCCCATCCTCAAGAACCCCTTGCTTCTGAGAATTTTCCATCTACTGAGAAAAACCCTGAACCAATCTCACCTGAAAGAATTTTTATTGTTGAAACCCTCCTAGAATTCTCTACTCCTGAATCATCTACCTCCAAGGGTAAAAGGAATTCTTCCAAGTCCACTCCTACACCACCAAGGTGCTCTCATAGGCTAAAAACCAAAAGGCCAAAAACCTCCAAGCCAACAAAATCATAGACCATATCACTTGATAGTGATATGGAAGTCTGCAGAGGATAACATTAAGCCATGGAAACAATGTAGGGAGGTACTAATGCTACATTTTATGAGAAACATTTCCCTAAAGAGGCCATAGAGGGACAAGAAGAGAAATCTCATAATTTGGATATTGTGTGTGTAATGGAGGGTCATGTAGAGAATAATGAAGAAGAAGTTGGAGGAGAAACTGGATAGGAATACCCTGAAGAATCCATGAAGGAGCATGTGGAGGAAACTCATATAGATGAGACCGTTTTTGACATATAAGGTTATGGGGAGAAGATAGGAGAAAAATTTGGAAAGGAAACTAACCAGATACAGTTCATGTAGTAGAAGGTCATGAGGAAGAAAAAGAAAAAGAAATTGGTGAACAAATTGAACATGAACACATGCCCCAAATTGTTGAGGAATTCATTGAGCACTTGGTACATGGAATTGAGGAAAGTAAAATGTGGGTAGAATTTGAACAAGGACAAGAAAAAAATCATATGGTTGAGGATGATGTAATTGAGCAAATCTTGGAGAAAACACCACCTTTTTGGAGCAGGAACCACATGTCAGTGAACAACAAATGGATGTAGCACCAGGTAACCCCAAATTTGTTATTAAGTAAATTGTAAGAAAACTTTTTTGTAAGGAAACAAACACACAACCAATGATGCGTAAATTTGATTACTTGATGAATCAATTTGATAACTATGTTAATAGGTTAAAGGGAAAGTGTGAAATAGAAAAATAAGAAATCATCTTCCAGCACAAACAATAACTTGAGGAAAAATACAAAGAAATTAAAAGGCTAAAGAAAAATAAAGAAGATACCCTTCAGGTGGCCCATGAAATATTCAAATGTAGGCCTCCCTCCAACGTTTATGCTATTTTATTAAAAGAGAATATGTTGCAACTCAAACTCACATGCATCAATTCTAAGATACCATATGATATTAGTGGAGCTAGGAACTTCTTTAGGTTATATCTGAACAACCCTCATGAAATTCAACTCTTATTATGTGAACTCTACATGTACAATTATGCTCTTGAGTATGATAGGGATTGGATTCTAGTCCTATACATTAGATATGTTCAAGTCAAAGCCCTCTGTTCTTATTTTGTGAATGAGTTGGATAGAGAAATACAAATGGAATAATAAAAGCATTTGGAGAAGTTATAACCACTCGATGATCTTGGATGAATTTAAAAAAATGGAGAAATTTTAGAAAAGTATATGAAAGTATAAGAAGAAGAAGAGTGTGGAAAATGAGGAAAGTAACATATGAGGAAGTTAGAGTAATGGTTAGAGATCATGGAATTTAGGTGGTACAAACATGTAGGATGTAATGGAATGAGATGTCTCTTGAAATGCAAAAGAAAGAGATGCACTCTTACCCTAACATAATGCCAACTCTAAGAAGAGTGAATGCATACATTGAAATTTCTACTGAATGTGTAGATACCTAGTTTCTAATTGGCTATCATCCCCCAATATTCCAATTTCCAATACCCACATGGACAAGTGACATACTAATGAATGAAATGATATAGAGAATAGTTATGCAGTGGTTAAGGATAAACAATGGTTACTTATTCACGAGTAACTAGGATTTATATATACTCCAGTTGATTTTAGACGTGAATGCAACATCATACAACAGGGAATTGAGCCACTTAAATGAGGAAATTTAAGGAATTAAGCCTAGGGGTGTGATGAGTTGTTTAAATTCCCTTTATAAAAACTCATCTTCTGTATTTTGTTAAGCCATTGAAGCCATGTCCTTGTATTTCCCAGTTATATTGTTGAACATTATCATCATAACATGAAATTATGGCATGAATAATGATTAATATAGTTATAACTAATTACCTTTATTTTGTGGTATTTTGTGTGTGCATTTATTCTCTTGATTTCAATAAGTTGTTTGAATGATGATTTGTGTGGTATCACTATTGTTTACAACCAACTTGTTATAGGCATCCACTCATCCATAACCAAAGGACTTGTTTCAGCACAAAGAACTCTTCCGACAACCAAATGAGATTACCTACAACAAAGAATCCATGATTATGAATATATCTTGGAATGTGAATAACGACACTCGAGTCTGTATGTGTCGTTGAAGAGGTGAAGATTCAATAACTAGAACATGAGAAGTGGAAGTTAAACACATGATTTAAAGAACTTATTAGTTACTTGAGTTATGTGTTTGATATCTGAACACTTGTTAATTAGTTTTGTTGCATGTGTTAAAAATCTTGTTGATCTATTTGAGATCTTCCACTTATTCTACCGAAGATCTTTTACTTAGTCTATTTGAACTCCTAGTTGAACTCTTCTTCTCACATTTTTTCTTTTGTAATTGAGGAGTATAAGAGAAAAGGGTTAATGTTGGAAATCTATCTAGATGGAGAATTAGAGAATAGAGGATACACAAATACAAAATTTTCTTTGTTCCTAAATGTAATATTCATGCCAATTCAATAAAGAATCTGAGTTTTGTTCAAGTAGCTTTTAGTTACAATCCTTAGGAGGGATTAGCACCCAAGGCATGGCCCACTTGTGGTCTGTTAAACCCTCCATAGTTTTGTTGCTCTGTTTCATTGCATTATTAATATAGGAATAAATTTATCTCTTTATCGACATTCTGAATTTATAAGATTTGTTTTTAGTCATAGTGTTAGAATCCATTTACTTTTAGTTCTGAGTTTTGTTTCAAGTATTTTACTTTCAAGCCTTGTTATTTTCAAGTATAGTAGTGACGACTATTTATTTCCATACCTCATAAATTCCCTGTAACTATGTATACAACACTGACATTATTGAAATTTTACGTCCCCTGGTTTGATGATTAAATGATCTTGAATTAGTAAGCATTAGATTAATTTTTGCATGTTAATTTACACCACCAAGAGCCTTGATGATAAAGAAATATGATGGTGATGTTCCTTCAAGTGAGGATTGAAAGTTACTAATCAATTCACGTTGCTGAAAAAGGAGTACAATCTGAGGAATAGGAAAATCAATAGATATGCTCCTACAACTAAAACTAATATGCCCATCCTTTCTAATCTCCCCAAATATGCTCCCCAGAGAAATGTGTTGAACAAAACCTATAATTCATCCGATCCAAGTAGTTATTCCATGTCTTCCACTAGAAAAAACCTTTTTCCATCCAAAAAAATAGTCACAGTACCCTCCAATACCCCCCTTCCCAAGTATAATGTGTGTGATATGGCCCAAATCCTAAGCTAGATAAAGATCACGGTTCCCATTTTGGAATTATTAAGGATCCTTGAGCATAAAAAGTGAGATTTCGAGTATTTGGGTTTCAAAGAAGATGTGATTGCTACAAACAATACTCCTGTTAATAAAGAATCATCCCCCACAATTGTTGAGGCTGAGGTGGAGGAAACTGAAGAGGAAATGAAAAATTCTCTTGAAATATACTTGGGAACTTCCTTAGTAGAAATACGGTTGGAAGTCAAACCTTTTTCACCTCCCTTACTATAAATGGAAGTCGAACCTCTTTTCACCTTTTATTCGGTGCTTCGTGTAACATCACGCCTCTCATGATCATGAATGAATTAAATATAAAGATAAATGCCACTTTTGGGAAATGTTTTTCCATGGATTCTAGGGAGGTACCTGTGGTTGGCTATGTGAGGGTATTGATTGTGCAATTGGTAGCATATCTAGGAAAGTACTTAACTATGAACGTTTTCATTATTGATTGCCCCACCAAGTGGGGAATGTTGTTGTCAAGAAAGTGGGAAGCTAGTGTGGGTGGAAGTGTCCAAATGGATATGTCATATGCTTCCATACCGTTGGAAGGAAAATTGGTCAAATTATATAGGGAAGATAAAATGTTGCACCTTATTGAGGATCCTAATAATGCTTCTTATGAAGTAATTTTTGCTAATGTATACTTGGATAATTTTATAGGCAATGCTGATTTTGAAGACTAATGTCTGGATGTAAATTCTCAGTTTGAAGCAGGAGATCCTGTGGACCATGAATTTTGATGGAGCATGCTCAAATAGTGGTAATGGGGCAGGAGTGGTGTTGATTTCTTTGAATAGTGGATCTTTTAACTTCTCCTTTAGACTGAATTTTGGTTGCACAAATAATGTGGCTAAATATGAAGCACTCTTGTTAGGATTAAGGATTGCTTGGAGACATGGAATAAAATATCTCCTTGTTAAAGGGGATTCTAAATTGGTAATCAAGCAAGTAAGAAAATTATATGTGGCAAAAATTAGAGGTTGAAACAATACCGGAATGCAGTATGGGATCTCCTTGAATTTTTTGATTCATTTAATATTGAGTACCATGAGAGAAGAAAAAATGTAGCGGATGATAGGACAACAGATCCTGGCCTCACAATATGAAAATGAGGATCTATCCCCATACTATAGATTTGAATTAGAAGTATTAGTTTGACCTTCTGTACTTGATAATATCCAACACTGGAAAGTATTTGATGATGATTCACATATCAAAATATTATTGAATTGTCAAGGTGAGTTTGTGGACTAGATAATTGACCTAAAAAATATGATAGAGGTATGTGAGGGGAAGGAAACACTTTTGGAAAATAAGTAATTCAATTAAAAACTAATGTGATCCCAAGGGGATTAGTTAGTCTAGAATATTCCTTTGATAGACACAACAGAGCAGTTCATAAATTTGTTACTTTGTCAAAAGATGTTGTGGAGTGTATTGTGGCTTCATGCCAAGATCTTAGAAACATATGGTTGGGAAGAAATTTGAATAAATAAGAAAGAAAGGCCTATACTAAGTTGTTAAAAAAGTATCAGGATTTCCTTTCTTGGTCTTATTATGAATTGAAAGCTTACAAAAAGGATTTTTTCTAGCATGAGATACCATTGGAACCCCACACTAATCCCTTAAAAAAAAAGAGGCTTATTAACCCTATTCTCGTAGCTAAGATGCAGGAATAATTGAAGAAGTTGGGAGATGGTGGCATAATAAATCTTACTCAGTACTCTACATGGGTGGAAAATTTGGTGCTAGTAAGGAAAAATAATGGGGACATAAGGCTCTATGTTTATTTTAGAAATTTGAATAGGACCTCACTCAAATATAGTTACCCATTTCCCAATATGGACAATCTATTGCGAAGTAATGGGGTAAAAGCGTTATCTACCTTGGATGGTTTTTCTAGGTATAATCAAAGTTGTGGTCAAAGAATCAAAGCAAATATAAACTGCGTTCACCACTCCTTTGGGAACTTATGTGTATGTTAGAATGCCATTTGGATTCATGAATGTTTGGGCTACATTCCAGAGACCGATGGACATTGCTTTTGCATGATTCATAAATGAGTTCATCGTTGTGTACCAGGATGACATTACATTTTTCCGAAAAAGAGGGGACCACTTGATGCATTTGGAGAAGATCTTGATTAGATGTAGAGAATACACCATTTCACTAAATCCCAAGAAATGTCATTTTGGTGTGTAAAATTAAAAATTGATTGAACACATAGTATCTCATCAAGGAGTCATGATTGATCTAGAAAGGGTGGAAGCTATTGATAAAGTTCCCATCCCCTTGTCAAAAAAGGGCATTCAATCATTATTTGGGAAAATTAATTTTGTGAGAAGATTCATCTCCAATTTCGCTGAAATCACTTTTCCAATTACCAATATGTTGAAAAAATATCAGGTAATCAAGTGGAATGATGAGGCAACTCAAGCTTTCAAAGGGGTAAAGGAGGCACTCAAGAATGCTCCTGTATTGGCCAGTCGTGATTATAAAAGGGGTTTTCAGATGTTTTCATTTTCTTCTAACTTCACTATTTCTTTTGTGTTATTACAAAAGAATGAAGAGGGCCATGAAAAGCCTATTGTAGTTTTTAGCAAGGCCTTGCAAGGATCTGAACTGAAGTATTATGTCATGGAAAAAAAAATTCTCTCAAAGCTACAAAATCTTGTAACCTATATTCTCGGTTCAAATATTATAGCATATGTACCTCACACAATGGTGAAGGACATCTTGTCTCAAATGGAAATGTCTAGTAAAAGGTGCAGATGGGTTAATAAGCTACAATAATACTACATGGATATACAAACTACCAAGCTAGTACAAGGTTTGGGCCTTGCAAGATTGATGGAAAAAATGAATATAAAGATTGTTGAAATTCATGCCATTGAAGATAATGAGCAATATACCCACAGAGAGGTAACCTTTTCGTCCTTGTACAAAAACATAGTGTATTATCTTAAAAATTTAATTTCTAGAGGGTTTAGATAAGAATCAGAGGAGGAAACTCAATTTGATGTCCCAAAAGTACATCTTGATAAACTATGGACTAACTTGGAAAAGCCCAAAGGGAGTCTTATTAAGATGCATTACAGAAGAGGAAGCCCCAAATATGGTTAATGAATTTTGTAGTCATTTTTACCCTTATCGCAAAAGAAAGGAACCCCATGCACACTAGCCTATCACCCAGTGGGCGCTGGGCGCTCACCCAAGGCACACGCAGGTGTCGAGTCTCTCTTTTATGTGAGTTTAGTGGGAAACATCATCTATGATTCATGTTTAAGAGATCTGAATGGAAGTAAATCATACAAGCACCATAGAGCTCATAAACATAAACATAAGCATAAAGAAGTTGTCAGTACATCCATACTTAATCATAAACATAAATGAAAAGGAACTATGAGAAAGATGTATGCATTAGAATCATCAATGTTCATATTCATGCGATCTGGTAACCTCATTACATTCATGGAGCCATTACAGAATGTCCCAAAGAAGCAGACCACAGTCATGCTTTATAATTGGACTCATATGATTAGGCTCTCAAAAGAAATTTACAATCCCCATACCCTTAATACATCCTTTCCTAAGCAAAATTACCCAAACTAATAGAGTTCTTGTAGCATTTCTTTAGAGCTTCGCCCTCTATCTATATCTCTCCCTTTTTACTTCTATAAGCGCTTGTATATATAGGCTTTCTGGGCCAATTCATCGTCCGGTGAACTCGGATCCAATGCCAAGTGTCGAATGTGGTCCTTCATGTGAGTATGCTCCTCCAGGCCTGAGCTTTCTTGTTTTTTCCATGATGAGATTCTATAATCTTCTACCGCAGGCATGCTCCTTCCTGGGCCAACCTATCGCCAGGATGACACCTTATCCACTCTACATGCATAGTTGGGTCATGATTTTCATGTGTTCTGTCAAAAACATCCAATATGGCTAAGTATTTAACCCTTGGTTCTGTCCGCATGTGCTCCACAAGTTTCCTTAAAGCCTTCCCTAAACCCTGCCCTACGTGCTTTATCCTTGTGCGCTTTTCTTCAACTAGGCCTTGCACGCCTATGCGCCTTTTTGTACTTAGCCAATATTTTAGGGGCCCAACATTACCCCACACTACGCCTATTCTTCATCTACGGAACACTTCTCCAATGAAAAGGAAGAATACAATAGACTTACACCATGGGAAAAGAATAAGGGGATGAAAGAATATGGAAAGAAGAAAGAATGGGGAAGTGATGGAATCACTGCAATAGGCTAGGAAAATCCTTTTACAATTCAGCCTCCAACTTGTTCCAGGAATTGACTTCATTTTGCACTCTCTAACAAAGGTCGCTGACTAAGGTGCTCACCTCCACAAATCTTAGCCCATTTCCTTGTGTGCTTATGGTGTTAGCAATTTTCTCTAACTCTTTGCCTACATCATCCAACGCATCCATTCTTTGTGTAATCTGTGGGTACAGTTCCTTCAACCGATTTTTAATTGAACCCCTTAAGGCTTCAATGGCTTTAGATTTTCTTTCGACCTTGGCAAGGATTTTGTCCCTTTCCTCCATATTTCCTTTATTCTTCTCTTAAAAATCCTTGAGTTATGCTTCATGAGTGGTGACCAAGATGCCTACCACTTTGTATTTGTCCATGCAATTGTCGTGACGTGGCCTCGGTGGTGCTGGGAAGCAAATTTCATATTAGCAAGAACCTTGCTATACTCAGCTATGAATGCCACGACCTTCAATTTATCTTCTTTCTCCAAGCGCGCGACCACTTCTTCTATAGATTCCAAGGCTAACGGTTGCCTCTCCATTGTGAGGACTCTTGTTAAATCCTCCGGCAACCCAAGGTAGATCGATACTTACGCACGGGGTTGAAAGGTCGGATGCTTCAATACTATAGCATTATTAATATACTCCACCTTTTTGTACACCATGCACACCTTGGCATTTTCATCTTTCAACTCACGCTGCAATTGCCCGATTAGTTTCTCTTGACTTAGCTCCTTTGCCCTTGTAGCTAGCTCTTCCTCTTTCTTCTTTAGGTCCTCCTCCTAGATCTTTGATTCTATCATTCCGCTCAAAGATTCTAGCTTTGATTTCAATGGAGACCTTGTTGAGTGCATTGCATAGTTGTTCATCCAAGAGCTACTAAGCGTTCACCACTAGGTTGTCTTCTGTTGGCCCTGAGAATGTTATTATTGCCAGGTGGCTTACTTCAAATTCTGGCTCATCAAGATGGGACTCAATTTCCCATGAGAGCATATTCCTCGTCCATAGGTATGCAGCCTCCTTGTCAAAATATGACATTTCTACGAGCTCTTATGCCAGAATCGTGCTTTGGAACTACACACAAAACACTTTGTTGGGGTCATCAATATAACCCATCCCTGGCCTCACCTCCCCTGCACACCTTCCTCCGGTCTTCTTTGTGGTCCTTTTCCACGCTCTCCTCCTTATCTTCATTTAACACTGGCCAAGCGTTGCATTCCAACTTCTCCTCCACCAAGGTCTCGATGGCCTTTGTTTCTTCTTTCTCTACCACCTTGGTTATCTGTTCCATCATAAGGCTTGGAGCCTTCTACATTTGTGCACCATCCTCCTCACTTCTCATGTCCTAGGTGCCTCTCCCTTCCTGGCTATCCTTACGCCGCATGAAGAGGAACCCTTACTCCTCTTCTCCACCTTCTTCTTCCAAATCATGTATGTTGAAAACAGGTGGCCCTTGATCTTTTTAGGCTCGTCTTCCCCACTAACATCTTCTTCACTATCTTCTTCTCCACCTATGTATTTTTCCAAACTCCCAGTTTCTTCCGATGTGGTCTCCTCTTCTGTCCTCTGCTTCTTCCTAACCGGGGATTCCGGTGTAGGTGACTTTGTTTCTTCTTCTCCCGAGGACTCCTTATCTGATGGATTTTCTAGCTCCATAGTCTTTTTCTTAACTATGGGCCTCTTCTTACATGAATACATGTTTGTTCTCGGTGCTTATCCCTGTGGGGAACCTATTACCTGTGTATCCACCACACTTAATATTTTCTTCTCTGGATCCTTTTCCTCCCATTTGGGTATGGGTCTCTTCCTACTAGTTGGATCCTTAGGCATAGACACCTCATTCTCCAGATATGTTCCTTCTTATATTTAGGTCTTATGCAGAGGTACACACGCATCGTGGATCCTCCTGTAATGGGAAAAGTCATGGGCCTTGTCATCTAAACTTCATGTGACACGTACCTCTCCACGTAAGTGTGCTTTTCCGGGGTAGACCAACCCTTTATGCATTTCCTGTGGTCTCGGTCCAAATTACCAAGGTCCAATTTTAGCTTCTTGGATTCTTTGAACCTATTTACTCCCACTTGGAAGTATTGAGCTGTGAAGGAAAAGGGGAGCTTGCACCATGGGCTCTATGTCTCATCCATTAGTTTGAACCTGCCTAGGTAGAAATCTTTGGTACACAATAAATTATGATTCTCTTCGGTGGCCATTGGCGGTTGTTTGGGAATCCTCCATTCTACCCCGAGCGTGTTCCTCGGTGTGTATACCATTTCTTCGGGCGCGCCTTGTGCACGGTTATCATAGAGTTGCAGGCATATTTCTCAAATATTTTTGAGGGAAAAGGGTCCTCAACTAGGTACTCCCACACAAATTTTTCCAATGCATCAGGTACTCCAATCTTTAAAAACACAATGGTTAGCAGGACATTACCAAAAAGGATCCTGTCTCCTTCCTTCACACACGGTGACAATCTCATCTGCGATGAACACATACAAGTTGTAGATGGTGCCCTTTGAGATGTTCCTGAAAACATGCAACCACGGCTTATTGACTTGGGTCCATCTCTCCTTGCCATTTAACTTTGTCACCATATGCACTGACCATCTTCATTACTGGGTCCTTGATGTTTGTGATATCATAGTACCTTGACCCCTTTTTGTATGCATAGGTGGAAATAGTTTCCTTAATTGCCTCTTTGTCACTGGGTCATCTTCCAAACCATCTCCTTCACAGATGAGGTCTATGAAATGTGAGATGAGATGAGGGTTAATGCGCATGTTGCACCCTATGAAATGGAAGTATTCTTCATGCACGCGTGACATCAACCATTGATATAAGTACTTAGGCTTCCCGAAGTAGGGAAACTCAAAGAGTTGTAATAACTCTGCCTTCTCCAACTTGACCTTCACATCATTGTTATAGATGGGCAAACCCTCTGGTGTCCTTTTATTTATTGGGCACACTAACTCCAGTGCCATCTCTTTCTTGATTGTGCTCGTAAGATGATTGTAATCATATGATGATTGTAATAATTTATAGACATGTTTCTTAGATGGGAATCCCACTCCTTCCCTAGCAACACTCCATCTAGGTACTGCATTTTTGCATACCATTCTTCATTTGTATGTGCATCAGTTTCTTGTTGTTTGCCCTTTCCATTCTTGGGTGTGCTAACTAGTTTCTTGGGTGCCATTGTCTAGGTTCTCTTCTTACTTCAATCACTTCTTGTAACTCTGTTCTTCCACTCTTTCCCACCTTAGATCTCAAATATGTGAAGAAAACTCCTTAAACCCGTGCCCTAATTCTTCAAACCCTAGTGGGATAATTCCTTCACAAGACGGTGCCTTCTCGCAACTCTCTTACACCCGTGAAATCCCTTTCTTCCGGTTCATAGATCCGAACTAGTTACCCACATTGTAATTCTTGTTTAAAACAACCCACTTGAGACCTTATTAGAAGTGTCCACAACCAAGTTGTAAGGAAATAGTTGACCCTATTAGCTTTCGGAAGAAATATAAATTACTAGAATATATTCTTCCTTCATTAACAAATTTTCAAGTTCACAAGGTTCAAATTTTAGGGTTAGAGGTTTTAGTTAGGTTCAGGGAGTAATTTACCCCCATACCCACTCTCTAACGGGCTCAGAGTTTCAACTTGATTTTTCTCATACTTAATGCTTCCAAAATTTCCTAAATCATTCCCATTGGATAGGAAATTTTCTCACCTTTCCGGTGATATAAAGAAGTCCTCCTAACTCCTTCAGAAACTCAAGATATGAGCGAGCGGAGTTTTGGGGTCAAATTTTCCCCAAGGGGACACGTGTCAAAGGAGGGAGAAAAAACCCCTTTGGCAGGTTGGCGGGTCATGGGGCGGATTTAGAAAATTTTCCCCCCACATGGGACAAAAAAAAAATTCTCCCAAGCCTCCGTGGGTCTCGGTGGACACGTGTCGAGTCCAGGTTCAAAGTGGGAGAGGGGTGAGGGAAGGAAGGCGGAGTGGGGGGTGATTTGGCAAACTTCACCAAAAGGGAAAAAAAACTTGGCCTCCACATGCCCATGGGTCCACTAGGGACATGTGGCACTCCACCATTCACCATGGGAAAAAAAGGAGAGAGGAGAGTGGGAGAATGTTGATGAAATTTCTACCGAAAGGAAGAACAAGAGTGGAAAATGGTCGCGTGGGTCCACGCACTGCGGAAGGAACTCTCCAAGGTGAGGGTGGGGATGCGGGAAATTTTCTCCAAATTTCCAAAGGAAAAAAACCAAAAAAAAACAAAGGGTCCCCCTCGCTAGCACCCAAAGCTGCCACGTGGCATAGCCTGTGATTGGTCGTGGGCCAGTGGGGCTAAAAGGAAAAATTTTTCCAAAATTTTCAAAAAAGTCTAAGGGCAAAGAAAATGGCATGCCTCCACCACTACCCCGTGAGGACATGTGGTAGCCTCTGATTGGCTATGGGTCTGGTGGAGGAAAAGTTAAAATTTTTCCATGGACCAAAATTTTCAAAAAATTTTTCTAAGGCAATTCGACGGGAATTTTTTGGGTTGCGGGCCCATCAGGGAAAATTTTCCCAAATTTTCCACCAAGGCACAAAAACTTCAAAGTGCCATAACTTGAGCTAGAAGCTCGAGTTTTGGGAAAACGAGGACTTTTTGGAAATCTCTCGATGCCCTCTTTGCACAAAAAACATAAAATTTATATTTTGATAAATTTTAAAGGGTAAATTTTGCAAAAATGATCTGTAGGCTTTTAATTAGCAAACTGCAATTTCTAACTTTTCAATTTGATTAAATTGGATCTCCTCCTTCACTCAACATGTCAAACAAACATGGAGAATTGATCTAGGAAGGATTTAAAGTGGTTTAGGAAGTTAAATTTGTTCAATTGATTCAAAATTGTATTTTTCCAACAATAGACAAAAAAATGATTGGGAAGGGATTTGATTTGATTTTGCAATGGTTAGATTGTTTTCTTAAGTTTTCTTTGTCGAATTGAGTTCATTTAAGATACAACATACTAAATTTTAACATCTCCAAGTTGATTAATGTGTGTAGATCTGAACTATACATTTTTATTAAAATTTACTAGTTTTTAAAAAATACGAGAGATTCATTTCAAGGAAAACTCTATGTATCCATTTTATCATTTAAGTGTGATACTTCATTCCTAAACTAATCCAATACAATTAGTTGTTTCTAAACAAATCATTTCCAAGTTAAATTGTAAAATCTGATTTCCAATTTAATGTATTTTAACAGAAATAATGCAATATAATTCTTACACACATATTTCATTTTTCTTCCATTTTCTAAACAAGGATTTCAAATCACCATTTGATATTCCCATTTCATCACAACAATGCAATTAAGAGATGAACTTGCAATTCTTTATTGACTTCAATTATAAAAAAAAGAAACATCTTTACACTCTTTCATTCCTTGAATGCAATTAACAAAAATTTTTATTTCTTTCCAATAAACAAAATCAAAATTTAAATGTCTTTCTCAAATCAAATATACATTCTCATAATCAATTACAACATCATTTCTCCATAACATAACTATTACAATTTCATCCACATCATGTGGGAAAGGATTACAATGAATGTGTTTTCACAAGGGACTATCAAACTGCATTTTTCCTTTGCTCCAGGACAACAACATGCACATTTTATCTTTTCTCCAAGTTGATCACAACAAAAGAGGGGAAAGGCAACGCTCTCCACCCAACCAAGACATCCAATGAAAGGAGAATCCTTCCTTCATCATTGGCCCCGAGCCCCAACCAAAATACAATCAAAGGTGTAATTCAACCATGGAAACAACTGGCTTCCACAACACAACATTCTTTCACATACACATTTCAAAATAAAACATAATTCAACACAAAACAACAGTTCACAACTGCATTTAAAAACATTTCAAAATAGAACTCAGGCTTGATCATGCAAGCCAAAGGAGCAAGGTCTATGGGGGAAGCTACTTATGCCTCCCAATTGGAATTTGGGCATCCACCAATAACAAACCACCAAAATAATTCATCACACACATTTCCTTATGCCCCCACAAATCCCTCCTTATGCCCCCACAGATTTCCTTATGCCCCCACAAAGTAAGAAATGCAAGCTATTTCTTTTCCATGGTGGATCCCAAACCCAAACTCCCTCCACAAAATTTATGATGCCAATGGCATTCCTTATGCCCCCCACATGGATTCCCCATAGCCTTCTCCTACACCATCCCTATGGTAGTCTACCCAACCAGCCAACAAATAAAACAAAGCATGCACTATCCACACAACACAACAAGAAAATGACAACATATAAAAAGAGAGTTAAATTCCTACCTCTCCATGGTTACTTTTGTCTCCAAACAACAAGCTTCAAATGCCAAAACACAGTCCAAAACAAAAAACTCCAAGCATGCAAAGCTTTCTCCAACTTCCTCCAAAAACAAGAGCTCCACACAAGAAAAATGCCCCCAAGGAAGAATGCAAAAAGGTTCAACAACCCAAAAACAAGGCAAGAGTTTGAATTAAATAGAAGAGGGAGAGAAGAGGATGATGTGGATCCATGTAGGATGCCACATCACACATCCTCAATTCAAACACAAAAGACAAACTCCATTCTCCCAAGCACAATAAAGAGGTGGGTGAAAAATATGACAAGTTACTTGCACACTCTAAAAAGCCCACACCTCAAGGGACAACAAATTAATTAAAATGTAAGAAAGTGCAATTAAAAACATGCAACATGACTATTAAAATTCATTATAAAAGTCACAAATCACATCTCCATCCATAAGTATGGTTGGTAGATTAAATTTAGAGGCATGGGACAAGTTTTACTTGTCCCACAAGCCTCAAAAACAGCCCCAAGGACAAATTGAATTTCATGGAGGTGGAGTATTTCTTACTCCAAAATCTGACTTACACAAGCTCTTACACAACTTACACATCCCTTACAAATTAAATACAAACAGCCAACAACTCTTATAATTACTTTCCCATATCCCAATTTAATTTATTTAAATTTTAATCATATGATTCTCACATTAATTCTATCACAATTTTAATTAATTAAAAGAAAAGAACACATTACTAATAAAATACATACAACAATAATAAAAAAAACACATCAATAAAATACATAATACCCATGGTCACATGTAAAGATAATCCCCCATGGGAATCTCTAACAAAACAACACACAACAATAAAATGAGTTGCCATGGTGACCTTGTTGAATTCACCTAGAATTCCATTTTGGTTGGTCTCGATCCCCGATGTTTTGTTGTGATATTTTTAACCTGCAAAATACAATACCTCCTTTGGCCTCATGGCCATATCAGAACATCCAACATGATATAAATGAAATCACAAAACCAACTATATAAATGAATCACAACAACATCGAAGTAACAACTACATCATTTGCATTTTTAATCACAACTATATCATCATCAAAATAATATCCATTTTCTAGATCAACTCATAATATCCAAAATCACATGTCGAACAACATCCATAAAACATCCATGTCAATATTATATCATCATCCACATATAAGGTGTCTCTAATAATCATCATGCATCAAAATCAAATCAAGATCAACAATAATCCATGATCAATGTCTAACATCATACTAAATCAAAACATAATAATGTCTATAATGTAATCAATAGTATCAACATAAGCATCAAAAGGTGTCAAAGGGAAGTGGGCACTACATCCCCTCCCCTTAGACTCGACTTCCTCCTGGAAGTCACTGGAACAAATGTGGAAACTAAACTCGTAATGAAGTAGCATCCTCCCATGTAGCTATAGTCTCATCATATCTGTCCCACTTGCACTGAACCTGATCAACCTCTCTGCCTCAAAGGCCCAAGGTCCTGATCTAAGATGTGAATGGGCTCCACCATCACCTACCCTTGATCTGCACCTGTAATGATGTCCAATCTAACACATGAGATGGATCTGCAATATATCTCCTGAGAATTGAAACATGAAAAACATCATGTATATGAGACAAGTTGGGTGGCAATGCTAGATGGTAGGCCAAAGGGCGATATGCTCCAAGATCTCAAAAGGTCCAATGAATCTAGGAGCCAACTTAGAACCTTTTCCATAATGGATAGGGCTCTTGTGTGGCCTGACACGAAGGAACACCTTCATGCCCACATCAAAACTACGGTCAATCCTATGTTGATCCACATACTTCTTTATGCATGTCTGTGTGACTCCTCCTGCAATCTCTACCTGATCAACACTACCTACTTTGCTCCATGTCCTAGAAGAGCTGGTCAAGAGAGACCTGTCCTCTAACTTTGTCCCAACTAAGAGGTGTCCTGCACTCTCTACCATACAAAGCCTGAAAAAGGAGCCATGCCTATGGAACTCTGAAAACTATTATTGTAGGAAAACTCCACTAAGTATAGGTACTCCTCCCACTTAGTTTGCTGATCCATCACATACATCCTGAGCATGTCCTCTAAAATCTGATTCACCCACTCGAGTTCTATCCATCTATCTTAGGGTGATATGTTGTGCTGAAGTTGATCCTCATCCCGAGGACATACTGCATGGTAGTCAGAAATGTGAAGTGTATAAAGGATCACGGTCACAAATGATCTTCACAGAATCCCATGCAACCTAAAAATCTCATCCAAATATACTCATGCCATTGCTCTAGCTGTATAAGTGGTCTTCACCAGGAGAAAAGTGAGCCACTTTTGTCAATTTATCAACCGTGACCATAATGGCGTCATGGTGATATCTCGACATCGGTAGCCCAACAATGAAATCCATGGAAATGGTGTCCCACTTCCATTCCGGTATAGCATGAGGATAAAGAAGGCCTGTTGGATGTTGATGCTTGGCCTTAACCTCTGGCACTCTAAACATCATGACACAAACTGAGCCACATCTCGATGAAGTCCTCTCTAATGATACAATTGTCTCAAGGTGGCGTGCATCTTCTTCACCCCGGGATGGGCTGAATAGGGTGCACGATGTGCCTCTACCAAGATGTCCTACCTCAAGCCTCCATCTCTGGGAACATATATCCGGCCTTAGTTGCCTGAGAAGACCATCTGCCTCTAAGGTAAATCCATCAAAATTCCCCTCGAGGGGTCTCTGTGACTCGATCTCTGCTCGAACTGCAATGTAGAAGTTGTCAAGAGGAAGCTGTTGAAGAATCCTGCTCTGTAAATTTGTGCTCACTGAAGTGGCCATAGCCACATGTCTCCATCTCTTTGAGAGCGTATCTACTACCACATTCTCCTTCCCCTTCACATGCTCTATCTCCATGTCATACTCACAAAGCAACTCCATCAACGCCGCTGATGAGTGTTGAGATTGGGCTACGTGAAGAGGTGGTGAAGACTCAAGTGATCTGTCCTGAGTGTGAATCTCTACCAAGAAGAAAATGTCTCCATCTAACCAAAGCATGCACAACTGCCACAAGCTCAAGATCATGGGTTGGATAATTAAGCTCGTGATCCTTGAGTTTGCGAGACTCAAAAGCTACTACTCTGCCCTCCTACATCAACACACCTCAAGGCCTACCAATGAAGCATCCGTGTAAACAAAGAACTCACCATGTGGATCTAGCACTGCAAGAATAGGTGTTGTGGTGAGGCATTCCTTCAGTGTCTGAAGGCCTACTCACATCTTTTCGACCAAAAAAACTTCTTCCCTTTCCTCTTGAAGGGAAGTGATAGGGTGCGCAATCGAGAGAAGTCTGAACAAATCTCGGTAGTAACCTACTAATCCCATGAAGCTGCACCTCGGTCACTATAGTGGGTGTTGGCCAATCCATAATGGCTCTAATCTTGGAAGGATGAATGTGATACCTTCCCCAGAAATGATATGACCCAAATACTGCACCTCTGTTCGAAAAGAAAGCACACTTCTCCAAGTTCCCATAAAGTTTCTTGCTCACGAAGACATTGAAGAACCTGTCACGAAGGTGCCCCTCATGCTCCTCACGTGTATGTGAGTATATCAAAATGTCATCTAGGAAGATGAGCATGAAGTGATCTAAGAAGGTCTGAATACCCCATTCATCAAACTCATGAACACTGCGGGGGCATTAGTCAAACCAAAAGGCACCACTGTGAACTCATAGTGCCCATATCTCATGTGAAGGTGGTCTTATGAATGTCCACCTCGAAATCCTCAGCTGATGGTACCCTGACTTGAGATCAATCTTAGAGAAAACTATGGCTCCCTTCATCTGATCAAACAAGTCATCAATACGAGGAAGAGGATAATGATTCTTGATCATTACCTTGTTCAATTTGGTGGTAATCAATACACAACCGCAAGGATCCATCCTTCTTCTTCACAAAGATCACCGGTGCACCCCAAGGGGATACACTAGGATGGATAAGGCCCTTCTCCAAAAGGCCCTCAAGCTGTAACTTGAGCTCACAAAGCTCAGGGTGGTCATCGATAAGGTGCCCGTGAGATAGGCTCTGCTCCAGGAACTAGATCTATATGAAAATCAATCTCACGTGGGGGTGGTAACCCCGGTAGCTCCCCTAGAAAGACATCAGAAAACTCTCTCAAAATGGGATGATCATCTAGTGATGGTCCACTAGACCCATCCTCTGATCTGTCACTGATTGTAACAACATACATTTGACAACCCCGTCACACACACCGCTTAAGCTGCATAGCTGAGATGGTGTGAATAGAAATGGGTCTCCTGACCCCTAAAATCATCGACTCCACTCCCAAATCATCTGCACAAGATATAGTCTTGTGATAACAATCCATCCTGGCCCTATGTGTAGATAACCAATCCATACCCAAAATGACTCCATACGAGCCCAAAGGAAGGATACGGAGATCTGAGGTAGTGGTGAAAGGTCCCAAATCCACTACACACTCCTTGACTAAGGAGTCTACAGAGATCTTGGCTCTAAAAGCCATCTCGACATCCCAACTAAGACCCTGCCTAACTGCCACTAGCTTGCATTGCTCTACTAAAGATGGTGCAATGAAAGAATCAGAAGAACCAGAATCAAACAATACAGAGGTAGGAATACCACCAATGCTACTGTGGTCTCAATGACTGTGCTCTGATGCTCTACCTAGTGGTTCTCAACCGCTGCATAAATCCTATGGCTACATGTCCCATGTCACCAACAAATCGGCTCTGAAATTTGTGCCTTACCCTTGTTGTTAGGGTTATGTGGGAAATCTCTCCAAAAGTGTCCAAGTAACTCCACAACCAAAACATCCTCTTGATCCTCCCCAATGAGTAGCACCTCAGTAGGTGCCCTAGAAGTCTATGGCATGGATCCCGATGATCCATTTGCATGGTCTAAGAGGTCTCTGATGGTGAGCTCCTATTGATTGCAGCTCTAGGTCCACCTCGTGTCTGATGGGACCCCTAGGAGGAGGCCCCATACTCGACCTCTCTGTGCATCAGCTCTCTGTGGAGGTCTATGAGGTGGGTGGGACTTGTTGCTTATTATTGCTATTGTGGCCTAAAGGATGACTATGTTATACCTATGGCCACCATGAGGAAGGGGTAATGACCCCCTCGATCTACCATCCTACATCTGTTGTATGCGGCTCGACTCGGTCTCTAGCTGCTTGGGTCTTTCCCCAAGTCTCCTCTGTAATATAGGCCTTCTCGACGGCCTCTGCTAATGTCTGTGGGTAGTGGATCCAAGTAAAGCACCTCTAATATCTAAATTTAGGCCCCGATGAACCTGTGAATACACCTACTCATCCTACATATACTCTACATATTGGAGTAGATCTAGAAATCTACTCTCATACTCTACTATTGAAAGAGAAGCCTATCGGAGGTCATGGAACTTGTCGATCCTCTGTTGTATGAACCTCCATGACAAATACCTGCTCCTAAATCTCTCCTCAAAAATCTCCCAAGTCACTATCTGAATCTACATGGAGCTTCTACTCCTCTATCCTCCACCATACTCCTGCTCCATCCCTCAGTAGATGGATCACAACACGAGCTTTCGTGTTGCTAGAACAAGGAAAAGCTTTAAAGCAACCGCTCAAGCTCACTAGCTAGGCCTCTTCCTGAAATCCACCCATGTCACTTGAGTAATGTGATGGCCGAAGCTTTAGGATCTCCCTGATGTGATCCTATGCATCTTGTGGTCTGACGGCCTCTAGGTCTCTCTGCATGCTCATCCCTAAGCCTAGGGCTCCGAGACCTCTCTCTACACTTTGGAACTCTGTCACCCTATCTCCTAGGTGGTGACTCTACTCTGGATGACTCGCATGGGATTTCTCTCCTCTATGCTCCTCGCTGAGTCGAGGAGATACCTGACCCTCGATAGAAGGGGCTCTATCATGACTAGCTACATGTCCTCCCTCCTAATCCCTCTGCGTAGAGCGGCATTAACATCTGAAGAAGGGTGCAGTAGAATCTGAGGTAGGATAGATACTACACCTTGATCTAGTGGTGGTGGTGGTGGTGAGTTTGAGTCTCTGTGAAGGTTCCTCTCTCCGTCTGAGCCTCCTGCATAGACCAAAGTGAGAGTTAGTTTATTTTGCTAAGTTTTACACAACTTCCATGTTTACTAAAATATACAAATTCTAGCTAAGTTGTTTTCTAAATTAAAAGTGTACTAGGTTTAAGTTTTCATGTCTCAAGTTTTCTAGTGTGCCCAATGGTCCAAGATTTTGAACCATTGCTCTGATACCAAACTATGTAATGCCCATTTAAAACAACCCACTTGAGACCCAAGAAACAACCTAGGGTTAGTTAGAAAATTATGGAATAATTTTTTTATTAGAAGTGTCCACAACCAAGTTGCAAGGCAATAGTTGACCCTATAGTTTAGAAAAAATATAAATTACTAGAATCATATTTTCCTTCATTAACAATTATCAAGTTCACATGGTTCAAATTTTAGGGTTAGAAGTTTCAGTTAGGTTCAGGGAGTAATTTACCCCATACCCACTCTCTAATAGGCTCAGAGTTTCAAACTTGATTTTTCTCATACTTAACACTTCCAAAATTTCCTAAATCATTCCCATTAGATAGGAAATTTTCTCACCTTTCCGGTGATATAAATAATTCCTCCTAACTCCTTCAAAAACTCAAGATATGAGCGAGCGGAGTTTTGGGGTCAAATTTTCCCCAAGGGGACACGTGTCAAACAGGGGTAAAAACCCCTTTGGCGGGTTGGTGGGTCTCGGGTGGCTTTAGAAATTTCCCCCCCTCCCCGGGCAGCAAATGCAAAAATTTCTCCCATGCCTCCTGTGGGTCCTCGGTGGACACGTGTCGAGTTCAGGTTCAAAGCGGGAGAGGGTGAGGGAAGGGGGGGGTGATTTGGCAAACTTCGCCAAAAGGGAAAAAAAAACAACTTGGCCTCATGTGCCCATGGGTCCACCAGGGACACGTGGCACTCCACCATTTCCATGGGAAAAAAAGAAGAGGAGGGAGAGATGAGCGGTGGAGAATATTGATGAATTTTGCCGAAGGGAAGAACAAAGTGGAAAATGGTCGTGCGGGTCCGCGCGCCGCGGAAGGAACTCTCCAAGGCGAGGGTGGGGATGGGCCACAGGAAATTTTCTCCAAATTTTCCAAAGGCCAAAACAAAAAAAAAATAAAGGGTCCGCCCCCTCGCTAGCACCCAAAGCTGCCACGTGGCAGCTGTGATTGGCCGCGGGCCGACGGGGCTAAAAGGAAAATTTTTCCAAAATTTTCAAAAAATCTAAGGGCAAAGAAAATGTCGCGCCTCACCACTGCCCCGTGAGGACACGTGGTAGCCTCGATTGGCATGTGGGTCGGTGAAAGAGGAAAATTTAAATTTTTTCCAGACCAAAATTTTTCAAAAAAAAAATGTTTCTAAGGCAATTTGACGGGAAATTTTTGGGTTGCATGGGCCCGCCAAGGAAAATTTTCCCAAATTTTCCCGCCAAGGCACAAAAACTTCAAAGTGCCATAACTTGAGCTAGAAAGCTCAATTTTGGGAAAACAAGGAATTTTTGGAAATCTCTCAATGCCCTCTTTGCACATAGAAACATAAAATTTATATTTTGATAAAGTTTAAAGGGTAAATTTTACAAAAAATGATCTGCAGGATTTTAATTAGCAAACTAACAATTTCAACTTTTCAATTTGATTAAATTGGATCTCCTCCTTCACTCAACATGTCAAACAGACATGGATAATTGATCTAGGAAGGATTTAAAGTGGTTTAGGAAGTTAAATTTGTTCAATTGATTCAAAATTGTATTTTTCCAACAATAGATAGAAAAACGACTGAGGAAGGGATTTGATTCGATTTTGCAATGGTTAGATTGTTTTCTTAAGTTTTCTTTGTTGAATTGAGTTCATTTAAGATACAACATACTAAATTTTAACATCTCCAAGTTGATTAATGTGTGCAGATCTGAACTGTACATTTTTATTAAATTTACCAATTTTTAAAAATTGCAGCAGAGATTCATTTCAAGGAAAACTCTATGTATCCATTTTATCATTTAAGTGTGATACTTCATTCCTAAACTAATCCAATACAATCAATTATTTCTAAAAAATCATTTCCAAGTTAAATTGTAAAATCTGATTTCCAATTTAATGTATTTTAACAAAAATAATGCAATATAATTCTTACACACGTATTTCTTTTTCTTCCATTTTCTAAACAAGGATTTCAAATCACCATTTGATATTCCCATTTCATCACAACAATGCAAATAAGAGATAAACTTGCAATTCTTTATTGACTTCAAAAAAAAAAACATCTTTACATTCTTTCATTCCTTGAATGCAATTAACAAAATTTTTCATTTCTTTCCAATAAACAGAATCAGAATTTAAATGTCTTTCTCAAATCAAATATACATTCTCATAATCAATTACAACATCATTCCTCCATAACATAACTATTACAATTTCATCCACATCATGTGGGAAAGGATTACAATGAATGTGTTTTCACAAGGGACTGTCAAACTGCATTTTCCTTTGCTCCAGGACAACAACATGCACATTTCTTTTCTCCAAGTTGATCACAACAAAAGAGGGGGAAAGGCAACGCTCTCCACCCAACCAAGACATCCAATGAAAGGAGAATCCTTCCTTCATCATTGGCCCCGAGCCCCAACCAAAATACAATCAAAGGTGTAATTCAACCATGGCAACAACTGGCTTCCACAACACACAACATTCTTTCACATACACATTTCAAAATAAAACATAGATCAATACAAAACAACAGTTTACAACTACAATTGAAAACATATCAATCAAAACTCAGGCTTGATCAAACAAGCCAAAGGAGAAAGGTCTATGGGGGAAGCTACTTATGCCTCCCAATTGGAATTTGGGCATCCACCAATAACAAACCACCAAAATAATTCATCACACACATTTCCTTATGCCCCCACAAATCCCTCCTTATGCCCCCATAGATTTCCTTATGCCCCCCAAAAAGTAAGAAATGCAAGCTATTTCTTTTCCATGGTGGATCCCAAACCCAAACTCCCTCCACAAAATTCTGATGCCAATGGCATTCCCTTATGCCCCTAACATGGATTCCCATAGCCTTCTCCTACACCATCCCTATGGAAGTCTACCCAACCAACCAACAAATAAAACAAAGCATGCACTATCCACACAACACAACAAGCAAATGACAACATATAAAAAGAGAGTTAAATTCCTACCTCTCCATGGTTACTTTTTTCTCCAAACAACAAGCTTCAAATGCCAAAACATAGTCCAAAACAACAAACTCCAAGCATGCAAAGCTTTCTCCAACTTCCTCCAAAACAAGAGCTCCACACAAGAAAAATGTGCCCCCAAGGAAGAATGCAAAAAGGTTCAACAACCCAAAAACAAGGCAAGAGTTTGAATTAAATAGAAGAGGGAGAGAAGAGGATGATGTGGATCCATGTAGGATGCCACATCACACATCCTCCAATTCAACACAAAAGACAAACTCCATTCTCCCAAGCACAATAAAGAGGTGGGTGAAAATATGACAAGTTACTTGCACACACTCAAAAAGCCCACACCTCAAGGGACAACAAATTAAATTAAAATGTAAGAAAGTGTAATTAAAAACATGCAACATGACTATTAAAATTCATTATAAAAGTCACAAATCACATCTCCATCCATAAGTATGGTTGGTAGATTAAATTTAGAGGCATGGGACAAGTTTTACTTGTCCCACAAGCCTCCAAAAATAGCCCCCAAGGACAAATTCAAATTTCTATGGAGGTGGAGTATTTCTTACTCCAAAATCTAACTTACACAAGCTCTTACACAACTTACACATCCCTTACAAATTAAATGCAAACAACCAACAACTCTTATAATTACTTTCCCATATCCCAATTTAATTTATTTAAATTTTAATCATATGATTTCTCACATTAATCTATCACAATTTTAATTAATTAAAAGAAAAGAACACATTACTAATAAAATACATACAACAATAATAAAAGAACACATCAATAAAATACATAATACCCATGGTCACATGTAAAGATAATCCCCCATGGGAATCCTTAACAAAACACAACACAATAAAATGAGTTGCCATGGTGACCTTGTTGAATTCACCTAGAATTCCATTTTGGTTGGTCTGATCCCCCGATGTTTTGTTGTGATATTTTTAACCTGCAAAATACAATACCTCCTTCGGCCTCGTGGCCACATCGAACATCAACATGATATAAATGAAATCATATAACCAACTATATAAATGAATCACAACAACATCGAAGTAACAACTACATCATTTACATTTTTAATCCACAACTATATCATCATCAAAATAATATCCATTTTCTAGATTAACTCATAATATCCAATCACATGTCCGAACAACATCCATCCAAAATATCCATGATCTAATAATTCATGCATCTAATCAACATAATCCTAAGTAACATCAACTAAATCAAAACATAATAATGTCTATAATGTAATCACGCTCAATCTCTTTAAATTTTTCTTCACACGGATCAATTTTTTGAAGCCCTAGTTTGTGAAGATGTAAAAAGTACTTCTTTCTCCTTATACACAAAGTGAATAATGAAATGCCTCGACCCTCTATTTATAGTTTTTCCTTTTTAAGCATTAAATGCTACTTCACCTACCACCATAATTTTCACATTTAATGCAGATTTTTCAAACAAATTCTAACTTTAGCGCTTTGACTCATGCGCTCGACCCTACGTGGACAATCTTCCAACCTTCTGGCACGTATCCAATCCATCTAGACATGAGATTCTTGCGCGCAGAACCGGTGCCGAAGGCACTTCTTCAATCCTGATTTTTACACCTCGTGTTGATTATGCAATTTTTCCTCCTTTGTACATGGGATTTGAAAGTAGCATTATCTTGACGCCAACCATCCTTTTCCATATTTTCTTTCCATGCACCTCTTTCAACAGGGCCATTCAACCGAGCTTTTCAACATAAACTTCCTTGGCACTTTACCCATGCTCTCCTTCACATCACTCCACCCCATACTAAAACGATGTGCGGTCCTTTGCGCACTCAAAAATCCTCAAAGAGTAATAAGGTTTACCGGTGCCCAAGGTGCAAAACAAAACAACAACACAAAAGGAAAACATAAGAAAAGAAATGCATCAAGGAAATTATAAACTAACCGGTAAAAGCGCCTTATTTAAAAACACAAAGAAAACTTATTTATAGTAGGGCTTGACCTACTCCCATTGAAGTGTCAGCAATTTCGTTCCATCGAGCGCTTGAATAAGCGGCATGCGCGCCAAATCAAGAATGTACAAGATTTTATAGGGACCTAACCAATGGACCTTCAACTTCCTAGGATGGTCAGAAACTTAGAATCATACAACAAGACCATCTCGCCCAACCTTAAGCTTCTTGTTTCGATGTGGCAATCATGTCATGCTTTTACTTTGCTTTTTTGTTGTTTGGCTCCACACGGTGAGTGATCATCTTTCATCCAACTTCATTAGTTAATCAATTCTCTCTTCCAAAACTTGCTCATCACCAACCCTCTCACGTGTGTTATTCACACTGAGAATGTAACATGAATTTAACCGGTGGAATAGCTTCCACGCTAAACACCAATTGAAATAGTGTGGCTTTGTTTAGCCTTTTATAAGTTTTCCGTAAGCCCATAATATGGATGATACCTTGTCATCCCAATATTGTCTTCTCGACATAAAAATACTTGGTTAGGGTATGACTCGGTATTTTTTAAATGCTTCGTGGTTCCATTTGCTTGTGGGTTATAAGGGATAGTCTTGTGATGAGCTACCATAAACTCTGCTAACGGGATCCTCACGGTCTCATTCAAGAAATACATACCCTTACCGTTGGTTAAACTTAAAGGACATCCATACCTTGTGATAATGTTCTCCCACAAAAATCTTTCCATTGTGGTTGTTGTGTAGTCTTTAGTTAGGGTTGCCTCTACCCACCTTGTCAAATAGTCCATGTAAGTGATTACATAGTGTGATACGAGTCCTACGTCTTTTTGCTAGTGTAGTAGGCCTAGGAAGTATATTTCCCATTTCTCAAAAGGTTTAGCACTAGGGATAGGGCATAAAGGCATTTCATCTCTCTTTCCTGGCTTGCCAATGCGTTGATAATGGTCACATGCTTTACAATAGTCTTTGCAATCCTTATATAGAGTTTCCCACCACAATCCTGCCATTAAAATTTTACGTGCGGTGGCATCACCTACATAATGTCCACCCGCACTTCCTCCATGTGCTTCCTCTATGATGGTGAGGCACTCATGCTCTAGTACACACCTGCGTAAAACTTCATCACGCCCTAACTTGTATAAGTCCCCACTGATCAACATGTAGGGCGTGGCACGTATGGCTAGTTGCTTTCTTTCTAATGCCTTCATCCCTTCCGGTGCCACACCTTCTTTTAGGAATACTACAATCTCCTCCAAATCGAGGGTGCGTGCCACAACCTAAACAGTTGCACATTTGGCATAGTCTCTTCAATACTCTATGTGTCCTCCCCTGAATCAATCCTTGACAGATGATCAGGTCCACAATTACTCTTTCCAGGCTTCACAACTACCATAAACTCAAACTCTTGAAATAATAGCACCCACCGACATATGCACCCTTTTAGAATGGGCTTGTTCACTAAGTACTTTAACGCCATGTGGTCGGTGTAAAATACAAAAGGTGTTGCCAGCAGATGAATCTTTGTCTCGAACTTGAAAAGATCGTAGATCATTGACAATGCTTCATGCTCAGTCATGGTGTAATTCTGCTCTGCTGGTGTCAACTTCTTGCTTGTAAAACATAAAGGATGATCAACAATTCCTTCACTCGGTTGTGCAAGTACTACTCCAATGGTGTTCTTGAGGCATCTACATGAACATGGAAGGGCTTGTCCCAAGAGGGAAAACGTAATATAGGCGTAGTGACAAGCCTATCCTTTAATGTGTCAAACACATTCTGCTGAGCCTCTCCCAATGGAAGCACTTTTATGTCTGAGAAATTCTTCTAGAGGTGTGGCTATCTTGGCATACCCCTTGACAAATTTCCTGTAATAACCCGTATGCCGAAGAAATCCATGAATTGTGCTTTGGCTAATAGGATCCCCCAATCCCACAATAACTACAACCTTGGAAGGATCTACTAGCAAGCCCTCCTTACATATTATATGCCCCAACAACATCCCAAAGGGTGTAACAAAGACACACTTTTTAATGTTGAGGGATATCCTTAACTACCAACACCTCTCAAACATCAGCCTCAAATTATCACAATGGTCTTTCACTAGCCCATACATTGTCCAATCATCTAGATAAACCTGAAGAAATTTTTGGATGAAGTCCTGGAATGCCTGAACCACTATGCGCGAGAAAACAACAAGCGCATTCTTCAACCAAAAGGGCATGACCGTGTATACAAAACTTCCCCATTTAATTCCAAAATTTGTCTTCTCCTGGTCTTCCTTTGCAATCCGGACTTGGTGGTACCCCAAAAATCCATCCGTAAAGGAATATATTTCACGCCTTGATGACTCCCTCTAAATATTCTTCAATGAAGGGGTTGGAAAAGGATCGATGACACAAAGCCGTGTTTAGCTCCCTATAATCCATGCGAGATCCTAATCCGTCCATCCTTGTTGATGTTGATTACCATCGAATTATCCATTTTGATTCTTCCACAGCCTTCAATGATTCCGAAGTTATCATTTTGTCTATCTCTTCTTTTACCTTTACGCATAAATTGGGATTCATCCAGGTAGGGTCTCTTAATAACCGGGCGCACACCGTCCTTGACTTTATCCTCATCTCCCCAAGGAATGGTGGATGCCTTTGAGCTCATGGTACCGCGTGGGAATAAATCCTCAAATTCGTGCAAATTATCAATGATCTTAAAGACTTCCTTCTCCAACTAGTAATCTCCAATGATAGCTTCCTTAGGTTCTTTTCCTTAACCGATGTTAACCTTCTTTGTCTTTAAGGGCTCATGGTAGGCGTGCGCGTGAGCATCGAACTATCCACTACCTCGTGCATCCCTACAAAATGGTTGACATCCAAGCTCTCTGCTTCCTCCCCATCAATAACATATACTAATTTCCCTTTCTCCTTTTTCAAGCACACACGCTCAAGTTGGATCTCTTTTGCTTCTTCTGCCTCTTCTTCAAAGCACACCTCCAAACCTAGTCCACCTAGCAATTCCAATAGCCTATCTTCTACCATGGCACTATCCCCCATGGTAAGGCACTTAACAACCTGCAATGCCTTATCAACTGATGGCTTGGTACTTTGGTATTCAAACATTTGAATGAGGTCAGTTGCTAGCTCTTGCCAATTTCCTATTTGGTGGCGTGTCTCAGAATGTATGTACCATGCACGCGCACAACCCTACAGTGTAGAATAAAACTTGTGCACCTAAAGGGATGGTGGAAAATATTCTATTCCTTATCTCGGACCTTCTCACAAGCTTGGATGTGGAAAGAGTTGGGTTCCTTACCTGGTAGTCCTTGACGGTGGTGGGCACGTTGCTTCTATAAAACCTAATAGAGAGAGCAATTCTCACCTCGCGCCATTCCAAAATTCTCTCTCGATGTGTAGCCCACCACCATGCCGTTGTCTTTGAGCAAGACATAACTTAACATCCCCCTTTTTTCCTTCTCCTCCTTCCACCGAGCTTCCATCTCTCGTAATAAGATCTCGGGAAGGCCCCTCCCGAATACTTAGGATTTTTTTCCTCCTAGGTGTAAATCTTGTACGCGCCTTTGTCACTTTTTTACCGGTCCTCTCATTGTTGTTCGATTAATTGAAGTCCCATGTGCCCAATTATCACATGCTAGACTGGTGGTGTCACTTATTGACTAAGCATCCTCAAACTGGATAAATCCGTCGGTAGGATGGATTATTTTGGATCCCTGATTGAGTGCACATATATTTGATCCAGGACCTCTTCCCCCAAAGGTTTAGTATAGGGCGTCGACTTCCCATTAGCCAGGGGTATAATGACTGTTCCTCCTTATTTTCAAAGCTGATGTACCCCTTGTTGAACCAAAGGTCGCATTATTCTTGTAACACCATGGGCACCCAAGTAGTGCTGGAAAATTGTCTTCCTTGGCGAGTGCCAAGACTTCGAAGTCCCCAGTAAACTTAGCTCCCTGGATAGTGATAGTTGCATCCTTTAAGACACCAATGGGAATTTCCTTTATTTTGTTTTCCATATACAACACATTCAAAGATGGCTGTAATGCAGGTCTCCCCATCGATGCCATGCATCCAAAGTTAGAACATTGACCTCGCTTTGTGTCAATGAGGATATTACTAAGGATCCATCCATCCACGTTTTCATCCAATGTGATCTCTTTTTCATAGTCAAGGTTATGAGGGTGAAGGTTTGCATGTAGGATCTGTCTCTCGTGCTCTTCTCTGGTGCATGGTACCTTCCCCTTAACCATGCTCATAGCAAGGAATAACATTCTCTTTGCCTTAGCATTTACACATTTCCTTGACCTTCCTCCTTTGCTCCTCCCTCCTGACTGCTCCTTTAGACATTGGATTTCTCTTTGTAAACTCGAATGACATTCATGGTATCTTGATATACTTCCTTTTGATGTGCAAGGTCTAGGTACTTTCCATGAACTATTTCCTCTCTTGAAACCAGGGTCCTCTGCCTTGGTATTTCCTTTGCGCGTGTGGCCTCTGCTCTTGTTGTTACTAAAACAGGTTCCAAGCCTGTATCATGTGTCACCCATGACATCCATTATGTGTTCTGTCTTCTTAATGCTTACCATTGTAGTGCCTTTGTCTTTCCATTTTTAATAGTTCATGTGCTCAAACAACTCTAGGCATTCCTCATACTTGTGCTTCTTTCTCGTACCATGAGCACTATAATAGGTCTAGGCACTCTCGTTTATAATGTTTTGTAGACCCACAATTAAAATAGGTTCCACATGGGAACTCACTCCTTCCTCCCCATGGTTACCACAACCACAAAATCCTCTGCAAAATCCCCTTATGTGCGTGCCACCATCTACGTGCTCCTCATAGCGGTGATCATCCCCTTTAGAACTACTAGAAATGCTGGTTTGGCATACCCCATGATCAATGGCTTCATGGATCTGATCGATGACCCTACAGTGCTTAGTATCATGGGTTGTAAAGTTACAAATCTTATAGTAATAAGATACATTCTTTCAAATTGTGTGCTATAACAAGGGGCATCTACTTGCATCATGGTCCCCATGAAAAATTTCATAGTCTACTGTCACAGAACGTACTACCCTCCGGGGACAACTACCCTTGATATGCCCCTCTACTTCACAATCTGTACACCATAAACCACTACGAGTTTCATGGGCTGAGTTCATGGATAATGTCTCCAAATGCTTCGCCATAGCAGTAATTTAAGCCTCCGGGAATGGGCTAACTCAGTATCAACACTACCAACAACCTCGGCATGCGAGCAACTTTCAACGCCTCACGTGGAGTCAGTGAAATTTTTATGACATAAGGTCCTTCTAAAAGGTGTGATCAATCCTTTAACAAACCACTTGAGCATCTTTGTGAAGAGTGAATATCATATGATAACTCAGACAAGAGAGTTTTAAAGTGCACATCATACTCCCGCACATTCTCTGCCATTCCCTGTTGAATCTCTTTCAGGGCGTTGATGCTCTTCTATTCAAACTCAGGGATGTGGAATTCTGCCAAGAAGGCGTTCTTTAAAGTAGTATAATCCACCACCATTTGATGAGGGTCATATTTTCTATACTAGCTATGTGCGTGCCCCTACAACATTGTTGCAAATTGACTTTCCTTCCACTCGAGGTTTTGATATCCTTTGCACGCCATAGCATCTCACACTTGTGAACATGTTCTACAACATCTTCAATGCCTCTGTAATCTAGTAAGTGTAAAGACATCTCAAAGAAGACTTGATGGGGTGGTTGGGGCCCTTGTCCTCCTAAACCAGAGCCTTGGTTTCCTCAGTGTTTCCTCCGCACCCGGATCCACCGGGTCTTATAGTAGTCGTGCCAAGTTTCCCCAAGGTTCCACCGAATTGTGCGCAAACTGACTGTGATAATGCCCCACTACCACTATTGTACCTTGCACCACTTCCTAGACACGAGACTAAAGGCTTGTATACTTGCTCCTTATCTAAAGACTCCTCTAAATACTGGAATATGTGTAGCCATAAAAGTGGGAACTGAAAAATTATACCTCCTAGGCGTAGATCTATCACTTCCACTGATACCAACTGGGTCAATGATACTCCTTTCTTGTTCTATAAAACCAAGCACCAGGTTTTGGTCATTGGGTGGGTTCAGATACATGCCAATGACTATTCTTTCTTCATGTGATGAACTCTCATCAGAAGCTAAAGGGGTCTCTCTTATGCACTTACCAAGATGGGGTAGTACAGACTGCTCAGGTTCCACGTCCTCCACGTGAACCTCAACTCCTTCCCATAAGGTCTACCTCCATAGATCCATTCCACTTGTAACTTCGCATTTTCTAGCAATATCCCTTTCACGCGCTTCGATATACTTGAGTTGTCTCTCCTCCCTTTCCTTCTCCTTCGTAATATTTTCCATCTTCCTCCACCCTAGCTCCCTCACCCGGTGCTCGAGAATGGATTAGTGGCCATTGGAAATGCCTCTAAAATCAAAGTAATAACTAGGATCTTCATTTCCGGAGGGATAACACATAGAAATGATCCTCTCGGGCTCCCGTAAAAATTCAAATTGAGTAACTTCCGGGAAAGAATATGTGGAAATAGCGTACTCCAGAGTGTAGCTAGCCAACACACCTTCCCACCAATGATCCACAGCATGAGTCCATGTAAAATCTTCATCCTGTAGCCTTTGGTATTCTTCTTGGGTCCACACGCATGATCTTGAATACTAACTTGATCTAGATGCATATGTTGAGATCCATTCATACAGACTCTACTAGGAAACAACAGAAAAATGTTTCATATAAATTATAGTAGAGGTTCTCTTCTACCCATCTACATGCATCAAACGTAGGTCCAATGATGAATCTTTGATAAAATTAATCCTCCGTTCTCTTGAACCATGATTCAACACTTTCGAGTTAAACATTTTTTCATTACTCATTACCTAGATCATGATGTATGCCATTTCCTCTACAACTTCGAAAAGAGGTCCCAACAATGGAACCAAGATGTAGTCATTTTTACCCTTATCACAAAAGAAAGGAACCCCATGCACACTTGGCCTATCACCTAGCGGAACCTTTGGGAGCTCACCCGAGGCACACGCAGTGTCGAGTCTCTCTTTATGTGAGTTTAGTGGGAAACATCATCTATGATTCATGTTTAAGAGATCTGAATGGAAGTAAAACATACAAGCACCATAGAGCTCAGAACGGCTTCTAGGTCCTTGCAGTCATTCTAGACAGAAAGTGCTTTAACAAATTTTATAACTTATACCAAAACATAAAGAATTTGTACAGACATCCATACTTAATCATAAACATAAATGAAAAGGAACTATGAGAAATATGTATGCATTAGAATCATCAATGTTCATATTCATGTGAGCTGGTAACCTCATTACATTCATGGAGCCATTACAGAATGTCCCAGAGAAGCAGACCACAGTCATGCTTTATAACTAGACTCATATGATTAGGCTCTCAAAAGAAATTTACAATCCCCATACCCTTGATACATCCTTTCCTAAGCACAATTACCCAAACTAACAGAGTTCTTATAGTATTTTTGTAGAGCTCCACCCTCTATCTATATCTCTCCTTTTTACTTCTATAGGCACTTGTATATATAGGCTTTATGGACTGCCAACTCATCCTTCAGTGGCCTTAGATCGATGCCAAGTGTCTGAATGTGGTCCTTCATGCGAGCATGCTCCTCTAGGCCTGAGCTTTCCACTTTTTACCATGATGAGATTCTAGAAGCTTCTACCACAAGCATGCTCCTTCCTAGGCCAACTTGTCGCCAAGCTGGCACCTTATCCACTTCGCATGCGCAGTCGGGTCATGCTTTTCACGTGCTCTGCCAAAAAACCTAATATGGCTAAGTCTTGAACCCTTGGTTCTTTCCGCATGCGTGCCATGGGTTTCCTTAAAGCATTCCCTAAACCCTACCCTGCACGCTTTATCCTTGCATGCTTTTCTTCAACTAGGCCTTGCGTGCCTATGCGCCTTTTGTACTTAGCCAATATTTTAGGGGCCTAACAAATTTCATAAAGGGATGTGTGGGGGACATTTTGCTAGAAAGGTCACTTGTGCACAAAATATTCATAGTTGGTTACTAGTGGGCATCCTTGTTTTAAAATGTTGCTTTAATGGTCAGGAAATGTGAACATTGTTACCACTTTTCTAGTAGATTGAAAGCATCTGGATCTTTCCCCTTACATCATATTTCTATAGAGGCCCCTTTTAAGCAATGGGGGTTAGATTTTATTGGTGAGATGTCAAAACCTTCAAGTGTCGGAACGAGTGGATCTTAGTGGCCACAAACTATTTTACCAAATGGGTTGAGGCTATTCCTACTAGGAAAGAAAATCATTAATTGGTTATGGATTTTATCCTCAATCACATAATTTATAGGTTTGGTGTTCTGCTAAGTTTGTATGTTGACAATGCTTTATGAGATTTAAGGCCAAGCCTTTGGTTTAAATGTTTCATGAGTATGGTATAGCTCTTACTTATTCCTCTAACTATAACCCACAAGGAAATGGGTAGGGAGAATACAACAATAAGACTTTGCTCAAAATACTCAAGAAAGCTAGAGATAAATAAAATAAAATGGGGAGAGCAACTCAAGTTTGCACTATGGGTTGATAGAGTTATGAATTAGAGATCCATGGTTAAAATCCTATTTGAGCTAGTCTATGTCATTCAAGAACTTTTTCCCCTTCATTTGCATTTTTCCGCCTTCTAGGTTATGTAGAAATTAGAGCATGGCGATGGTGTTAACCCTTATGAGGCCAGAATAAATCAAATCATTGAGTTAGATGAAGTCAAGAGAGAGTACTATTTAAAGCATGTCAAGTTAAGAGAAATACTCAAGAAAACATTTGATAAAATGGACACTCCTTAGAATTTCCGTGTAGAATATATGGTACTATTGTGGGACAATAGACATGAGGATAAAGGCAAACATGAAAAATTTTATGCCCTCTAGATGGGCCCTTATTCTATAGATTTCAGAATCGAAAAGCATACCTTTTTCCTATGGGACATGGATGGAGAAATGATAGAATTTCCTATCAATGGTAGGAATTTGAAACATTTCCTTTATTGAGAGGTATGTCTTTGTATTATTGTAAATTGTATAGTTTCCATGTTTTTTCGCTTTATTGTGTTATTTTTTGTGTATTTTATTCCATTTGGTTTTTGTTTCCATTTTTTTGTGGTGGCTCTTATGGTATGGGTCTATGTGTTTATTTGGTTGTCATTATTTAAGACTCTATTTCCCAATTGATATGGGTATGTCATTTTCCTTCCGTGTTCATTTATGTGGTTCTTCGAAACCCGTTGGGGATTCCATCCACGAGTCGGAGCCATTGCTGGTGCCCGCATTTTTTCTTTGTAAATCCAAGCCTTTGTTTAAGAATTTTATTGTTAATGTGGATGGTTCCTAGTTTGAGTTCATTTCATTTGAGAATTCATGGGATTGGGCGCAAGTAATCCACATAAGGGTTCATCTCATCTCCCAGTCTTATAATTCTTCCCTTGTAAAGATCATCCTTAATCTCAATGGTGTAAAAAAAAATGACGGTCATTTCCTTGGATTAGTGATGAAACATTTAGTCGTATACAAATTTAATTTTTTTTTTTGTACAGATATAAGATGCATATTTTCTCCCCAAATCTGTAAGGGGGATATTCTAAGGAACTTGGATCTTTGCGTAAAAGATTTACGTAACAATTTGTAATTTTCATATGCTTATGAATGTGTGAAGTGCAAATTATTCTCTCGACCTTGAGGTCGCGATAAAGGAGTTATGAAGATAACAATCAAATGTCCGAAAAGGAAAGTCATATTACATCTCGGGTTTCTCCATAAGTGCAACTTATAAAGATAACTCCAAGGCCCAATGATATTTAATGTATCAACCAAATACATGGCATACAACCATGAGCGGATGAGGAAATGCATTTCACATTTTACAAAGTTTGTATGTGTCTTTGCTTTGTAATATATTCACGAGGAACTGTCAAAAAATTAAGGGGAGTCATAAATGTACTAGCCATACACAAACTAGGTATACGAGAGGTAGGCATGCCAATAGGGAATGAATCATGTGGCAGAAATATGCAAGTGATAAGACATGAAAATATTGCAATGGTTAAAAAGAGAAAAAAGATGAGAATTACGAAGAAGTTCCCATGAACGCAATCTTCGGCATTAATGCAAGGATCCAAGGGTAATTAATATGGGAACTTGATATAAATACGCACTTTGTATTCAAAAGCTCGAACTTTTAGAAAGTACCAAAGAGGCCTTAAAGAGAGTTAAAGTGGAAGGTGTATTCAAAGAGCAATGGAGGAGTTATATCATTTTTCATCCAAATTCCAGTAAATAACCTTGAGTTTTGTTTGAACAGGTAAGTGAACTAGTTCTATTATCCTTGTGAATCGTTGAGGACTAGCTCAAGTTTGTTTTTAGTAAAAGGGTGGATTGTAGAATGAATTTCATAACCATGAAGATTCATTTAAATTCTCCAAATAAAACCTTTAGTCTTAATTCCCCTTAGACAAAATCACATATTTTGATCTCGTTAATATTGACCTAGAGGAGTTTAGGAAAATATTGCACACCCTAAAAAGAAGAGAAACTATGGCCCATGTGGCTATTAGTTATATTGACCTCACTACAGACTTTCACTCTGCTATGTAGAAGTGCCCAAATCTTGTATGGGTATGCACTCAACATTATAACCCTATAACAAAAGAAGTTCGGGATGGAAATAAGGGCTTGGTTTTATCTTTCTAGGAGGAATTGTTTGACAAAATGTTGGTTTTTCCGCCCACATGAGAGGAATCCTCCATCACCATGTAGTCAACACAGTTGTACTAGAACTCGTGAGTAATAAAATGGACCAAGTTTATGAATGACCATTGGTTGGTTACCCCTCGGGTCTCTGTCTCCAGAATGTCTAAAAAGTTGAACATAGCAAAATTTATCGAGGAGGTTGGAGATGTGATCACATTGTTGAATAGGTTGATGGGTATGGAATCTACCAACCTCTTCCATGAATGGATGTTTTAGTTCATTGAGGTAATACTCATGAATAAAAACCTCTCCCTTGGGCTGAAATAATAAGTAGTTAAATTCATGAACAAATGGTGGGAGTTGCCCAAATTGCAAAAGGGGAAAAGGCTAGTATGGCAGAATTCTTTATGTCATCTTACTTGGTCTATAATATCACCTTCCATAGAAATTTTATGGGCTTGCAGATGGAAAGGGATCTCAACAGTGCTAGGGTATATGATGTATTTTTCCATTTAAAATTGGAAAATTATGAGGCACACTATAGGAACATTTCTAATCTATTCTTTGCACCTATGATATGCCTTTTCCATCCCAATTGGAAAAGCTGAAAGATTTTTCTAATATGTGAGGGGGTTATTACCCGTCTGGATGTGATGAAGAAAATATAAAATTTATAGATGGTTAAATATAATTGCAATGTAACACGGTAAATGAATAAACAATTAAGTACAACATACAACCAAGAAAATAAGTAGTTAATATTTAAAACCCTAAGTGTAAATGAGGAGATAAAATGAATTAGTTGTTTTGTTATGATCCTAAAGGTGCACATAATTGTCAAACTGGAAAATCCAAAGTGCAAACTGTCACAATGAAGCCCAAAAAAATGTAGAGGTGCTGGAATATGTTTGGATGGGGTGCCTACAGAGGGTCGGGGCACCTTGGACACCATATACCTATTCTAGGTTCCCATGACTACTAAGAAGCTCTGAAAACCAATTTTATTAGGTCGCAAGATGTTCGTTATCCTTCACTTATTGTCACTAGTATGTCGCACTAAGTTTGTAGATATCACTTAGAACTTTGATAAAGAAATGGCCTACAAAACCCCAAAATGCATAAAATCCCAAAAATAAAATAATGCAAATGAGGGGTCAGACTTTCCTTGGCTGTCATGCAATGAACTTACAACCAAGTGTTGCACTACATATAATACCTAATGTAGTTCTATGTGTGTGTGTGCATCATTGTGTCATACGTGGCTCTTGTGTGTGTCGTACTTGATAACGAGTAACTAACTATATGTAAGAAATGTAAAGAGATGCGTGCATGAGAGAATGAAATTCCCCTCCTATGCATATATGCGAAGTATTAGTCTCTTGCCCTTGTGTGTGGATTATACATGGATGCTTGAATACTCTTGATAATGGCCTTTAAATGCAACCTTAGGTGGTGATAGCTAATGCTTAGTGTTTGGTCCTTTATTATGACCACATATCTTTATATTTATATGATTCCCTTGCTTGAATTTCGTAATTAACCTTGCAAAGACCGACTAAAAATATATAAGATACACAAATGGATAGAAAGGACCCAAAAGTTGTAAACAAAGTACAAAAAGGCCGGGCACTCCTGGCGTTGGCGTCCTAGCTAGGTGCTAGTGTTCGGGATGAGAAATGTCCAAGTATGAAAAGATAGACTAGGATAGAAAAAGTGTAAGATCAATAGAAGAAATAGAAAGCAAGAAAATATGGCCAAAGATAGGGATTAATTAGTACTTTTCTCGCTTAGGAATCATATGAATAATAGTTTGTGATCAGGACTAGATAGATACCCAAAGTGCGTGATTTAGTGTCTACATTTTCCCAAACTTCATATTTTTGAGTAATGTCTCAATCACATAAAGTAGATAAGATATGTGTACTATATAACCATGTAGATCGATGGTGAAAAGCGTGCCAAGAGACATAGAAAATCATGGAGTTATAAAAAAATGTGAAGCATGGAAGCTATAGAAGAAGAAGTGAAAAGTGATTATGATGACTCTAGGGAGAGAGCGTATGTGTAGATGTCATGATTTTACCTGTTGTTGGTGTCAATGATGATGTGATTGATTTTTGTTATGATGTTCTTGATGTGAATACCACTTCCCATAAGGACGGACCTATAAAAGAGAAGAAAGTTCAAGTAGTCAAATACACGAGTATATGATCAAAATGAGTAAAAAGTATGTAAATAAATATGTGAAATTCAAAAAGGAACATGTGCACTGATCCGTGATGAGTGAAAAGTGTAGAAAGGATCTTGTAGATGATGTAGAAGAATTATTTTTGGGTGATCTCATGCCAGTTGTGTTGTGTGCAAGTTTTTTGGGCGATCTCACACCAAGACATGGAAGAAGTGTAGGGAGAAAAATCTAGTACCATCCTCCAATAGTTAACTACTTCTGTGATGTGAACACCATTACGGATGGTGTGTAGAATTCATATCCATTTTAAATAGTTTTAATCCCATGTGAAAGTAAAAATGTTGTGTAGTGTATGCATGCCGAGTCTTTGAAGGACCATTGTCCTATAAAATCCGTTGTTGTGAAGTTCTATAGACTTTTATGAACCGATAAATGTTGTGTAAGTGCCCTATGGTCATAGGTTCTAGGAAGGGTAAGGGAACCTGACGCTCTTGTCCTAGTCTAGGTGCTAGTGTTTGTGATGTGGTAAAGACCCAAGTCAGGATCTAGGCCGTTGTTTTAACTAATGACTGTCTTGTACTAGTCTTGAAGCTGTGTTGTGTGATGACTATAAAATACTATGTGGGGTTCTTGATTCACCCAAATGATACCCCCTTATTTTAGGTGCATGCGAGGTTCTTGAGGAGTATGCGGCCTAAAGGAGGATTGACCGATGTGCTAAAATTTATTTCCTTTAGAAGAGTGTGCTTGGTAGAAACCAAGGCACATGCAAATAAAGTGGCTAGGAAAACAAGTGTTAGTGCAAACAAGATAAAGATGCATGTAAAATGCGATGTATAAACTAAGCATGTAAGAAGACAAAGTAGACAATGAAAAGTGGGTTTAAAACAAGGGACATCACTCATGATGTTGCAAGATAACCAAGTCCCACGGTGGTTGTAAGCATACAAATAATCAAAGAACAAGAAAGACACAAGGAAAATCCCATGCAAACAATAACATACAACGATAAGCAGATCAGACAACCATGGAAGAAAGTAGACTTGCAAGAAAAATATTGAACATGAAGCACTCGTTAGTATGTTAGAAAAATATATATTATGTCAAAGCATGTATATTCCGATACATCAATGTGCTATGAAAATGAAAAAATAACACATGTAGTGTACGAAAGTGGATGCCCCAGGAGCCGAAGTGGAATTTGGTTAGAGGTATTGCACCAAGCATCCTGTTGCATGTGTGGATATGTAGAATCTGTGATCAAAAATAGAAATCAAGAGAACACACATATGTATATGATAAGATAATAAAATAAAAAAATTTGTCTAGCATGTGTAAAAAGTGTACATGTAAGTATAATCAAGAAAGAGTAAATGTGACCAAGATATGCAAGATGTTATGGATGAGATGGAGTGGAATACGATGCGAGTGTGGTAGGAGCCACATGCCCCCGAGTGGATGTGTATGCATCAGAATGAGGTTAATTTATACGTTCCCCCTCAGAAGTCAAGAATGAATTGTAGAACAAGAGTGCGTCATTGGGAAATGGTTTGAATTATGCACGCTAGAAAGATGTGATCGATAAAGCGTAGAGCGTAGTGAGTGAGTGAGTGAGTTTGTAAGTGTTGTGAGGTTCATTTAAGATGTAGACCCTCAAAAATTGAGTAGGGATCATGGAACTATATTGTTTCATAGGGTAATGACCAAAATGTGTAGAAGTAGATGCAATAAAAATATGTCATGAATGTGTAGAGTAGATGTTGCGTAGAAAGAGATGAATGCATGAAATATGAAGTGTGTAGTGTATAATGTGTAGTATGTACCATTTAGTGTAGTGTGTAGTGTGTAGTGTGTGAGGTTCATGTGTATAGGATGCCCTTAATAGTCAAGTGTGAACCGTAGCACGAGAGTGCATCATTGGGTAATGGAGATACAAGAACATATATGAATGTGCATGATATGTGTGAAAGGTTAGAATTGGAGTGTAATGTTAGATGAGGGGGGAAGAATAAACATGATGCCCCATGAGTGAATGTTAATGAATGTTCTATCCGATGATAGTGAAAGATGAGGGTCCTCTATTTGATTCTTGTCCGAGATAAAGATGTGTGATCACGCTTGAAGATCGGTGGTGTATGAGATAGACGTTGTGTAGGTAAATGAATCCTATGTACATGCGACCGATGAGGATAAGGCGGAGGTGATGGACACCTATGTGAAGAAAAACACAAAGGTGATGGAAACATATGTGAAGCAGAATGCAAAGGTTATGGACACCTATGTGAAGAAGAACATAGAGGTGATAGAAACCTATGTGACAAAGAACATGGAGGTGATGGAATATGATGTGAAACATAACGTGGAGGTGATGGACACCTATGTGAAGTAAAATGAGGCGGTGATTTATACCAATGTGAAGGATCTGCCCAAGTGGTGGACCTAAAATGTTGTGATGGATTGGAATACGATGAGATTGCGTACCATTTATGCAAATAGATGAGCTATGATCAAATTATGATTTATTTTTGAGAGGCCTCAGGGACCTAGATGCTCTATCAAGGGAAATAGAAACCTCGAGGGAGGATTCAGCTATAGAATGGATGGTGAAACACCATTGATAGTGATGAATTTCCTATTATGAATGAACTTTAGACATAAATGGTTAATGTAGATGATAGCCTTAGTGTCATGGAGCCAAGGGAGACCTAAGAGTATGTCACACCCTTTGACTAAAGGTGCCACAAAAAAAGGCACAAGCAAGGTCATAGGACCAATTATTCTTTGGAGGATTAACATATCCCTATGAATTAGGAGCTGCATATGAAATCTACAAGAGTGGATAGCCAATAGAAACAAGTAATGGGAAAGAACATGGACTAATGTGAAATGAAGGATTGACGGTACTCTTATTGTTGGTGTGAGTCATATTCCACATCATCAGGAAGGTCATCTCACTTAGGTGATCTCATAGCTCTAGGTTTCATTTTAGGGTCATCATGAGATCCCCTTACATGTTAGTGCATCGGTTGTGTCATTAAGAGTTACTTTCCTATTCTCAAAATGTAACTCCTCTCTCTACTTGAGATGTCATCATTGCAGCACTTTGGGGTTACTCAAAACTATCTATATGTACACCGCTTCAAATGTATGAGAGTGGATATTTTTGGCTTCACAAGGTTATTCCCCTTTTTCAAATCTTGCATGCATGTTATGGTTGATGCTCACTCCTTCATGGGACCTCGTCATGGTGATGGTTTACACTTCCGTTGATTTTCATGGTATCCCTCATGATCCTCGTGCTTCACGTTTTCATGTTCTCCCTCATGGTATTAGAGCAAAAATCATGGTGATCCATGAAACTCTTCATTTTTTGTTTTCGGCTCTCCGTTCGTGATAAACGGGTTTCACATGTGTACATCATAATGGTTATTCCTTAGGCTCTCTTCTTACGCTGATTTGGGCTTCAAAATACTTATTTGTGGTTTTTGGTTCATGTTTTTTTTTTTTTGGGTTTTCCACCTCACATGTGTGTTCATAGGTTTTCACGGTCTTAGGTTATAGTGATGTTTAGATTTGGTTTTCAAACTTTCTAGCTTTTTTACGATTTTAAAGGTTATTGAAGTGATCTGGGCCCAATTCAGCCCCATCTCACCAAGATGTCCCATCTCACTACCTTGGTCACTCTCCAACTTGGTATTCATTGGTTATTGTTTTGGAATCCTTGGTGCGTGTGCTCTTGCTAAAAGCGCATGGTTTATTTTAACTTAGCCTTGATTTGTTTGCATTGGTACCTCCACACTCATGCATTGATTGATATCTCGGCCCAACCTCATACTCATATCAACCCCGCATGCATATTTCTCGGATCTCATGTGTTGAATTGGACCATATATGTGTTTATTCACTTTGTTTCATTTGAACTTTGGTGTTTTGGCCCTATGTGCCATATGTATTTGTTTCCCTGCTCCTGGTTCATGTTTCACTCACCTCAAGCTCCATTCAGACCCCACACAGCCCCTACAACATCCTAAAAACCTTAATTCCACTTATGCTTGCTACCTCTTCCACTGGTTTGATTTGACCATTTTGTTCTTGGTCTCCTCGATGTTGTTCTAGTTGTTTCCCATGCATTACGAGGCCTCCTCACCATTTCTCTTCCTTAGTCACCGATTCAACCATTATATGTTAGGTAGGTTCTTGACATACCTTCCAAATCCATGTTAGGCTCACCTACTCTCGGTGACCTTCAGATTTCATCTCACCCCATCTCTGGTGACCTCGGAATCTCCACCCTCCTCGATGCATTCAACAGTCTTTTAGGATTCTCAAGCTTTGACTTGACACATCCATGCTCACCACATGCAAACTCCATGTTGATTGTTGTGCCAACGTTCCCCATAATTCCTCAAACCCTGAACTCACTAGTGATTTATCCCAGCTCATCTCCTCCCACCTCTCATCTCACCGAATCAAGCTAGCCCTTCTACTCCCTTTTTCTCCGGGTTTTCCCTACTTTCCCCATTGTTGATTTTTTGCATTTTTTCCCAACCATTTAAATTAATTAAACTAATTTAAGGGAAAAATAATCAAATTTATCATTTCTACAAGGGTGACATTTTTCGGGCTCCATATATATGGTTATTGGGATCTTCGGGCCAATTTTTTGATAGAATCATAATTAAATGAGATGGGGGTGTATCATTCTTTAAAAAAATATTATTATATTTCAAATCAGAATACTCAAAACCACATAGCCATTAAACCAAAATATCTAATTAATCAATACTTAATGTGTGTACATCATATACCATCAAAAATGCAAGCAACCATAAAATGAGGAATCAACACAAGAATACAAGATGTAAGTGGGAAACCCTCAATGGGAATAAAACCCACTGAGATGTTTTTTCTCACACAAGACTTTTTATCCTCCCTTCTCTTGTTTTCACATCATTTTTGCTTGCTTGTGGTGTCAAATTGTCGCAATCACCGACACTTTATTTTCATGTCCACACTTGCACGTTATTACGTTGATTTCAAAGTGAGTGGCTGAATCTTTCATGACACACATTCACACATGATCGTAATCAAACACTAAACTATAAATTTCCACAAATAGGGGGTGAAAATATTGTTTTGGGGTGTATGTGTGTGCTTCTTTTCCTTCTACATTTATGTTTTTCTCTCTCACACAATGGATGTTATTGATGTACTTTTGCTTACAATTTTAAATTCTTCTAATGGAAATCAAATATGATAATTAAAATAAGGTGAAAAGGATTATTTTGCATGACTATTGGAGCTGAGACTGAGCTTGATGATGAATCCCAAAAAATCTAAGTGGATGAACTCATGTGGACGAAGCCTTAGGTCTTCAAATCCAAAAGACCTTCATGTTGATGTATGAGCAAAAGAGTAATGTAGTTAGTTAGGGAAAAAAGTGAAGATGAATGAGATAAAGAGATATGTATTTAAATGAATGACTTGTTTTCTTTCCTCCGAGAAGAGGTAAGGAGGAGAAGGACAACATCCTCAAGGATCAAGGACACAAGATGAAGAAATATGCATTTTTGTGAGGATTACAATTAATCTATGTAGAAACTTTGTTTAGATGGCTATTTGATTGTGTTATCTTGAGAAGTTATTTCTTATTGTTATTGATCTTATTATCAATAAATTGTTTTTTGCTATATGATTCTATGAGAAGGAATTGCATCATTGTTGGATGACCACACATACGTGCTTTGTTGCAAGGTAATGAGACCGTATTTTACAAATTTTGTTAGCATTTGAGAGGGAGGACTCGAGAATTCCAACTACGTGGTATGAATATCTATAGAGTTTAGGATACAAATATGATTATATCTATGATTAATTTCACTTGATGGTAAGTGTGACATCATGGTTAAAGTATTTTTAAACCTACTCATATAAGAATCTCTATTACTCTGTTTTGAATGTTGAGAGATGATTGTTAAGGTCTTGTTTCCACACAAAGAGGTTGATAGGGTCAATATTCATTAATTTATGATGCATGTTAGAGGAATCCATCAGGGGTAAAGAAGGAATTGATTTCATTCATTGATGTATAATGAAAGGAAATTTGAATAGGCTAAAGTCTTGATTGTTTGATATCTTGCCCATCTACCTACGGGTGGGTGATAGGAGAGAAGTAGTTTGCATAATGTATTACTATAAGTGGCCTAAATTGTAAGGAAAACTCATAAAGGGCGTTGAGATGGACATGTATGAAAAGTTTCAAGCCTTGAATTTAAGTTTCAAGAGTTTTATAGCCATTTTCCTCTTACCCTAGTTCTTGGGAACTCCTCTCAAGGCTTAACTAGGGCTTGTAGTTTGAAGACTCAAATCCATGAATTAAATCCTAAAAGTTGGTAGAAATAATAGTGAAGAGATACTTAAAGAGATTCAAAAGGAATTTTAATTTTTCATTTGATGGTTTTGAGAAAAATTTGAAATTCTAGAAGAGGGTAGACATGCACGATTAAAGGCCTAATAAGGAGGGTCCATTAACAAAAGAAGTTGTGTTTGTATTTAGAGATCAATCTTGAAATTTGACACATAGCTAGAACCCTGAAATGGGTATCCAAATAGGTTTAGTTTGTGGTTTGAATTTTTTTGAAACAGAATTTATGGTGGAAAAAGACTTCCTAGGGCTAGAAAAGCTTGTGAGGAAGAGAAGAGAAAATGTGAGATAGAGAGAGAAGGAGAAGGATTAGGTTCATAAAATTTTGCACACATCTTATTAATATTAAAAGGTATTTGAATGTGTTTCTACTTATTGATGGGAACTTCTAATTCTTTCTAACCTTGGAGATATCATGATGTATTGTCTTAAAGGCATCTCCAAGACAATTTGGAAGAGATAAGTAAAGTTTTAGGTTTTGGGTCTTTTTTAGATAAGTTTATTATAAATATAATATTGTTTGAAGTGATGGATCAGGTTGAAAGGTATTGAAGGTATTGGTGGATGCTATAAAGTACAAAAGGTTGTTTGTTGAGTCAAGAAGCTTGAGAGGAAGTGAAGGACAACTTGGAGATAGGTAAGATTTGATGAATTTTTGTGTAAAGACGTCATTTTGGTTGGTTGAATGGTCATCGGATGTATGGCATAAAGTAGATTACATAGAGTTTGAAGCTGTTTAGGGCCGAATAGGTTAATTTTTGCATATATAAGCCATTTTTGCTTGGGTAAGATCCTCATTTTTGCAGAGTGGAGTAGGTGAATGATTAAAACCTCCTTAAATTGGTGGAATGCATGAATGTATGTTTATTTCTCTGCATCATTTGGTATCGAGTGAGGTTTCCTCTTTAAACTCATACTTTGCACTAATGTTGAAGTGATTAAGCTACAGGGTTGAAGGAATCATGTTTGTAAAGGAAAGTGGTGACAAGGAAATCGTTGAAAGTTTGGTGTAAAGCTTTTAAGGTATTGATACTTGTCTTAGGGATATAATTACAGGTGAACAATCCTTGATGAAGAATAATTGTTTGTTGTGAGCCTTGAAGATTGAATCTTTCTTAAATTTCAAGTGAAGAATGTTAAGCTTTGAAGAATGGATTTTATTGATTTTTTCATGCAAAAGTACTAATGAACCTAAATGTTTGAATCTTTATTGATGATTTAGGAACCTTAATGCTTGAAATTTTCTCATTTATTGTTGACTAATCAGTTTTGATGATCTTTGAGGAATGTTTGTACCTAATCATTGGTGAAGTGATGAATGATTGACAAGTTTGAGAAGTTAAGTAGATAAGTTGTTAAAAAAAAGAGACAATCGAGTGTGCTAATATTAGTGAATCACCTAAGGAGAGGTGAAATACTACAAAATAGAATCCTATAACATTGAAACTATTAAATAATACCAAGATACTAGGGTGAAAAAGACCTAGGTTAGGACTTAAAGAGAGAAGTGGACCAAGGTGAAAGAGACTTGGGTAAAAATATTATGGAGAGATTGAGAAAAGACATGGGCAGTAGATTCAAGATCTTACAAGAATGAAAATTCCATAACCAGGTGAAGGAAATCACAAGAAGGAAAGAGTTAATCTAAGAAGAATATCTAAAGGAGGCAAGAGATAGGATTAAGAAGTTAGAATCCATGATAAAGACTATGATGAAAGAAGAGGTCCAAGAGTTTGGATGGAAGTTGTGATGCGGGGGCATCAACTCTCAACTTGTACATATGGATGATATCATCAAATTTTGGTTTTCCTAGTAGGTTGATATGTTCTAGAAGTCATTAGGGGTCATTTAGATTTGTGTGTGTGTGTTGATTCCTTCAAAATTCAAATTAGGCCATTTCCCTCCAAAAGTACAAATTTTAAATTTGAGGGCATTTTGGTTTGTATTGGTGTTTGACAATGATATGGAACAATCAAGCTTGTGTAAGGTGGTGAGAGGTCCTATTAAGGTCTAGAGAACAAGTCAAGTTGCAATTTTATCCTAGTCCTTAGGTTACAAGCTCTTAGACCAAAGATGAGGATATTAATGATGTAATAAATGCCAAACATGTAATTTGAAGGCTCAGGATCCAAGATTCCATTAGAAAATCATAAGGAAGCATATATAAACCCCCTTTTAACCACCTTTAGGCCATCATTCGAATGTTAACTATATGAATAAGAATTTTCAAGGAGAAAGAAGGGATGAATTTGTGTATACACGGTCTAGTAAAGGGTTTCATTGATTTTGTGCATTTTGGTGTTCAATAAACTTGTTTCATGCGACTTATGAGAGGTCTATATAGGGTAAGAATTCTTATTCTTTTTGTTTAATTTTTTATTGAAGAGATTTTTTATTGTAAATGTGTAAACAAGCTTGTATGCAGGCTATAAAATATGTGACATTGGGGAAGAGGCCATTTAAGGTCAAGTTAGCAATGTTGATGCAAGAATTCTGTCTAAGAAGTGGATGAATAGGATCTAGGGAAAAAGGTTGGATTTCTCAAGGCTATTGCATTCTAGTTAAGCCATTGTAAATCAAGATGAGGGTTATAACTCATGTAACTCTCAAAACTCATATTCCCATGTCCTTAATGAGGAAGAGAAATAAATCTTGTGAGCATACTCAAAGTGGGAGGCTAGTATGAGTCTACTAGTAAATGGAACACATTAAGGAGGTTGATATAAGAACCTAAATGAAGTCTTTAGACCTTGAAGTGAAGACTTATTCATTTTGTGAGAAAATATTCCTATCGGACTTGAGGGAAACCCTTAGTAGGGTTTCTTGAGAAGAGTAATTAGGAGTTAAGGATTAAGGTAAGATTTAAACTTTAAGAAAGGTGTGATAGGTGTGTATTGAAGATAATAAATGTCTAATATCTCTCAAAACACCCTCAGAGGTGTGAAAAATGTAACCATGGTGAAAGTAACATGTAGGTGCTTGTGTTGGAAACCAAGAATGAAGTGGTTAAAAGCCCAAAAAGGTCTTACGGAGGAAATAAGTTTGAAACTCAAGAAATGTTTGAAATCCCTTTGAAAAAATTCATGGAATGCTACAAAAGGTTAATAATTACATTTAGTCAACTTATTGTTGTGAGTGATTGTTCTAAGTAGTTAAAAGTAATAAAAAAATTCCTAAGAGTGGCCAATACTAGAAGTTAGAGGTGTGGAAATTGGATTCAAGGAATGAAATCTTGTACTTATCATCTTAGATACATCCTCAAGAGAACTTGAGAGTTTGTGGACTTAAATTATTATCTACTTGTTAAAAAACCTTAACAATATAGATTCCAATGTAAATGCAATCTAAAGGCCTAATTTATAAACCAAGGAGGAGAGTTTGAGAAATTTTCTTCAAAGGAACCTACCTTGAAAATTTGCAAACATAGAGTAGAGATAAATGGGTACTTATAACATCGGTTGGTTTGTCAATTAAATCCTTACATAAAAATATGTTCCTAAGTTTTCCTAGTGACAGAACTAGTAGAGACCTAAGTAGGCGAGGAAGAGAAAGAAAGTGGAAAGGAGACCTAATCAAGAAGAGGGGGACTAAAATTTTGTAAACACCTCAAAGAACCTAAAGTTTATTCAAAATTATCCTCAGATTATTGGATTGGATTGTAGATTACTCCAACCTTGAACTCACTTAGAGCAAGAACCTTGAGAAGTTTGGATTGGCGCTTTTCCCAAAGGTAATTCATTTTGTTCCTTGAGTTGATTTGATTGATTCTAATGATTGAATTAACAAAAATGGAAGGTCTAAGGGCATGTTTAAGTGGTTGAATTAGTAAAACTAGTCACAAGATCAAGAAATTGCATGGTTAAGGTGCTTGAGAACTTGTCAAAAAGCTCATTTGAAGACCTAAAGGGAAAAGTTTGAGTTTTTAATCAATAATAACATGGTGAATTTCTTAGTAAGAGTAATGCTCTACATCAAGTTGAAAAAGAAGATAAATTTTCCTATCAAGCTACTTATGGAGAAGAAGAAGAGGAAAAATATGATTTCTTTGGAAAGAGGAATGGTGAAAGATACTCATGGAAGGGTGAAGGAAAATGAGATACCATGTGAAGACGAGTTTGAGAAGAGAGTTCTCATTGAAGAGAACAAGAAAGAGGATAAAGTGGAAAGAGAAGAGAAGAAGAAAGTGTCTATGAAGAAGACTCTCGGGGGTTCCTTATGGGATCTTGTTTTTATCTAACTCCATGTTTGAGTGTGTTCTTGCAGGTATAAATACAATTGTGATGAAGGTCAAAGAAAATGCCTCAAGGTCGATGAAAATAAGGTTAAGTGAAGAACCCTTGAATGAATATGAAGTTGAATTAGAACAAGTATAGTTGGTACAACAAAACAAAGACGAAGTGGAAGATTTTGAACCTGATCAGGAGGAATATGAAGATCAAATTCCATTCTATGAGGCATGGGGAAGCTTCTTGAAAGAAGAGAAAAGAACTAGCAAGCAAATAAATACCACTAACAATGAAACATTGAAGATGAGTTAGATTATACACGTTGTAAAATAAGAGGATAGAGGTTGGAAATTACTCCTAATGAAGTAAAGAAAGAAAGGAAGTATACTAAGAACAAACACCAAGTTTCTCATTCAAAAGAGAGCATAAACCATGGTTACATTGTTCCTAAGTGGCTTGGGAGAAAAACTATGAATAGGAATGTGATGAAATTGGAGGATGCAAACAAAGGATATGTTTACCAAGGCTTTAAGTCAAGTCTACAAGACAAGGAAAAAGAAGGAGTTGATATGGAACAAATTTCATGTTATAAATGCAACCAAGTAACTGATATGAAATCAAGAAATTATCCCAAGCATATGATAAGTAAGAGATGGATAGTCAAAAGCAAGAACCAGATGAATATAGCGAAAGAATTTATGAAGAAAGAGGGAAATTCATTTTTGAAGAAAAAGATAGCATGAAAGAATCAGTCCAAGTTTGGCAGACAACAATATTCAAGAGTAGTGAACAAACTCATGAAGAATAAAATGACAAAATTCAAGGTAAAGAAGTGGTTTATGAAAGATTTTATGAAGTGATAGATCATGATGACTTGAGATCACTATATGAAGGAATAAATGGAGAACTCAAAACTTTCAAATAGATGAATAGAGAAGTTAAGGGGAGATTGGTGAATGATCTTACGAAGTAAAGAAGAAACATGGAGAGAAGGTGAATATTATGCAAAGAATGATGACCAATACGACCCCAAGTTTGATAAGGCAGTTGGAGAAGAGGATACTCTTATGTTGAGAGAGGAAATACATATGATTGAAGAATTATTTAACTCTTCAAAAGAGGTACATGCAAGGAATCAAGACAAGGTGAGTAGATCTTATGGTGTATTGCTTTGACAATGATGATTGTGTGAATGAATCCCTTGAAGTTGTACCTAATTACTCTACCGAGTGCATTTGAGAATCATAACACAAGACAAATTGAGTGGATGGATGGGTATAATGAACTTAAGATGCATGGTGATCAGATTTGCATAAGTAAAATAAATTAACTATTACCAAATTTGATTGGTGTAATGAACAATAAAGAGAAAGGTAAAGTTAAGGTTGAGAAAAAAATAATTTCTTGGGAAAATATTGATCAAAATAAGAACAATTAAGAAGGAACACGTTTAGAGAAGTTTAGCATGGTCAAGGAAATGGATAAGCAATAAAATAGGCAAGAACATGAATATTTTGGTAAGAAGGATGATGAAAAAATGATGGATATAGATTGTACATGGATGGAGAAAGTGTTAGAAGATGAAGAACAATATATATTTTTTAGTGTTGTTTGTATGTACAAGTAACAAGGATGGAGGCATGAAGATGATGAAAGTGAAGATGAATATCAAGAGAGAAATAAGCCAAGTGAAAGTAAATGGAAGGAAAAATAGAAAAGTGTGGGACCCATGTGGATATGAAGAAAGAAATAACAATGGGAATAAGGAAAGAAGACTAAGGACAAGAAAAGAAAGTGAAGACTCAGGCTAGAGACATGGATAAGAAAAAAGTACACAGACTCTTTTCTCTACCTTGGGAGTATGATGTAGGAGCATCATCAAGAAGGCATTCTAATGCAAAATTTATTGGTCATAAGATCAATTTGAGAGTGTTGGAGAGTTTTGAGGTCAAGAGAGAGAAAGACTTAGTGTTCATGAGTTTGAAATTTCAAAAGGGTGTTTCCCTCTAAAAATGTGATTCAAATTATAAAGTTTGTACATAACCCAATGTGGGCTTGTCAAGGTGTAGAAATGGATGAGTTAGGTCTTAGGATGTGATCATGAGTCTTTAAGAATATGTGTGAGTTATGAGATGACTAAAAGTGATGTAAAATACCTTCATGTTGATGTATGAGCAAAAGAGTAATGTATTTAGTTAGTTAGGGGGGAAAATGTGAAGATTAATAGATAAAGAGAGAGGAATTAAAATGAATGACTTAGTTTTTTTCCTCCAAGAAGAGGTAAGGAGGAGAGGGAGAGTATTCTCAAGAATGGAGGACCGACAAGATGAAGAAATATGCATTTTGTAAGGATTACAATTAATCTATGTATAAACGTTGTTTGGATGAATATTTGATTGTGTTAGCTTGAGAAGTTATTTCTTCTTGTTATTGATATTATTATCAATACAAATATTTTTTTATATGGTTCTATGAGAAGCACTTGCATCATTGTTGGATGACCACCCATAATGTGCTCTATTGCAAGGTAATGCGACTATATTTTACAAAGCGTGTTAGCATGTGAGAGGGAGGAATGAGAATCCAAAATGTGTGGTATAAAGATCTATAGAGTTAAGGATACAAACATTCTTATAGTTGTACTTAATTCCACTTGATGGTAAGTGTGACATCATGGTTAAAGTCTTTTAAACCTACTGATATAAGAATCTCTATTACTTTGTTTTGAATGTTGAGAGATGATTGTTAAGGTCTTGTTTCTACACAAGGAAGTTGATATGGTCAATATTCATTAAGTTATGATTAATTTTAGAGGACTCCATCAGGGATAAATAAGGAATTGATTTCATTCATTGATGTATAATGAAAGCAAAGTTGAATAGGTTAAAGCCTTGATTGATTAATACCCTGTCCTATTACCTACATGTGGTGATAGAGAGAAGTAGTTTACATAATGTATTAATATAAGTGGCCTCAATGGTAAGGAAATGTCATAAAGGGAATTGATATGGACTTGCATGACAAGTTTCAGAATTGAATCAAAGTTTCAAGAGTTTTATAGTCATTTTCCTCTTACTCGAGTTACGAGGAACTCCTCTCAAGGTTTAATTAGGGCTTGTAGTTTTAAGACTCAAATCCATTAATTAAATCCTAAAAGTTGGTAGAAATAACGTTGAAGAGATACTTAAAGATATTCAGAAGTAATTTTAATTTATCATTCAATGGTTTTTAGAAATGTTTGTGATCTAGAAGAGGGTAGACATGCTGCAGTCGAGAGGCCTAATAAGAAGGGTCCATTAACAAATGAAGTTGTGTTTGTATTTGGAGATCAATATTGAAATTTGAAACATAGATAGAACCATGAAATGGGTATCCAAAAGGTTTATTTTTTGGTTTTAAGTATTTTTCATCAGAATTAATGGTGGAAAAGGATTTGTCCCAAGGCTAGAAGAGCTTGTGAGCAAGAGAAGTGAAAAAGTGAGATAGAGATAGGGGGAGTAGGGTTATAAAATTTTGCGCACATATTATTAATGGTAAAGGGTATTCGAATGTGTTTCTAGGTAGCATGATGCATTTTCTTAAGGTCATCTAGAAGACAATTTTGAAGAGATACGTAAAGTTTTAGGTTTTGGATCTTTTTAGATAAGTTTATGATAAATCTAAGATTGTTTGAAGTTATGGATCAGGTTGAAAGGTCTTAAAGGTATCGGTGGATGCTAGAAATTACAAAAGGTTTCTTATTGAGTCAAGAAGCTTGAGAGGAAGTGAAGGACAACTTGGAGATAGGTAAGAGTTAATGAATTTTTGTGTAAAGAGGTCATTTTGGTTGGTTGAATGGTCATTGGATGCGGTGGTATAAATCGAGTACATAGATTTTAAATCCATTTAGGGTGGAATAGGTTAATTTTTGCATATATAAGCCATTTTGGGCTTGGGTAAGTGTTATCCCAAATTCACCCCTGGTTAATTTGGATAACTCATTATAAATGGACTTAGCCATTCAAATTATGGGACGTGCGGGAGGTGGTAAAATTCAGCCTCGAGATTATAAATAGAAACATATCTCAGGATGGCTTACAAGTTAGAATTGAGAATATATGAGTTTTCCGATAGGTCAGCGAAGGTTTGGAACCATCTCATGTTGTGCATCAACCATGCGTAAACACCCTTTTCTCGCATCGCACATCACCCATCGCCTCCATGTCACGCATCAACCTCTCTCACCGACATGCATCAACCATTACATTCTCGCATGTCAACCTCTTACCACCTGATGTCACACATCACAAACCTTCTTCTTTATGCACATCATTTTTCTCCCCCTTATTGCACGTCAACACCATGTCTTCATGTCATGCATCACATGCCATCTTCTTGATGCGCATGAGTCACCTTCATCTTGTCACGTGTCAACATTCCATCTTGACACACATCAACCTTCCCTCGTTTTCACATGACAACATTTCTTCTTTTCATGTGACAACCTTCCCTTATTTGTCGCATGACAACATTTCTTCTTATCATGCAACAACAACTCCCTATTGGCAGACAACTTCCTCCATTATTTTCAGGTGTTAGCAAGGAAATCCAACCACGGACCAAACATTAATGGTATCATACAAGGTATCTCAACAACTGATTTAGTGAAGCATGGCGCCCATGTATTTTCTGATAGAAAAGTACCATTGGAAAGTGGATCGGCATGGTTTCCCATACCTCCGTACAGAGTAATTAATGAGGGTTGTTGGTAGGTGAGACAAATTTGATATATAATGTATTTGACCCCCTCATTTTTTAAGAGAGACATTCTAGGAGCTAGGAAACTCTTGTAAAAATTTCCCTCAACTCCATTTGAGTTGTGAGCCTTCTCTTGGGCCTAGAAATGTAATTATGCCTTTATGCATCAAATGTAATGGTCTGTGCATACTTTGAAGCAATAAAAATTGTGTTTTGTGGTGTTTCTTCAACCCTATCTCATTTTTATTATATTTTCTTTCCTCTCCATTATTATTGTTGTATTTTGTGCATGTTCTTTCACTTGTAGGTTTATGATGTTGTGTTCCATGGAGTTTTGATGGACGGATTAGGATCTGGGTCTGTTGTGATGTAGGTTTATGATCTTCAATCCCCTTTTCCTTGTTTCATCCTCCCTCAACAAAGTATCTCACCCCTTTTCTTGGTGTTATCACCCCCTTAGTTTAGGAATTTCATTTTATGCATCTCTTTCTTCCTTGGTCCCTTGGAAAATCTAGGTTAGTGTTAGGATAGTTGCATTTCCCTTTCTAGGAGTAGTTTAGCATTAGGATTAGGTATAGGAATTTGACCTTCTCCAGGAGGTCCATCTCAAGTTTCTGAGTCCCACAACTTGAGAGATGGAAAATTTATAAAATTACACTTGATTTCCCCACACACATGAAAAATCGAGGGGTGTTATAATTTTGACATAACAATTTTGGCATGCCCAAAGTGGGATAGGTTTGAAGCACCTTACAACTTCATTTCATCAATTTGATGTGTTCTTGGTGAGATTCAGCCTTTGGAGGAACATGCAAAGCACATCTGGCGACTCCATCTGGTCAACAACCCATTCTCTGAGTTACAGACTTTCCTTCCATCCATTTCCACCCATTCTTCTTTCCACATCTTTCATCTTCTTCCATTCATGAAGTTGTGCAAGTCATGGCTTCATTCCCATATCGAATTCACACTTATAGCAGGAGCGAGTGCAATCCACCTCCAATGTATTTCTCAACTCCTCTAGATCAGCATTATGAGAAAATCCATAATCACTATGCCTACCCCTATGAGCTATTAGGATCTATTCGGCTAAGGAGCTGTTGAGAGAAGGGATATGCATGTAGTGACATCAATTATATGGAGAATGAGTATTTTACAGGAGAATATTCAAAAAATGGAGGCAAGAATGGTGTATTTAAAGGCCATAGCTTAGATGAAAGCTTTTAGAATTGGCTATAGGGAACCTTTTCCATGGGTCGGCCCTATGCCAAGACATTTCAACCCACAATAGAAGCTTGATTTCATGGTTGAGATGTTGCCCCATCTCGCACAGTGGACTGAGGAGATAGAGGCCTATGAACTTGGTTTCAAGGAGCCTTATCAATGGGTAATTCCCACATCATCATATAAAATTTTCTCTTTATTCCCTAAGCAGCACCATCTCATCCTGAGCCTCAATTTCGAGCTTCCACATGTAGCCCCTAGTCCGAAATCCCTTTTTTCATCCCATCATCTTAAGTTTTTCTGCTCTTTTCCCTTCCAAATCCAAGTCCCCTCCACAAGAGAAAAGTATAAAACCCCTTCCATCACCTCCACCACCAATAATGTAGAAATTGGTAGAACCCCAACCTACCCTCCTCTTGCATTCCCTAACTCATGTCAGGGAGAGACTCAACACAAACCAGTCAGGAGGAACAACAAGAAGAAAAACCCAATAAAGAAGAAATGATAAGTTTTTAAGGAATTGGGATTCAAAGTATGGAATGGACAAAATTCCCTTGTTGGTTAAGCCTTCAAAGGAGGCTAAGGTTGGAAAAGAACAGGTGGTAAAAGATGTTTTAGTTGCAGTGGAAGCAAAGCAAGAATATGTTCAAGAAGATCAACAATCGGTGTGTTCAAAGTGTAGTGTCCATGAGGGCACTCTATTTTCAGATATCGTTGATCAACCATTAGTTGAAGAATCACCATAGGAAGAGGGAAGAGCAACTCTAAATCCAAAAGAAGAAGAGCACATTCTAGCTATGGAGGAAAACCATACATTTTAGAGGCTTCAAGTATAAAACAAGCCACATAAGAACCTTTAGTTCTTCCTCCCATTTCATCCCCTTTGAGCTCTAATGTCAAATAAGAGTTTGAGATTTCAAACTCCATGTTTGAGGATGATGGGAACCATGGTGAGTGACTTGCATATCTGGAGGACACCATGGAGGAGGCTGAGACAATGCAACAGGACAACGAGGAGGCAGACTATCTATCTAATTTGGAGGACTACTTTGATGGAGAGGAGCCTGTGGATATTACCACCTTCGTTTCCTCATCATTCATTCTCCAACATCAAGAGCCTGCTATCATGGGGAAGGAAATTCAAGGACAACAACTTACATCCCATGGTATCCATCTAGAGCCAAGATTTGAATATTTGTATCTTCTAAGTGTCACACCAGAACAAGGAGGAGGAAGGAAATAGTGATGACACCATTTCCACATTGGTCATCAAGGAAGAGGATAAGCTACTTGCAGAAGAAATGAAAAGAAAAATTTAGCATGCAGGAAACCTCTTTTTTAGGAAGGTCCACAGGAAGACTCCATTTTTGGAGTTGAATTTCAAAGAAATGGGCACATCCATCAGATCATACCATGCCCAATCAGGTACTTGGCTTCATTGGAGCCAAGGGAGAAGCCAAAACTGGTCATGTCCATTTCAGGGCATGAGGATGATATACAAAGCACCAAGGGTCACCATCAACACCTCCAAGAGTCCAATGTCAATCAGCTTGAGGAGGTATTTTCGATTGATGTTGATACTTTGGTTATTTGGGTGGAAGATTGGCCTTCGTTCAATTTTTCACTCTCATACATGACCATTCCCATTTCCAAACCAATCGCATGGTCCAAGATTGTGAGAAAGGGAAGAGAAAGGGAAGCTACTTCTCCCTGCTAGTTGTAGGATTTGTTTGAGTTCCCTTGCTTCCGGTTAGTGTAGAGTAGGTAGGTTTGTTTTTAGTAGAAGAAGTGCTTGTGCACAATCTACATGCTCCACTTGGAGTGTGTATGATTTTTAGTTTTGTACATGGTTTTTGTGTGGTGGTTTCTCTTGCACAATTCATCATGTTTCGAGAGGAAATGTTGTAATAAGGGGTTCAATGTTCAAGACACAGTTGTTATCTTCAATCAAATCCAAATGCAAAGAAACTAAATTAGATTGGGGACAGTTTTCAATGTTTTCATCTCTTATGTCTCCTAGATCAGTCACAATTGAGCTCCTATGTCTCTTCTTGCATCATAAAATCAGTTGTGGGGGCATTTCTATCTTCAGCATTTCAGCCAATGGCAGTGTTCATGAGGAGAATTATATTTTTGGGGTAGTTTCACAAGTACATATATTTAGCCCTAATAGATCAATTGCAGGCTCAGAGTTCTTCATGCCTTTTCCTTGATCAGATTTTCAGTTTTGGGGACAGTTTATAGGTTTTATCCAAAGTCCCAAAATCAGCTTTAAGAGCAGGCCAAGGAGGTTTCATCCCAGATGCTAAGTTCATACGAGCCTAGGGGACATGTTTTCAAAAGGAAAGATTAGTTTCTTCAAGGTTAGGCTTGACTCCATGCCCAATGGATGCTTCAAGGAAACTAGTCACACATCTAGTAGGCAAATTTCCCTAAAGGTCACCAAATTGTTATCCCAAATTCACCCCCGGGTTAATTTGGATAACTCATTATAAATGGACTTAGCCATTCAAATTTTTGGACATGCGGGAGGTGGTCAAATTCAGCCCCAAGATATCAAAGAGAAAGACATCTTAGGATGGCTTACAAGTTAGAATTGAGAATATATGAGTTTTTTGGCAGGTCAGTGAAGGTTTGGAGCCATCTCATGGTGTGAGTCAACCATTTTTCAACACCCTTTGTTGTCGTGTGTCACCTCTTTGCCTCACTGTCGCGTCAGACATCAACTTTCTCGTTGATGTATATATAAACCATTTTGGTGTCATGCCTCAACCTCTTTCTACCCACTATCCTACATCACCACCCTTCTTCTTGATGCACATCAGCCATCTCCCCCTTGTCATGTGTCAGCACCATGTCTTCCTGTCATGCGTCACGCCATCTTCTTGATGCGTGTATCATCCACCTTCATCCTATCGCACGTCAGCATTCCATCTTGACATGCGAATAACCTTCTCTCTTTTTTGTGCAACAACATTTCTTCTTCCATTGGCAGAAAAATTCCTTCATTCTTGTCAAAGGCGTCAAGCAAGGAAAACCAGCCACGGACCGGGCATTAATGGCATCGTACAAGGTAGCTCAACAACTAGTTTAATGAAGCATGGCACCCATGCCTTTTTGATAGAAAATTACCATTGGAAAGCGGACCGGTATGGCTGCCCATACCTCCGTATAGGAAATTAATGAGGGTTGTTGGTAGGTGAGACAAATTTTCTATATAATGTATTCGACCCCTCATTTTAGAGGAGAGACATTCTTGGAGCTAGGAAACTCTTGCAAAATTTTCCCTCAACTCCATTTGAGTTACTGAGCCTTCTCTTGGGCCTAGCAATGTAATTATGCCTTTGTGCATCAAATGTAATGGTATGTGCATACTTTGAAGCAATAAAAATTGTGTTTTTGGTGTTTCTTCAACCCTAGCTCATTTTTATTATATTTTATTTCCTCTCCATTATTATTGTTGTATTTTGTGCATGTTCTTTCACTTACAGGTTTATGATGTTGTGTTCTATGTAGTTTTGATGGCAAATTAGGATCTGGGTCTGTGTCACATTTTTGACCTCCCTAAGCCCCTCTTCCCCCATTTCATCCTCCCTCAATAGAGTATCCTTCCCCTTTTCTTGGTGTTATCACCCCCTTAGTTTAGGAATTTCATTTTATGCATCTCTTTCTTCCCTAGTCCCTTGGAAAATCTAGGTTAGTGTTAGGATAGTTGCATTTCCCTTTCTAGGAGTATTTTAGCATTAGGATTAGGTAGAGGAATTTGGCCTTCTCGGAGGTCCATCTCAGGTTTGCAAGTCCCACAACTTGAGAGATGGACCCATGTTAGCAAAATTGCACCAATTTCCCCACACACAGAGGACAAATTCAGGGTGTTGTAATTTTGACATAACAATAAGATCCTCATTTTTGTAGAGGGTGGAATAGGTGGTTGATTAAAACCTCCTTAAATTGGTAGAATGCATGAATGTATGTTTATTGCTCTACATAAAATTACCTTCATTGAATAATTTTCACGTTACACTTGGGTATATTTTCTCAAACATAAATTTGAAGTTTTCAAGCAATTTCAAGACTTCAATGCTCTTGCTGAGAAACAAGAGAAAAGGTCATCAAGGTTCTTCAAACCGACAATAGAGGTGAGTATGTGAGAAATAGGTTTGAATATTTTTGTATTTCCAAAGGGATTGATTTACAACATATAGTTGATTACATACCTTCGCAAAATGTATTTTAGAAAAGAAAGAACCAAATACTTAAGGAGATGGCCACTTGTATGGTTAAATCTAAACCCCTTCCACTGCAATATTGGGCCAAAGTTGTGAACTATGCTTGTTACATTCAAAACCATGTTCCACGCAAGGAAGTAAGAGGTATGAAACCCTTTAAAGTTTGGTTTGGACACAAACCTAATTTCAATCAATTTCTCATCTTTGGATATAATGTTATGACATGGATTCCCAAAAATAAATGCAAGGCCTTGGAATCAAAGTCCAAACCTTGTATTTTATAGGGTATCTTGATAGCATGAAGGGATATAGATTTTTAACCTCGCTACTCATCAGCTTTATATTGAGAGAAGTGTGAAGTTTGACAAGTCATCTTTGACTTCTACTTCTCCACCCAAAGAAGGTCCTTTTTCCACTTTCGATTCATCTAATGATAATGTTTTTAGCATCTTCCTCATCCTCCACCCGATCTTTTTAATCCTCCTGCTCCTTTTGACCCTCATGCTTCATAAAATTTTGATTCGACAATAGTGATGACAAACTTTGTCCCTTCTTACTCTAGTGAAGAATCTCTGATTCTAAGCCTGACTCTCCTTCTAGTCCTTGTTGGGCTAGACACACTTTTCAAAGTGCTAGAGAATGGATAGGGGATCCTTTAGATGAGATATAAATGCATTGAGAGTTCACTTTGGACCCCACTTATTCTTCACCTCCACTTTTGACCCTCAATCTTTCCAGGAGACTTCTTGAATTCCGAGTGGGATTATGTCATGGATGAGGAGTAATTGTCACTCATGAAAAAGGATACTTGGGATCTCACCCCTATTTCGAAAGGAAGAAAAATCATTTGGTTTAATTGGGTTTATGGAACAAAGTATGGTGCTGATGGAGACATCAAAATTTTTAAAGCGTGACTTATAGCTAAGGGTTTCTCCCAAGTAGTTGGTTTGATTACTCATAAATCTTTTCTCCCGTTGCGAGGATGAATTCCATTTGACTGACCCTCACCATTACTACCACAAACTGATGGGAAGTCCGCTAGAAGGACGTTAAGAGTGACTTCCTTCATAGGCGGCTAGAGGAAGATATCTCTATGGAACAACCCCGAATTATGTCCATGATTCCTCCCTCATTTGAAAGTTAAATAAGTCTCTCTATAGCCTTAAATAAGCCCCTCAAGATTAGTATGCCAAGATGGAATCCTTTATACTTGCATCAAGGTTCACTCGGTGTCACTCTAACCCTAATGTTTACATTATGTGGTAGGATGACTCCATGCTCATCCTTGTTTTGTATGTTGATGACTTGTTGATTACGGGTAGCTCTTCCTTGATCATTGACTCTTTGAAGATTTCCTTATCCAAAATTTATCCATGACCGACTTGGGTTCGCTTCATTAATTTCTTGGGATAAATATTTCACAATCTGACTCGATAATTGTAATTTTACAACCTAAGTACACCCTTGATTTACTATCCATATTTCACATGACTGATTATAAGCCTTCTCCTACTCCTTTCCTTTCTGGGGTTAAATTAGTATCGATTTCTCTACTCCCATAGTTGATGGTACCCTTTATCTCCTAGTTGGTGGGGAGCTTGATCTACCTAACTCAAACTTGGTCAGATCTTTCATATGTTATTGGGATCATGTCCATATTTATGTAGGAGCCTCATGAGTTGTATTTAAAATCATCAAAGTGGATCCTTCACTATGTTCATGGCACTCATACCGATGGAATTCACTACTTAGGAGGGACAAAGATTGATCTTGTTGGTTTTACCAATTTTGATTGGGTCGGTGATCTCAATCATCGAAGTCTACCTCAGGCTACAATTTTTCTCTTGGTTTGGGTCCTATCAGTTGGTCAAGCAAGAAGAAAAATGTGATTTTGATATCTTCTATAGAAGAAGAATACATGGAAACATTCAACAATGCCACAAAATTTATTTGGTTGCATGGGATCCGAGAAAATTTTCTATTCACTTTCAATGGCCTACTATCATTTATTGGGATAACATGAGCACCATCTCGATTTTCCAAATTTTGGTTTAGCATCAACGAGATGGAGAAAATTAAGATCCACATGCACTTTATACGAGGATATGATTCATGGAGAAATCATCAAATTATAGTATTGTCATACCTTCGATTAGGTTACGGACATATTTACCAAGTCCTTCACTAAAACCAAGTTCCTTCACTTGCGCCTGTTCTTGGGATGAGGTCTTCTGACCTCCCATATTCTTTAGACTTTCTAGTCCTGTTATGCTCTTCTTATTTTCCAAACATATTATGATTTGTACATGGGTACCTTATCAGGCATTTAGTTTATGAGACCCATTTGACGCATCTTTCTTAGTTGTCTATGGGAGTTCTCTTTCTTTTCTGACTTACCATGACCTCTACCTTAGCTTCAATGAAGGGGTTTTGGTGTTTTTGACTTTCCTCATCATCACTCGAGGTATTGTCCAGCTCACACAATGAGTCATCTCACTTAGGTGAGATCATAGGTCATATGAGTTATATGACACATGGCATATTTCTTCATAGAATATATCATTATCATATGCATCAGTGGCATCATAAGAGTTACATTCCCTTTTAGAATCGTAACTCCTATTTCCCTCATGAAGGGAATGATTATCCAAGCATGGGAATTACATGGAAATTTCATATGTACCCTTCTTTTGATCTATGAGAATGAGTAGACCTATTCTTTCATGCATGATTTTCCTTGTTCAATTTCACTTGTTGATTACTTGGAGCTTTCACGTCACTGTTGGAGTGCAACCTCTTCAATGTGCATGGGATTCCATCTTGATCCTCACAAAATAATCTCGAGCTAGAACCAAGAGGAAATTGGGTGTCCCAACACTAAATAAGGGTTCATAAGGCATCTCAAATCTCCAAAACCCTTCAAAAGAGAGTGAGAAGAAGGGTCTCATAGGGCATCTATTCACCTAAAAAACCTTCAACCTATGAAAACACATTGTTATAGATGGATCTAGGTCTGAAATGTGGGGAAATCTAGAATCATGCCCCTTACCATCCATTGTATGGTTTGTCCATGCACCAAATGTGTAACTTCAAAAGGAATGAAGTACACTCATGCCCCCCCCTCCATTTTGTTCCAAAATGTAGTGAACCATGTTATGAATTGTGTATCCATCTCTTAATCTATATAATAGATCTGCAAAAATCTATGTTGCAAAATATTTTAAATCTTTTATCATAAGTTTTCCCAAGAAAATACCATCCATTTAGGACAATAAATTCTAATGATTTCATCCTTTGTTATATGGTTTTGTCTATATGGATGTTTTGTGAAAAAAATGTTTTCCATTCATGTTATTGTGTCCCTATATTCTTTTCCTTTATATTTTATAGTCGAAATATGTCCGTGTACCTAAATTTCATTGATATTTATGTGATAACCCCAATAAATTCCCTATCTTTTTATATAAGTGAGATATTATATTGGTCAATTGTCTTAAAAGAATTGAAGTGTGCTATATCAAATATACCATATACTCATTATTGGATCACATAGAATATGGTTGTAAGTGGCCACCATAGAGAATCTAGTCTTGTAAGAGAGTGTATGGCATAAACCATTGCACAAGGAGATACCATACACAAAAATATACAAATTTACAATTATAGATGCACATAAACATGCAAGTACAATAATCAATGTCACATACATAGAGTCATTAAAAATCTAAAAACCACATACAAGTGTAGACACCAAATTTTTGTATCATTAACCCTCACCTCATGTTCTCTCTCTATCATCTTTTTCTTCATACATACCTCTCTTCCCTTTTGAATTTCCTTATTCCCTCCTAAATTCAATTTATCCCACCTATCATTATTTCCTCTCATTATTCACCAATTAATCATCCCTAATCATGTTTAGTTAGTTATAAACCCTCATTTAATTTATTTCCTCCTTTTAAATATCCTATTTTATCCTTTCTATGTCATCATTTAATGACTTCCCCTCTCCATCGTCTGTAATTAATAATTTCCACCATCCACTTACCCATTTACTAATCCTAAACAACCTTAGTTCGTCCTTATACCGCAAAACCCCAATTGCGCCTCTTATGGGCTCTTTGTCTTGAGGTCATCATCTTCCCACTACCCAAATGGATGGATCCCTACGATTTGGTGGTGACCCATCGGGTCGCCATCGACCCTATAAAGCCACCCTTACCCATCATTTTCTTAAGGATGCACTTTTAGATATCTTAACTTTCTTATGATCTTTCTTTTATCTTGTGTGTTCTCTTGTAGTAGTTATCACCATTTTACAGGTCTTGAGCTTTAACTTGAGAGATTTGGAGATCTTCTTCAACCTTGTATGTTTGGGTCCTTTGTTACAATTTTTTCACCATTGTCTATCATCATCAGATCTTTTGTAAGTTCAATTACCATTAGGATTCCTCCATCTCAGTTATTTCTAGGCCTTCATTTCTTGTTTGGAGGTCTTCGTTTCAGCCCATCCATTTTCAGCCTATCCCAAATCAGCCATGGTCATCATTGACCCTGTCTAGTCACCATCAACCCAACCTCCAATTTGTTATCTTTCTACCATTTATATACCTAGTCATCATCTTTATGTTTCCCATGACCATCTAACCTTTAGATCATGTCATTCTTCCTTTTCTACCATCTCGAGATCTATTTTGTCATCCCCTAGTCATCGTCAACTCCCCTTGGGTTGTCATCGACCGGATGTGTCTTCATACCACTCATTATCAGTTTTCATAATTGTATTACATCCTTTCAATCATATCCACATCCATCTTGTTCTGCGGTGTTCGGCCTTCAACTTATATCTACTTCAGATCCATATCGGCTTCAAATATAGCTACAAGAGATCTTATAGGCTGTTTTTCTACATTTTCTTATCATCCATCCCCGATCACCATCGATGGACCCCTCCAACCTTGGGTTAGCATCAACCCACCTAGGTTTCATTTAATTTGCATGCATTTAGATCACATATGCATTTTGTAGACACCCCAATTTCACATCTATCCTAAATCAATTAATTCCCCTTCCTCATTTCCCATAAAAATACACTTCAAATTAATCAAATATAATTTGATTAATTATCCATTTCAAAATCCAAAAATACCCAATCCTCACCACATGTCATTATTCTCCATGTTTTTCTACTATTGAATTAAAAATTCAAATTCAAATCCTCACCCACCCTTCGTGGTCCCCACTCACCTAAAATTCTCCACTTATGAATTAAAAATATAATTCAAATCCTCACCCATTCTTCGTGGCCCCCACTCATCTAACCTTTCCCACATTTTCAAACCACTCACCTAATCTTGCCCACATTTTCAAACCACTCACTTAATCTTGCCCACATTTTCAAACCATGATTACTTAAATTACTCTAAGTTAATCACTCCCCCAAGCTATAAATACAACCTTACCCCTCCCCTCTAAACACACGGAGAATAAGCTTGAATGCCATATCTAAGTTCTTACATCCTTTGAGCAAAGAACATCATTTTGCCTCGTCCTAATGCCCAAATAGCCTCATAATCATTTTTTCCATCTAGTGCAAAGTAAGAGGATCATTGTTGTAGGAAGGCCTTGCTCGTCTTGAAGAAAAGCACCTACATATCACACAATCAGGGCTCAATCCAAGTTTCCTAGCCCATTCCGAGGTTTTCTATGGAATGCGAAGGAGGAGGTATGATTATTGGTATTTTATTTCCTTGTTAGTAGTGTATTTTTCCTAGCTTACATCTGGCATGTCCAGGTTACTTTCGATCTGTTACCATTAATTTCCCAATTAGTGGTTTTATCTATTCTTTGTTTATTATTGTTCATTATTATTTCCTTTTCTATTCCTTATGGTCTTCTTTGGTTAACCTTCATGCTTTGGGTAGTGTTTTTTTGTGTGGTGTGTGGTGTATCTCGTAGGTTATAAAGCAATAATGAAACTCTGAAGCTCATCCTGTCTTTGATCTCCTCGGTGCTTGGTGTTTAGTTCCCAGTTTTGATTTTTCTATTTACTCGTCATTTGTAGAAACACATGAACTAGCCATTAGTTTATCATCTTATTGTCATGGGACAACCAATCCGAGAAAATGCATTTATTTATTTACTTTTGCTAAAATAACTGCTTTATAGGAAGTTAATCATTTTTTTCTTTTATTTTAATCAATCATTTTGTGATCTAACTCTTTATTTCTGTTTATTGTTCTTTTTAACCTTGCTATCAAAATTTTAGCTCCTTAGGTGAAGTATATAAGTCAGAAAATAAAAAAACTAGCTCCCGGGACGTTTTTCTCACGTTTAAAATTTTCATTCAGAGTGCCACCATAGCCCATCTTCCGGAAGCCATAAATTTTGCTCCCGAACTCGGAATGAATTCATTTTTTTTTAATGGAAAGGTATCAAAAATATCTATGCAATGAAAAATAATTTTTAGATTTAGACTTACAGAAAAATTTTGGTTTCATTTCTTCTAACACCTGTCTTTTTAACAAAAAACAACAAAATTATAGTTTTTTTTTTTAAATTATTATTTTTATTTTATTTCACGTAACAACCTCACACATATGCTCTTTCCTCGCACTTCAAAAGTGATCTTGGAAATCAGAAATGTGAGGCCACTCGGGCTTTGCACAACAATTTTTTTAATTTTTAATTTTTGCCTTACATTTCAATTTTCCACGACAACACTTCTAGGTAACGTTTTCACACTCTTCTTTCATTTTTTTTTTTTTGTGAAAATAATCCTTATCGCTATTTCAAAATCATGATTAATTGCAATAATTATTAGCATTTAAAAAAAAAAAAAATCTATTCCAATTGTATCCGCGTATGCTCTTTTCTTGCGCCTTCGAGCGATCTAGAAAATCAAAAACGGTCACAATTTTTTTAGTTTCTTGTTCTAACATTGTAGGATCCTCTAGCTTTGTTTTCCAACTATCATTTCAATCATTATTTTCCTTTTTCATATTATTAATATTTTTTGGTCATTGGTTGTGTATGCTCTTTTTCATGTGCCTTGAGTAACTGGAAAATAAAAAATAGCCACAATCACTTTTCTAACATTTCAGTTTTTGCAGGATAACTACTAATTTGTTTTCTATAGATCGCATCATTTGGAATATTGTCAAAAACAAAAAACAAAAAAATCCCGTAAAAATACCACCATTCAAAGAAAATTGCTAAAACAAAAAAAAAAAGTACGCTCAGGTACGTAATTATTTTCTGCTAGTGATTTATTTCAAGTTGGAAAGAACCCTATGTTTAATCACTTTATCATATTGTTTTTACACGTAGACGAGGTGGATTTCATCACCACCAAAGCTACACCGGTGATGTGGACTTGACTACCATGCACCAACAACATTTGCATCTACATTGCACTTTGAGACCTAGTCTCATCACAACGTTCGGTATTTACCTCGCCCCTGCTCTTCACTTATAGGTAATGCTATCATGCAGTGCATGCGAGTCATGCCTAAATAGCTGTAACAACGAAGCCTGGGCATCGTCCCTGTAAATCTTTGGGAGTTATAAGGACACCATACACATTCATCCCTCCATCACCTTCCACCTTTTCACAAAACCTGTTCGGACGTGGTGATTCACTCCAAAGCAGGCAAGTAAGAATTGGTGAGTCTCCTCTAGTGCTCTAAGGGTTCCCATACCAATTTTGTCCCCATACAGAATTAGGTATATCAGGACTAGGGTATATCGGAGGATGCATCTTCTTGGAGTAATAAGAGCCTGCATCCACCATTTCATAGCATACTTGTATGATTGCATGAAACAATGATCATTCCTAAAGAAGTTACCTCATAAGCCAAAACAATTGAATCTACATGATTGTTTGTTGTTTGAAAATAAAATAGTTTAGCATTTTTTTATCATAAAACTTGGCTGATATCAATGTGTTCATTGTAAAAGTTCAGACCCTAGTTGTGTTCCACAAAAAAATTAGTTCTCGACCAATTCAATACCAAGCGAAAACATCCAAACAATCCAACAACATAGACCAAAACATCACACCAATTTCATTAGCTTGCCTCATCCAACAATACATCTATCATAGCTTGTCTTCGGCTATATCCAACTGATATTGAGTGACTAGCATTCACTCCCCATATTGTCAATTGTCAAAACATCCTTCATAGCTTGTTTCCAGCTATATCAAACTAATATTGGGTGACTTGTTTGAGTTCACTCATTATTCTGTCCACCATCGCGTTTATCCAAATCACAACCAACACAAATCCTTTCATAACTCATTTTGAGTTATATCACAACCATATCATGATTAACCTATTCAGGTTACTCTCCTCGTCAATAGTCCAGAGCTTGTTTAAGCCAAATCTACACAACATGCAACAAATCCTCTAATAACTCGTCTCGAGTTACATCATCATCATATTGAGATAACTTGTTTGAGTTACTCTCCTTATCAGTCATCACAAGCTTATTCGCGATAAATCCAAAGTAATCGAGTTCTCATTTCCTCACACCTGTTCAAAATTCCTACCCACTTTTCAACTTAATCAAACACATTTCATCATGGTATTCACTGCATAGTCACAATCATGAAAATGACAACAAAAATTCGCACAACTAGAACTCACCAATGAAGAACAAGAACAAGTCAATAGGGTGATAGAACAAAACAAAAATGAATATCTATTACGCATCCTAGCCATGGGGGCAAAACTACCCCTTGACTTCAGGATAGAAAATTTAAACAAACTCATCAACAATGGTGAATCAAGTTATCACAACGAAATACCAAACAATCCAAATGGTTCTTCGGCCGAAGAGTTATTCACTAAAATTCAAGACTTAACAAAGAAACTTGAGGAAGCAACAACTAGAGTTGAAAGATTAAAAGACCTCAATCTAGATTCCAATACTCACGACATGTTTGATAAACCTGTCCCCCGCTTCTCCATTTGCACAAGAATGGAAACTTATGAAAGACACCATTCAGGGACTACAAAAACAATCGAAATAATTCAACTTTGAAGAATTGTGTCCTTATCCATTTGATACAGAGATATCATGATTACCATTTCTGTCATCCTTGAAATCCCTAAGTTTGATAAATATAAAAGAAAAGGCGACCCCCATGAACATGTCAAGGAATTTTACATGCAATGTTAGGAAGTTACCTATCGAGACACGTACCTTTTACGATTATTCCCCCAAAGTTTAGGAGGACAGGCTTTAGACTAGTTTTTCCATCTACCCAAAGGATCAGTCACAACATTTACAGACTTATCGGAGAAATTTTTCAAACATTTTTCCTATAACCTAGACTCAGAAATAACCATGCTTGATCTCTGCAACACTAGGCAAAGGCCAAATGAAAATTTTTCCTCCTTTTTACAATGATGGTGCGGAATTGCAAGCTGATTTCCCTGCTCAGTACCTGAGAGACAACTAGTTAGCATTTTTGTCCCTAATCTCAATGCCGAATTATCATTCCACATGTAAATGTATTTTCTGAATAGTTTCAAAGAATTCATCGAAAAGGGGACACAAATCGAAAAAGCCCTCATTTCTAAGGGCTTACTTAAAGCACCCTTTAGAGACCAACCTTATCGAGACACTCCTCAAAACCAAGACAAATCTAAATTCTTTAACCGGAATTGAAATATCGTCAACGATGGCATTACTGATTCCCACCATGTCTGAAATGTCCAAAACCATCCCACCAACACATTAAAATCTAAACAACCAATCATTATCCCTAGAAAGGAAGTTCCTTCTCGGGATCGATGAAGAGAGTTCACTCCTCTCGGAGAAATTCTATCTAGTGTCTTTCGTCATTTGGCAAATGCTAATATGATTACATATCCCATTATCAGACCCTTCGAAGAAGGACAACCCAAACCAAATTGGTATAAAGACAATGAATATTGTGATTACCATCGCATAAAAGGGCACTCCACAGATTGATGCATGCAACTCGCCATTACGTCCAAGACCTGATTGAACGTGGAGACATAAAAGTTGAAAATACTTACGAGATAAAAACACCTAATGAAAAACTTCACATATTCAAAAATCCGTTCCTAACCATGATAACAATTCAAAAGTTAAGGGTCAATCATCAAGTAACGTTGAGTATGACTCAGTCATCTCGACCATAGATTATGACCAAGACTTAGTGGCAACTATAAAGATCAAAACTTACTGTGTGATCACCACTAGACTAAAAAAATGTGGGTCCCTACAATAAAAAAATCTGCCACTTCGTCCCCGACATCACCTCCTAATCCGCCATCTAATTCCACCATGAATTCCACTCCACAACCTACACCCTCATTTAATATTGTCAAACAATTAGAGAAGACCGCTGCACAAATTTCAATCATGGAACTACTTAATTCTTCTCTCGCACTACAATGCATCCTTATGCAAACATTGCATAATGCTCGTGTCCCCGAGGACATCAATTCATAACAATTCTAGGTTTTAATTGCACATCTTACAGTCCCCGATCCTATTTTATCTTTTAGTCCCGTTGACCTACTTAATCCCAACATTGCTAATAATCATTCTTTATACGTCAAGGATTATGTAACTCATCGTAAAATCAAGTGCGTCTTAATCGACAATGGATCAACATTAAATATTTGTTCCATGAAACTTTTATGTTGTCTAGGTTACACCTTGAAAATGATTTACAAAACAATATCATAACCATTCGTGTGTATTATAATAGCGAAAGAAATTTGAAGGCACAATCACGTTGCCTCTCCAAGTTCGACCCATCTCTTGTAGTACACCATCTTGTGGTACATCCGGATGTAAAACCTATAAAGAAAAAACTACACAAAATGCATCCCCAAGTTACATTTCTTGTCAAAGATGAACTCGAGAAACTCTTGGAAGCTGACTTTATCAAACCTATTGATTATTCGGCATGGATATCTAACATAGTTCCGTCACCAAGAAAACTCCCGGCATCAGAATATGCACAGACTTCCGTGACATCAACAAGGCTTGTCCCAAAGATGACTTTCCCTTGCCAAATATAGACATGATTGTTGATTCTATGGTAGGCCATGAAATGCTCTCCTTAATGGATGGATTCTCTGGTTACAATCAAATACGTATTACTAAAGGAGATCAACATAAAATGGCATTTACTACACCATGGGGCACCTTCTATTATAAGGTCATGCCTTTCGGCTTGAAAAATGTTGGTGCCACCTATCAATGAGCAATGACTGTCATCTTCCATGACATGTTACATGATATCATGGAAGATTATGTTGATGATATATTAGCAAAATCTAAAACACGAATAGGGCATCCAAGTGTGTTGAGACGTATTTTCGATAGATTACGTGAGTATAAGGTTTGTCTTAACCCAAAGAAATGTGTGTTGAGTAACCTCTGGTAAATTATTAGGGTTTATTGTCTCACAAAGAGGCATAGAAGTGGATCCTGCCAAAGTCAAAGCCATTATGGAAATGCCTCCTCCTCAAAACCTAAAACAATTACGTAGTCTTCAGGGAAAGATACAATCTATTCAGCATTTCATATCACAGTTGGCTGACAAGTGCCATCACTTTAATCAGTTGCTCAAGAAAGATGCACACTTTCATTGGAACCACGATTGCCAAGACTCTTTTGCTAAGTTAAAAGAATACCTCTCTAGTCCACCTATTCTTATGTCACCAGTTGTCGATAAACCCATGTTGCTTTATACATCTACATTGAACATGCCATAGGAGCTCTACTAGCACAACATAATGATCAAGGAAAAGAACATGTTGTATATTACCTTAGTCAAACACTTATTGAGCATGAAGTACGTTATTCCCAAATCAAAAAAGTATGCTTAGCGGTCGCCTTTGCATTCCATAAGTTACGTCATTACTTGCTCAATCACACAACTAAGTTGATTGCCAAAATTGATCCTCTCAAGTATTTGTTGTCCAGACCCATTCTCATGGGAAGAATGTCTAGTTGGGTCATATTACTTAGTGAATTCGATGTCGAATTTGTTCCATAGAAAGTAATTAAAGGACAAGCCCTTGCCGACCAACTTGCCGAGGCACCCCTTCCTGGCATAGAACCACTTCAGTTCTCTTTTCCTGATGAAGATATTCTACACATAGACATCGTGCTAGCTTGGACTCTATTTTTTATGGATCTTATAATCTCAATGGCTCAGGGGTTGATATTTTTCTTATCACACCCAACAGACATGTTATCCCCAAATCATTTCGCTTAGCATTCCCATGTACCAACAATATCGCAAAATATGAAGCTCTCATCGCAGGATTAAAACTAGCTATATCTTGGAATCTTACAAAATTAGTTGTATTTGGTGATTCTTTACTTATCATCAAGCAAGTTATTGATGAATACAGGTCAAGGATGAAAAACTTATCCCATATAAACACATGGTGGATAGTCTTTGAAGCTATTTTCAATTAATTAGCTTTGATCAAATCCCTAGAATTTGTAATAAATCTGCCGACACTATGGCAACCATTGGATCCCTATTAGAAATTACATCTAGTCAACCCTAGACACATTTTCTTGTAGAACATCTCTTAATGTCTGCCTATGATCTTCCTGAAAACACTATGGTATGTGATATCATGGGTCGAATAACCCTTGGTACCACGATCTTTATACCTTCATTCGTGATAAAACATTTCCTACCGACATGAAACCAATGCATAAACGTGCTTTAGCACAACGTGCTTCTCATTACACAATTTTAGCAGAAACTCTTTATAAATGAGGATATGATGGCACCCTACTCCGATGTCTTAATCAGGAAGAATCCTCGAGTGTCTTAGCTGAAGTCCATTCTAGTATCTGTGGAGCACACACAAATGGTATCGCCTTAGCCAAGAAAATCTTGCGAGTTGGATATTATTGGCCCACCATGGAAAGTGACGCATGTCATTTTGTCAAATGTTGTCAAGCATGTCAAAAGCATGGAAATCTTATCCACGCACCTTCCTAGGCATTACAATCGATAACCACACCATGGCCCTTCTCTCAATGGGGACTTGACCTCATTGGTAAAATCAAACCAACATCTTCGATGGACATAAGTTCATCATTACCGCTACCGATTACTTCACTAAATGGGTAGAAGCTATGCCTCTCACTTATGTTACCGGTAGCCAAATATCAAAATTCATTTTTAATAATCTCATCTGTCGATTTGGTATTCCATCCACTCTAGTTGCAGATAATGGCAAATCATTTAAAAACCAGGATGTAAAAGACCTAGCCAAACGTTTTCACATCAAACTTAAATGGTCCACTCCATACTACCCTCAGGGTAATGGTCAAGTGGAAGCAACCAATAAGACCTTAAAATCCATCATGGAAAAGATTATCAATACCCATGGACGTAATTGGCATACTCAAATTTATCCCACTCTTTGGGCTTACCGTATATCTTCTTGCACGCCTATCGGAGCCACCCCATTTTCCCTTGTTTATGGTTGCGAAGCCATTTTACCTATTGAGATAGAACTCCCGTCCTTGAGGACCTCCCTTAAAGATGTAATTAATGAGGATGAATACGCAGTCATGGCTTCAAGACCTTGAGCTTCTCGATAAAAATAACTTAATGCTCTCAATCATCTTCAAGTCTATTAAAACCGATTGCAACGCAGTTATCATAAAAAGGTAAGACCCAGAGAATTCAAAATTGGTGACCTTGTTTTAAAAGAAAATAAAAAGAATACCACTAAAGAATGAGAAAAACAAGGAAAATTTGAGCCTAATTGGTTAGGACCCTATGTAATCATAGCTAAATTTGGCTCTGGAGCCTATAAATTGGCCACTGAAGATGGTCAAGATCTTGATGAACCAATGAATGCAGTTCATTTAAAGAAATTTTATCCTTGAGATGTTCACTATTCTAGGATACAACGTGTACATTGTTCCTTTTGTCTTTCTTATTTGAATAATTTAAATTTATTCATTTCCATTGGCAGATATTTTCTTTATCAAAATCACATCTTCATATTTATCATCATGAGACAAGTGCTAGTATAAATCCTATTAAGTTTGTGAGCATCATACTTCTTCCATTTTCAGTCGCTTTCCTCTATGGTCATACCTAGAAGCTTACTGATGGTAATATATTCCCTTCAAATACATTCTCTCTTTCATAACAAAGCTCTAAACTTCGTTACCCAGTTCGTTTGGTCGTCCATCTCAGTCTTCGGTGTTGAACCCTCGTGTCCTACTAGTCGTGTGGGGCTGAGATTGGGGGCAGACGTTTCTTCCCAAATACAAAGCACTATTGTAAAAAAATCCATCAATTCAATAACTTATGAATAATTCATTGTCACATCTTTCGTCCTTCATCTTGGTAGTGTGAGGCGGGAATGGAGGAAGGTGCTCTTACTCGTCTACGTCTTGTCTTCGGTGATAAACCCTTGCCTCTTACAAGTGGCATGGGGCAAAGCGTAGGGGGTCATTCTCATAAATGCATAAACCATTGAAAAATATTCAAAAAACAAAACAAAAGACAAAAAAGGGAATTCACTCCCCTATATTTTTCCTTCAGTGATGAGCCCTTGCTTCTCACTAGTAGTATGGGGCAAGGCATAGGGAGTCATTTCAAAAATACAAAATCTTATAGTGCTTTACAAATTATAGAATCCCCAAACATGTAATTTAGATGCCTAAGTGAAGAGAGAATTATCCCTTAGCCTCATATCTTATCAATCAGCAGGCCACATAAATGTCTAAGTCTAGCATGTGACTCATAAAATGAAAGCCATTTTTGAAATTGGTTCAGTACTATTATGAAGAATGGAGTCACAATTTCCCAAAGAGATTGTTGTTAGCATTTGTCTCTATATTCATTATCTACCTCCTATGTCCTTCTTGATTCTTGGTGATGAGCCCACACATCTTACTAGTTGTGTGGAGTCAAGAATGGAGCTGGAATTCTTTTCATCATATCATCACCACCATATCCTACCAATGGAAAGAGAATTTGTGTTATTCTGAGCATAAGTTACAACACGGAACATGGTACATACGGATAATATCCATGTTTATCGCCTCTCAAAAATAAGTCTGCACTCTGGTCCATAAATTGCCAATCACAATGTAAAAATCTAAAAACATTTGAAAATCATCAAAAATCCAAAAACAATTGAAAATCATCAAAAAAGTCAAAAATATTTGAAAATCATCAAAAATCAAAAAACATTAGAATATATATATATATATATATATATATATATATATATATATATATATAAACTAAAACTCTAAAAGAACCAACACAATTTAACCTTTAAACTATTATCCCCAACGAATGATCCAATCACCTTATGACTACCAAATTCAAACCACTTCTCCTCACATGAATCCTTGCTTGGGGCAAATCCGGCTCTCATTGTTTCCTTGTTTGAGGACAATGACCCAATACTTTACTATGTCCTTGTACCCCTACTTGGGGGCACATCCAATCAATCCTCACTATGGAACACGTTAGGGACATGTTTATTGGTTCTTGTGTTGCATTATTAGTTGTAAATTATTAATTACTTTCTTGCATCTTGATATATTATAGGGGCATCTTGATTTTATGTATCTGGTGTTCTCTCTAATATTCTTACGTTATCTGATTACATGTCATACTGGGGCATCATACTTTCTTGATGGCCTCTGTTTATGCTCTCTTCCATTTGCATATCGTACTAGGGCATCAAACCTTTTTGATGGCCCCTGTCTATGCTATCACACATATTACAGTCTAGTCATCCTGATCTTTTATATCACGATGCATCATGTTATGTGCTATATTAAAATTAAGATGCTTTTCGTCACGTGAGTATCTTCCTGCATGATCAACATCTTACTTTGCACCCCTTTATTCATCCATACTAATACATTCCCCAGTTTGGGAATCCTAATTGATCACGATTGCGGTTTGCGAATCCTACTTGATGATCTTTCTTAAGTATCATTCTCTATTCAGCAGCTCCTCCCCCCCACCATGCTCACCATGTCTTTGATCCATTCATCCTCACTCCTCATTTTTACTCCTCCGCCACTTATCCCCATATTACCCTTCTCACCATTCATGTCCCCTCTCACCCATTTGTATTCTTTCCTTTTACCCTTTTACTTCTGCTTGACAATCTTACTTAATAACCCTTCTATATGGAATCCTCAAAGGAGGTTTACCCTCTCCCTCGAGATCTTCCCTCTTGTAGAAGCTTCTTCACCACCTCCCCTCTCATCAAACAACAATCACCACCACACACATCTTCCCATTCTACCTCTTCTGCTTCCCATTCTCACATCATTACTCTCACCACATGGGCATCCCAATTAAGGATTCCCCTCACACTCTCCACCCTCCACTACATATATTCCTTCATCCATTTATGTTACACTCCTTTGTTTCCTTTCTTTCTTATTATCACCTCATCTCATATCATAGACCACTCAGGCATACCTCACTCACTCTTTTCTCATCCTTCCCCACATCCATCTTATGCTTGGTCATCCTACTTACATGCTTTCGTAGTATGTAAAATTCACTTGAAGGTTCCCTTTCAATCCATTTTGTCATACCCTATTCCAACCAACTCTAACATCATCCTTCTTCTTCCTCATCTTGGCAATCTTACTTAACCATTTAATTTGCATGACAATCTTACTTAAGAATTCCAATTAAGGTTGATCTGCCATATGGCCTTCCCCCATCCCATCATATTTCCCCCATCTTATTTCTCTCACCTCTCATTGCGATCATATTCTTGAACCTACCATTCCACCCATGTCCCCAATATCATCTTGTCTTTCTCTTTGCATATCATCCCTGTCGGTTGGGTGATCCTACAAAACCTCTCCAGTAGCATGACATGTCATCTTACACTCGCCCATCACTCTACAATCTCACCATCCATCTTTCCTCTTCACTCCCAATCATCACATCTTTTTACCACCACTATCACCCTTCTCTACTAGGCAATCTTACTTAACCACTCACCCAACATGGCGATCTCACTTAAGAGTCCCTCTTAAGGATGATCTATCTCCTTGTGTTTCCCCATCACTATGCACCCTTCACCCTTCAATTTTTCTCGGCATTCCCCATTATCACATCCTTTCACCTCCTTTTCAATTCTCGCAAACACCACTTCTCGCTTGACCACTTGTCATCTCCAGTTTTGCTCGCTTGGCAATCTTACTTAACCACTTCCGTCACATGACAATCTTATGTCAAGGTCCTCCCTACACTTAACTTGTCATCGTGAACTTCTCCCCGCCTCATTCTTCATTCACTTTGTTGATCACTTCTTCCACCTGGTATCTCCTACTACCCACTTTTTCCTCCTACTATTATCCTTTCTCCACATATCCTCTTACAACATACATCTAATCTCTTCCGCCTACAATCATGTTCTTTCCCCCCATTTTCCCCTTCTTGATCCATCATCCTTCATACCGTTTCTTCCCATTCTTTTCATGTCTTGGTTCTTCATCCTCACTTCATTCATCCTCATCACCCGCATCCTCTCCTCACTTTCACCTAGTCCCAACTCATCCACTTCATCTTCTCAAATTCCCCCCACATTTCTACCCACACACACATTCGCCATTATTGTTAACACTCCTATATCATTCTTTCATCATCATCTTCTCTTCCCGCACTAATAATTGTAAACGGGTTTTCCTAAAAATCATCAATCCTCATTCCGCACGACCTCATTCACTCCCTTGGACCTTCTAGAGTTTCCCTTCATTCCTTCCCTCCTCTAAGCCCACCACTCATTATAAAAGGGTTTTCCCTAATGTCCCTTTGTTGGCGTTACCCTTTCTAATCCTATTTAGCTTTCTCCTTTTCTTCATTTTTCTCTCACCCTTCCCCACCACTCATTGTAAAGGGGATTTTCCTAATGTCCCCTAATTGGAATTGCTTCTTGTCTCCCTCGTTCTCTTTTCTCTCATATTCTTTTCCCTCAATCCCACCCTTTCTTTTTGCTTCTTATATCTCTCCATCTCCTCTTTGCCCTCTTCAATATCTTTACTGCTTCATCATACATCCTTTTTCTATTTTCTCGTCATCCTAGTATCCTCATTTCATGCATCTCCGTATCTTTTCCAATCGATATCATTCCTCCCCTCTTTCTTCTCTGAACATTCCTTATATTGTTCCCTTTCCACTTATTACCCTCTTTGTATTCCCTTCCTTCTACATCATTTTCTTTGTTATCCTCTTCTCTCTCCCACCCCTCGTCTTATTTCCCTTCCCCTGTATCATCTTCTTCCCCTTTTTCCATCACGTTTCCTCCTTACTTCCCCATTGATAACCTGGTTGTTCAGCGTTGTCCTGTCTTTTTTATCATACCACCCTCCACATGCATCTCCATACGGTTTGTTCCATATTCTTTGCCTTGGTCTTCCTCGCAATGACATGATTCCTTCAATCTTCTCCTTGTATTCATTCTATCTTCCTTTCCTCTCCCCTAATTTTCACGTTTCTTCTTACCACTTCTCCTTTTCTCTACCACCCCTACCTTTTTGTTCATTCTGTATCTATTTCTCTTCTTTTCTCTCCTCTTTTTCACACTTTCCTCGCCCCTCATAGTTTCTTTTTTTTCTCCGTTCTACTTCTTCTTTCGTCCTCTTTCCATTTTCCTCCATTTCACCCCCTACTCCCACCTCATTTTCTCCTTCTTATTTATCCTTTCCCATTTCCTGCTTTTCTCAGCTCTATCATTTATTTCACTTCCACGCATCCCTCTTTACTATCTTTGTTGCTTCCTTCATTTTACACATCTCTCTATTTTATCCCTTCACCCTCTACTCTGTCATTTTCCTATTTTTGCCTTGTTTGTCCTTCATCATTCCCTTCTTCCCCTATCATCCCTCTCTCTTATTTCTATCTCTTCCATTCTTTTTTTCCCCTCCCCTATCTCCCTTGCCCACATTTTCAAACCACTCACCTAATCTTGCCCACATTTTCAAACCACTCACTTAATCTTGCCCACATTTTCAAACCATGATTACTTAAATTAATCTAAGTTAATCACCCCCAGCTATAAATACAACCTTACCCCTCCCCTCTAAACAAACGGAGAATAAGCTTGAATGCCATATCTAAGTTCTTACATCCTTTGAGTAAAGAACATCCTTTTGCCTCGTCCTATTGCCCAAATAGCCTCATAATCATTTTTCCCATCTGGTGCAAAGTAAGAGGATCATTGTTGCAGGAAGGCCTTGCTCTGTCTTGAAGAAAAGCATCTACATATCACACAATCAGGGCTCAATCCAAGTTTCCTAGCCCATTCCGAGGTTTGCTAAAAAACACGGAGGAGGTATGATTATTGGTATTTTATTTCCTTGTTAGTAGTGTATTTTTCCTAGCTTACACATTTTATCTTACATCTAGCATTTTAGTTTCTTTTTGTGTTCAAATTCAGCTACATCCAATTTATCAATATTTGATGTTATCCATCTTAGGAATTTTTTACTTCTCGGGACTAACATTGTCAGGAAACCCTCCCATCTATCTACTAATCCATCCTCTATTGATTTTTTCTTTATTTGCGGGTCATCTAGCTCATCATGCGGAGAAGGATCTCTTATCTCGTGCCCATACACATCATCATCCCATCTCGAGGTACCTTAAACCCTCACATATTTGTAGTTACTTATTTTCTTTATTACTATTTCACTAATCTGAAATAGGAATGAGTGAATTTGGTAAACAAAAATAGACACAATAGTGACATAGACACAAATAAGGGGCACATGACCAAATACATAAAGGAAAATGAGGTCACAAACAATAATCCTAAATTTCACACACACATAGAGAAATTCAAATTCCACACACAAAAGATAAGTAAATAAACTAGTAAATGTATGAAGATTAGAAGTATACAATAGCCAATAGGCATATGGAACTGTTATCACCAAAAACCAAAGCACCCTCGGTTTGTCATGCATGTGATGATGAGAAACTAGTGTTTTTGGGTCACATGGGATTGTCTCAAGGTGTGGGACCCTACTATTGAGACAAACCTCTAGAGAATATTGGCTTCCTCTTCTTAATCCTAATGATAATCTACTCCTAATGAAGGAAATACAACTATCTAAACCTGCTCTAAATTTCCAAGGGATCAAGGAGAGAAGGAATTGCATAAAAATGGGAAATCCTACACTAACATAGGTGATATCACAAAGAAAGGGTGGAGATACACTCTCAAATGGGGGAAAATGGGAGAAAAATGGTGAAGGAGAGGGAAAACATAAGTTTCACAGTCTAAAACAACCTTCAAACCTCCATTTCCAAGGAGCACAATGATTTGGGTTACGTAAGGAGAATACAAGATACAAAAACACTTGTAGATACAATGAAAGGAAAGAAATTACAATATAACAAAAGCTAAGATAGATTGATAGCCCAAAACAAATATTTTATTTACTTAGGGAGTTGCACAATGCATTACAATGAAGGTGAGAGGAAAGATTCACCATGGAGAAGCCCAAATATGAGGCTTGAAGCTCATACAAACAAGTGCAAAAATTGGAAGAGAATGTACAAGATTTACAAGAATGTCCCCCTTTATAAATGAATCTCCTTTACAATATATAGAAGAAAGTGAGAGAAAGAGGAGGGAAACCTAAAATTATTCCTTCACTTGTCAACAAGATACATTAATTGGTCTGAAAATGAGTTTGGGTGACCTAAAAAATCCATTCCCTAATGTTCCTTTTCTAGCGGCAAAAGAAAAGAGGATCAGATCACATTAAATGTTAGCTACTGGTCAAATTGGAACTACACTTTTGGATTTGGGGACATTTTTTTGCCTTTTTCCTTCACCTATTCCTATCAAAATCAGAATTTGAAGATGTCATGATGTAGCTTGTAAAGAGATATTTTCAATGATATAAAAAAAAAAATTATTTGGATACCTGGGGAAATATTTATGGCCATGCGGGTCCATGTGGTTGGGGAGGAACAAAGGTTCCCTATTTATTTCCATAGTCCACAATTAAATTCCCTCTTTCCTCCTTTTTCCCTTCGTTGCGGGTGGATAAATTTTTGGAGAACCGAGGGTACTAAATAACCGGGGCCACTTGTTACTTATATCTCGATTTATCCAATTATACCTTGTCTCATCGACTTCCTTTATTTTTAGGGTCAATGGCTTATGTGGAGAGCCAACGTCTTACATGAACTAGTTCCATTATTCCCTCATCTATCTGCATCTTCACAACTCACTCCCTTCCTTTGTCTTTTGGGCCAAACCATGGTGTGGGGAACTTGTTCTACCCGCAATGAGTTCTCTTGTACTTTCTACCTCCGTATTACACTATTTTCCTTTGGCCTTCAAATCCTTTGTATTCTCGGCCCAATCGTAAAATCGAAGAGATTGAAGCCCGAAGTAACTTGTTCCTTGTGTTCCTAAAATATCTGTCCTACCCACAATACACTAAACCCTTCGTCCCATGGCTAGAAATCCCATGTAGAGAACCATCGATCCTGGGGAACTAGTTCCACCATTCTGTCTCGAACCTAAAAACCCACAATATCTTTGGGAAAAGCCCATTTTAAAACTTTTTCCAAACTTTTCTAACTATTTGGAATTTTTGAGCTTGGAGAAAAGGAGGTAAATTCCTTGAAGAAATTACAAATTCCCCAAAGCATGAAAAATACTTGATTTTTCGTATCTTCACTAAGATTCCATGAAAGTGCCCAAGTCTAGTTTTATCCAAGTTAGCCAATTTTTCCAGGGGGAATAATTGGATAATAGTTTGGCGACTCACAGGGTAATCTGCCTACTAGATTAAAAATATCATTGGCCTTGAGGTATCCATTGGGCATGGAGTCATCATGATAATCTAAAAATTGATCCAAACTTGAAGAACACACCCTTGAATCCACTTGAAGCATTGCTTGAACTAGGAGCTGAAATGAATCCTAAATTGACCATATCATTATAAAAAAATTCTGAATTAGGTTTTATGATAGTGGAAAATTATTTGAATATGAATTTTCACCTTGTTTCCTCTTCAACTAATCTATTGGGATTGAATGGAAACTCACTTAAAACTATCCCAAAATCTGATTTTTCCAAGTTTGAAGAAATTGAAGAACTTGGTCCCTATAAAAGTTGAAAATTGTTCAAAGCGGGACCCAAACGCTGATTTCTTGAGAAGTATGAATTATTTCATGGTTACGAATTTCATGTTTTTTTAATACATGCACTTGGAACTGTCCCAAACATTATTTTTTTACCTTGAACTTGCCTCCTCAAATGGATTGTGCAACAACGAGGGCATCAAAACTATGCACAAACATGGAAAATCATACATGTTCCAAGTGGAAACACGAAGAGTTTGTATAATGCACTTATTTTTCTAAAAAAATCTACACTACCCTACTCTAACCAGAGGAGGAAAAGACCTCAAACAAATCCTACAATAGGCAGGGAGAAGTAGTTACCTTTCCTCACAAATTGAGACCATGTAATTGATTTTGCATTGAACATGGTCATTAATGAGGATGTAAAATTGTCTTGAAGATGGATTTCTACCTCATTCTTCAAAGTATCATCTAGAAACAAAATATATACCTCTTTTCATTGCTCTACATTTAGATTTAAGAGGCATTACAACTGACCTTTGACACATTGTAGCTCATCCTCATGCTCTGAAACAAGTATGACTGGTTACAACTTTGGTTTTGGCTCTAGTATAGACAAATATCTTATTGGGAAAGGCATGATCCTTTTGGTTTTACCATTCTTTTGAAGCTCAACCCCATGAATGGGGTCATCCTGTAGACTTTCTTGAAGTTTGTGGGTGTTTGCAAGTTCTTTTGAACTTTTTCTTTCCTCATTTAGAGAAAACACCCTTGTTTCCACCTTGATGACTCCATTTTCTGTTTCTCCATTATCTATCCCAATCTAATTTTCTTCCATTAGAAGTGTAGCAAGTTCTAAACATGCTGAACAATGGGGATCATTGCATTCCATTAAAACATCTTCCTCACTTTTATTACATTCTTCCTAAAGACCTTGGATAGCACTAGTGTTAAAAAACACTTGGTTTTCCTATCTAACTCTAATATGATTTTCCTTCACACCTACTTGATTTTTAGGTAAGTTCAGATCCTCTTTTTGCATATTTTCACATTCTCATCCTCCCAATCTGAATCATACCAATCATCCACTGATATACAATTTTCATCCTTTGTAGAATTAGTTGGAGAAGAAGCATAAGAAAGGGTTGTTGATTTGTTGCATGCTTGGGTAGAGATGTTTGGTGCTCAAGAGACCTGATTTGATCAATTAGAGAAGCCAAATGATCCTCTAAAACATACTCCTTATGCTTCGACCTCCACTGTCTCTAAACCAAATGTATGATTTTTCATAAATAATTGTTGTTTGGAGTGTTGCATGGGTTGCTCCTTCTCTCCAAAATCATAGGCAACCTCTATTCTACCAACCTTATAGGATAATTTGGTTTAGTAAGGGTTGGGTAGAAACTAGGTAGAACATGTGGAATACCACAACTTCTGAAAAAATTAGTGCAAGGTTTAGTGAAGTTGAAGAGTACCCTAGGTGGAGATGGGAGGGAATTTTGCAAAGTATGGGGAGTGTTTTGGGCATGATAAACTTGTGGAGCATCAAATGAAGGACAAGGAAGAAAATGATCTTCCTAATTTTGGAAGGGAATAATGGATTTTTATTTTTATCACAAGGGGAGGGAAGCATTTGAGATGGTGAGGGAAGAATTGCAGCAATAGAGATGGGTTTTATTTTTCCATCCTGAATAAGCATCTTCTCAGCTTGTGATGCAATGTCAAAATCTTGAGGAATGTTTTTACCTCATCGGGATTGAATTAACACAACTAAATCGAGAATCAAAGGATCTCAAATAAAACAAGAATGCCATGCCTTGTGAGGGTCTGTATTCTTGAGAAATTTTGTGCCAAGTTCTTATAAATCTGATGTTGAAATTAGGGAGCCCACTATATTTTTTTGAGATGTTTTACGAGGAAAATGACATTTGTATCCTCCTTGAACCGGTTATGTAGTTTTTCTCCTAGCGATCCCATGTGGAAATGGATTGTGAAGCCAAACTATTATACCAATCTCTTTCTTTACCTCTAAATGATGAAACAAGAAGTTTGAGGAAAATGTTCTCTTCTATGATATTGTGAATGGAACAATGGTTTGTTATATCTTGAATGTGATCAATAGGAGATTGATCTCCATTTCCATGGAAAAGAGGTAGGTTTTTCAGGGCTGATTTGGGAATATCATCCCATTACTACAAATGGAGGGGTTAGAACTGAAATGTGAGAATGGAAGAGATCTTTGGAGATCCATGACTGAAATGGAAACATTAAAATGAATGGAAGGGCCAAGGGAAAGGTCTGCAACTGAGATAATGGGTTTCTTAAATCAGTGGAGTCGTCAGATGTGTTGAAAACATACCTCTAAAGGATGAATACCATCAAGAACACATCAATCATTCTTGTATGAAGTTTTAAAACTCTTCAAATTATCCCACCAAGCGTGCTTAGAACTGTTAGGCATGAAGGCACCAAGGTGGCTAGGATACACACCTGTGAAATATAAATCTTTCAAATCTTCTCCCACCGGGCATGCGAAATTGTTATCACCAAAAAACAATACCCTCTGATTTTTCATGCATGCGATGATGAGAAACTAGTGTTTTTGGGTAACATGGGATTGTCTAAAAGTGTAGTACCCTATTGTTGACAAAAACCTCTAGAGAAGGTGGACTTCCTCTACCTAATCCTAATGTGAATCTACTCCTAATGAAGGAAATGCAACTATCTAACCCTACTCTAAATTTCCAAGGGACTAGGGAGAGAAGGAAGTGCATAAAAAGGGAAATCCTACACTAAAAGAGGTGATAGCACCAAGAAAGGGTGGAGAGACACTCTCAAATGGGGGAAAATGGGAGCAAAATGGTGAAGGAGAGGGTAGACATAAGTGCCAAAATATAAAACAACCTTCAAACCTACATTTACAAGGAGCATAATAGATTTTGGTCTTTGCAATGAGAATAAAATATACAAAAAAACACCTACATATGCAATGAAAGGAAACAAATTATAATATAACACAAGTTAGGACAGATTGATAGCCACAAAACAAGTACTTTATTACTTTAGAGAGTTGCACGATGCATTACAATGAATGTGAAAGGTAAAATTCACCATGGAGGATCCCAAATCGAGGCTTGAAGCTCATACAAACATGTGCAACACTTAAAAGAGAATGAAAAAGCTTTACAATAGTGTCCCCCTTTATAATTGAATCTCTTTTACAATATATAGAAGAAAGTGAAAGAAAGAGGAGAAAAACCCAAAAATTTTCCTTCGCCTATCAACAAGATGCATTAATTAGTCGACAAATAGTAGTCGGGCGCCGTCGAAAATCCATTCCCCAATGTTTCTTTACTTGTGGAAGAAGAAAAGAGGATCAGATCATTAAATGTTAGTTGTTGGGTAAATTGGAACTACACTTTTGGAGCGGGGACGTTTTTTCCTTTTTACTTCACCTATTCCCATTAAAATAGAAATTTGTAGATGTCATGATGTAGCTTGTAGAGAGAGATTTCCAATGATATAATTTTTGTCGATTTGGATACCAAAGGCAAAATTTATAGCCATGTGGGTCCAAGGGGTCGAGGAGGAACATGGGTTCCCTATTTATTTCCACATTCTCGCAATTAAATGCCATTTTCCCTCCTTTTTACCTTTTTACGAGTGGATCGATTTTCATAGCACTAAGGAAATTGAGAAACTTGGGTTACTTGTTCCTTATATCTCTGTTTTATCCGAATTATACTATGCCTCCTTCACTTCCTTTGTTTTTGGGTCGATGGCTTGTGAGAGAACAATGTCTCATGGGAACTAGTTCCATTATTGCCACATCTATCCGCATCTCCGCAACTCACTACCTTCCTTTGTCTTCGGGTGAAACCATGGTGCGGGGTACCTTGGTTCCCGGGAACTTTTACACCCGCAATGAGTTCTCCCGCACCCTTCGCCTCTGCATTACACTATTTTCCTTTGGCCTTCAAATCCTTTGTATTACAGCCCAATCAAAAATCAAAGAACTTGAAGCACTGGAGAAAATTTTTCCTTGTGTTCCTAAAATCTCCACCCTACCCGCAATACACTAAACCCTTTTTCCTTTGGATAGAAGGCCCATGTGGAGAACCATTGGGCACAGGGAGCTAGTTCCATCCATTCCATATGAACTCGAAAAACCCACAATACACTTTGGTAAAATGCCATTTTTTCAACTTTTCCAAAATTTTCTAACTATTTGGACTTTTTGAGCTTGGAGAAAAGGAGGAAATGCCTTGAAACAATTACAACGCCCCAAAGCATGAAAAATACCTAATTTGTCGAGATCTTCACCAAGACTCCATGAAAGTGCTCAAGTCTAGTTTTTCCCAAGTTAGCCAATTCTTGCAAGGGGAATTGGATAACAGAACAAGATATACTAGTCCCACACAATCCATATGTGTTATTCCTTAAATTGAGATAAATAGATTATATATAAGAGTATATTAGTCCTTCACAATACATATGTGTTAGTCCTAAAATCTTAAGTTTTCCTACAATTAGTAAAGGTTGTGTTATATTAAAACCCTTCCACATTCCAATGGATCCTTGAGGGTCCTATGTTCACATATAGAGCATTCCCTTCTAACCATACTGACACATAGAGCTAATAAGATATATGTCAGAGGAACCTTTACTTGCAAGTTCTTAATTTATAGACCCTTTGGAAGGACGATACACTAAAACGAGGGTTTATCCAATTTGGGTCTCGAAAAAAACACATTGAATCCCTCACACGATTGTGTTTTAAAATCTTCTCCATAAAGGAAGAGATAAAGATAAATATGCTTGTTAATTCCTTACAAGATGTAAAAGAAATGGATTCTTAAAGAAGGAAGAGTCAAATTAGTGAGTTGTATTTTTTCTCTAATTCCACATCTAATCCATGATGATACTTTTCCCTTATAAAAGTTAGAGAAATTACTCTAGCATTGATGTTATCATGGATGATGTGAAGGATATTGTCTAGAAAAAGTGATGTTACTTTTTAAATAACCCTTTGCCTCTTTAAAATCTAATATAGTCATAATTCAAAATGGATTTGATGGCATTAAGGATAATTTTAGTTAGGATAATTAATATGTTGTAGAGTAGGTGGTGCGAGAGTGGAGACATAAAATCCATTTCTCTTAGCTTATTAGTGAGGAGAAGTTGTGAAAATTAAAAATATTCCACAATGTAGGAGGCTACATAAGAATGGGAGAAAGGTGGGAGTGGAAAAGAGGGAGGATGGAGATGGAATAAAGTGAAAGAGGAGGGATAAATGGATCTTAGCATAATTGGAAGGGTGGAGAGGGGATAATAAGTCACTACCACATAACATTTCTATAGCACCAAGGTTTGAGTTAATTTTGCATTAAAAAGTGACATTTTAAAGGATTTTCTAATATGTTTTTGCTTAGACTTTGTGTTGGAAAATGTCGCGCAAATGTGACACAAGTTTGACATGACTAGACATTTTTAAATGCGTCGATTTTGAACCCCTTTAACACCATTTTTTTTCAAATTTACACCACCGGTTTGTAGTGTTAAAGTTAGTCAATAATTTTTTTAAATAATACAATTAGTTTACTAATACTTATATGCATTACATTTTATAGGTTTTTATTAGTTTTAATGTAATTATATTACACCGTATTACAACCTTCACTTATAAGGATGTTCATAGAGCTTCAAAACATAGTTAGGGTTTGAGAATTCATGCAAGTTTTTATCGAGATCCCCTTTACCCTCATTGATAATAATATTAATAAGCACAAATCCTAGGGGTAAAGGACAAGATTCCACCTCAAGTATAAGTTTTTAGGAATAATCTCAAGATTAGTGCTCACATTATTAGTTATAAGGTTTAAATTTAACATTCAAATATTACATTAGTAAGTTTGAGTAAAATTAGTTAAATTGTATATTATTAATAATGAGTTAATACAACTCATATTAATAATATAGTGTGAGAGTATAAATAAATGTAAGTGAGTTGTAATAAACAACTCATATAGATTATTGTAATAGTGAGTTGTGAGAACAACTCACGTAGATAATTGTGTGTGGAGATATTGTTGGGATATGTGAGAGAATAGTGGTGAGTGATCATATGAGAGATTCTCTAGGAGAGATCATAGAGATTTTTGTAATAGTGAGTTGTGAGAACAATCACGTAGATAATTGTGTGTGGAGATATTGTTGGGATCTGTGAGAGAATATTGGCAAGTGATCATATGAGAGATTCTCTATGAGAGATTAGTGGGATGATATTGGTAAGCCTCATCTCCTTGTTTATAGGAAATGGAAAGGATATATATGTAATCTCTTTGTAAGCACCATGTAATAGCTCCAAAGATATATCGAATAAATAATAAGTATGTTTATTATATTTTGTGTGATGCTGACATTGTCCTATAATTTCATGTCTCTTATGGATTTCTTCAATTATTTAATGTGATTGTTGCTAATTTAGATTCATATAGCTCTCACTTTCATATCGTAAGTGAATTATGAATTAATTTATTAGAATCCATGACATTAGTAGGTCTAGATACAACTCTCTCTAATTACAATACCCTAGTATGTAAATTACAAATAGAAGTCTCCATGGAAGGTGTGGTAGAGGAATAGTACAAGGACCTATGAGTGTGCACAAGATATGTAGGAATGGTGGTAGAGGTTGGGAGAGACATAGTAACATTTTAAAGGGTAATGGTGGATGCCCCCATAAATATAGGCACATTAGATGTGGTATGAGTAGATTTAGCTATATGAGATGATGTAATAATGGATTTGGAGATGTAATATGTATGAATTTTAAATGTAACTAAGTGTTTCTACTCATCCTTCACTATACGAGTTACGCATGAATGTGTTGGGGATTAACCTTTATAAATTTTGTGAATTATTGCTCATTAATATCCTAAAAATTTCAAGGGAGGATCAAAATCATCGTGGGATCCTTCTTCTTAGGAAGTATCGACACATACAACCAAAACAATATTGACAAAGAGAAATGGTAAATACAAAACTAATATGAAACCATATGGTTTTGCAAAAGAAGGCTTGATTTGGAACAGGGTGACCAAGACAAAATATATTAAGGATTCAATCAATAAGCAAGTTCACCAAATGATTTAACCTAGACAAATAAAGAAATAAAAGTTGTGGAAAAGGGGGATATGATGGTTCATTCGTATTTTCTAGATTAGGATTATAAATACGACGTATATTCACATTATTAATAAAAGTTAGCATTCATATCAAAATATACATATGTACAAATTTTAAAGATAGATAGATTATAACATGTGCTAAATAGATTAACGCATGAGAAAATGAGTGCACGTAGCTATTTGACTTATGTAAAAGATATTGGTGTGACAGTGAAGTGAAGAATTACTAGAAATTTCCTAAAAGTAATTTTTCTTTGATTGTGGTTATGCACTATCTACTAGACAACCATTATTTTCATACTAAACCATTTTATGGTTTATTCACTAACTAGAAGTTTCATATAAGATGTTAATGAATATTTTGCAACTTTATGTACCATTGCGAGTGAGTGAAAAATGCTTCAATATTAAATTCTATGTCTCACAAATATATGGAACCATATGTAATGAGATTAATTAACCCAATAAGCTAAGGTTAAACCCTGTAAAATGATTAATATTTTGGTTTAAGTGCAATCCCTACACCGCATGTATTGGCACTATTCTAAAGCTTCCTCAAATTTCACGTGTTTCTCCTCCTAGAGATATAATATTGTATGGATGTAACTATTTTTTATAACGTAATCAATTGATAATGTTTTGTAATGGCTTCACCTATTTTTGATTGATTTGTCTTTTAGGGATTATAAATTGGGAATCTTGACTCTTGAACCTGAGTGGGGGATACTCCTACTATTTTTGTAAACTTAGGAAGATTTAAGAGAAATTTGTATGTCTTTTGAGTGATATTTTACGGTGAGTACCAAGTGAATTCCGGGTGAGTGAATGAGTGCATTTGAATTACTTATATAGGGTTTTGTAGGTAGAATATTGCATTAAGGCTTGACCATAAGGAAAACATTGACCCATAGAAGATATGAAATTGAAAAAGTGATTGTAGGGTTTCCCTAAAAATAATATAATTTCAAACCAAATCATTGGATGAATTGGTCCCATTTGGATGATTTTGTCCATAAGGGAGGTGTGGCACTATAAAACGTTTTTCACAATAATTGTGAGTATTGGACTATATTTGACAAATGTAAACATTTCTATGAGCGATTGATTAGTGTAATGAGGAAATCAAGTCTTGCAATAGGAAAATGATATAGAAATTACGTTTAGAATAGGTACCAAGTCATGATTTAAGGGATTAAGCCAATACTGACATTATCAAGTGATAAATTACAAAAATTTAGATGTCTACAACATTTCCTCATGCATAGGGTAGTGACATAAGGATGAGTAACATTCATTTCAAAATTACATAAATGTATGGCATTGAGGATGAATCATGTAATCATATACTCAAGTGAATGAGAGATTTCCAAAGGTAACAAGAAGGTGATACATACCTAAAATCATGCTAGTGTGTGTAGTTGATTTTTATATTTGAGATATTTCATCAAATGGCCAAGGGTCACCATTTCTCAAGTTCACATATTGGCTAACAATGGGAAACCAAAAATCCTCCACACATTATCTAGCATCATAGTAGCCTCCCTTATAGGCATAAAAATGTACAAGTATCTTGATCTTACCTCTCACACAATTTCATCAACAAATTTAAATCATGTGGGATATGGCCCAAGTAGCTCACTTCTCCCGACCAATTATTTTTCTATCATGACATGATCATTAATAATTAGGACTAATGTCTTTGTCATCTACACATATTGCCAATAGTGAAACTATTTTGAGTGTAGGTACGTATACTAAAAGGACACAATAAATCAAGCATAATCATTCAAATGATATTAAAATTCCAATACACTAAATGCAAAGCAAACTACTCAATGAAAATAAGAAAAAAACATAAAAGGACAAATTTGTCACATGAAGTGTTATGTTGGAAATTTTTGTCGATGTAAGGATGATACCGTTGATATCTAGATGATGTCCATGGATCAAGGGAACCTTCTTCTAAATTTATTTGTACTCTTAAAATGTCTACAAATGCATAAAATCTAAACTTGACATTAGCAAAAAGTCTCAAATTTTGTTTTTAAATGGAAAAATATTGTTCACTTAAATGTATAGGTGAATCCTAGCTACCTAAATTTTCTTGAACATGAGTAACGTAGGGTATATAGATAGTTTGTCACATATGCATGGTCGTTGGTTAGAGATCGAATTATCAAATCACAAATAACAAATGAATTACAAAAATAGAAAAATCAACCTTTTTTGACATAACAACAAAAATTGTTAAACCTAGTTTTATATGACATTTTAGTAAGAAAATCACATAAATTTAAATTCAAAAGTACTAAAAGGCTGACTAGAAGAGATTTTCATTTTTAATTTTTATGTCAACATGAAGAGAGTACATGTTTAGTAGTTGATTCTATCTAGAATGAGTGAATCTTCGTGAACACAATAGAATTATAGATATCAATATCCAAAAGGGGGAATCCCTAGAAAACACATCACAGTAGAAGAATGAAGACTAGATGGTTGTTCGAGAACAATTATGTAAGAATTAGAGATTCAAAGAGAGTGTTAAGCACCCAATTATTGCATTTATTTAGGTAAATATACCATATACAAAAATTACTTTAAATACATTATAAAAATGGTCCAATGATATTTTAGGTATCTAAAATATTAGACATAGATATTCATTCTTCAACATTCAACACTAATGCTCCGAGATCCTCTACAACAAACAACTTTCTATCTACCTTCATATGTGATGAAATATCTATTGGAATCTATTAATGTAATAAACAATATTTGGTTTAATACGCTTCATCATATCATTTATTTGGGCGAAAGGTACAACCTTAGTGCAATTTTTAGGAACTCCACATGTAGATTGCTTTTAAAAGTGATTACATAACAACCAAATAAAATAATAAATCCATGATAAAATTTTAGAAATCATCTCATTAATATGATTTCCTTTAAAAAAGGTTTCATAACAATTGAATATAATAATATTACCAATTGCTTATTACTCAAGGATTCACTAGCATTCTTTCAAGTAATAAAAAATGTGATTCAAATACTATCATTATATCACCAATTCAAAGAATCACATTTACTTACAAAAGTCATCATGAATGGATGATAAAGTTAAATAAGTTTCTGTAAGACATCGGTGAAAGAATATAATACCAAAACTGATAGATTTTGAAGGCCTTGTTACCAATATCTTCTTTACATGATGGACTCTTGAGCATTCTATGGACTATGAATTTTAGTATGGAACCGATGTCTTGGATCATAATTTTTAGATTGAACACAATAATAAACTGATTGGTATTCACTCAATAATTCATATAGGATTAATAACAAATATATAGGGAGGATGTTTCCTATAAAATAGGAAACCTCCTACAACCACTCTTCTAAATACGTGAGTTTGGTTTAGCAACCAAATCTCACATAAACAATATAGTTTAATATGAGTTGTTATTCAACAACTCATTTACATTTATTTAATATTATTTACTCACACATAAATATTTACCATACGTAAATATCAAACCATGTGGAACACTATAATATTCCTAACATCCCCTTCTTAGTGAAACCATAGTAAAACACCTTTTACACACTTAATTGTAGCATGCTCACCTTTATAACATTCCCATCTTTGTATCTCACAACCTTGATACAAATGAAAGGAGCAATGCTCAACCTTCTATGGTTTTAAATAGGTTTACCAAAAACCTTGATGTGAACAGGTCCCATCAACTGTCCACCTCATGGTGGTTTTTTGGATCTACCACAAACCTTTTCAAGATCCATGAATTGTCTTACATTGGTGCTTTTGTTCCCTACAACATTTTTACATCAAGAGGTTACATAGGAATCTACTCACACAAAAATAGGAAAAGTATTCACATTACATCCATAAGAACAAAATGTTCTTAATTGTAGTAAGCTTGTTGACCATTGACCATTGCCACTCGATCTCGAACAACATAGGAAATTGTCACTGCCACTAGAAGTTACCCTTGACTTTAACCGATTTGGTGCATAAATGGAAATGGAATATTGGTGTTATATTCCCCCTCAATGTGAAATTTCCATTTGTTAATAAAATAAACAAGTACACTACAAAATGATAAAAAAATCACACCTTTGAATGAAACCAAATTCACAATGTTGTTAAACAAACTACCACCACAACTTCTATGTGGCCTCGTCATTTGTGGTGATTAGAGTTCACCGGCCGAACTCCATCCTATTTTTCCTCCTTCCTCTAGTATGATGTTGTTAGCTCGGTGGAATGTGAACATGAGGCCCTTGCTTAGGTATATGTTAGACCTTACTTAGGTGAAGGAGGTGGACCTTGCTTAGGTATATGTTGCATGTTATTCATTTAGGAGGGTGTGTGATACCATTTTATGAATTGCTCATTGGCTGAATCCCCCCTTTGTGGTGTGTTTTCTATCTTTGGCGGGGTTGAGACAACATTGTTTTATAGAAGAACATCAATGTATGTTTGCATCTTATCCAAGGTATTAAGATGGTCATTTCTTTTGGAAACCCATGCTAAAAGTTCATTGCTAGATTGCAAGTAAGATGGGAATGAATTGGATTGCATGCTGATTTGGGGTCTTGATAAAACTTGTGGATACAAGCCATGTTCTCCTATAAAGTTCATGTTATTGGAGCTTGAAAGTTTTGGCTGTGGGTCATGATTCAGTTGGTCTATCTCCTTGATCCTTACACTAGAGGAAGTGTTCAGCCCTTGGATAGGAGGAGTATATGGAGATAAAAGGTTTTGGGAGTAATTATCGGCACCAGGATAATGAGGGTGATTGTTGAGAACTCACTTGTTTATAGTAAGCTTTAAGGCCTAAAATAGGCTTGTTATAAACATGACTCGACATATTCGGGGATGTAAAACAAACCCGCATAATCATGGGAGAAGGAGAAGATGGGCGAAAGAAAGAAATAAAAAATGGAAATGAGAAGAAACCACCTCTTCACATCGGGTTCACTAGAATTTGTAAAAAAAAAAAAAAAAAAATCAACACATGATTCTAGATGCACTCAACTTCCCCGAGGTTGTGCGAGATAACTAGAGTATGATAGATGAGATAGAGATGGGATAAGAAGACGTGGTATAAATGGGATAGGTGTAAATAATGATAATACGAGGATCTAGGATCAAGGTAAATGCAAATGCTTGACTTGTAAGTTAGGAAATTTCTTGTCAATGGAAGCGAATTACCTCCTAACATGTATGGGGCTAATGTTGCGGTCGAGGATGATTATTGTTTTCAATTCTCTATCTATATCAGTGGAGCCGAAAACACCTCGGCCTGGTTGTTGGACCCGAGGAAATTTTTCATTCACCTCTAGATACTCCTCTCCAAAGAGGGTCATGCAAGAGTGTAGATAAAGGACATATTGGACAAACTATGGATATGGATGTCTAGCTCGATCTACTCGGATAGCGAGATAGGCCCAATATTTTTTAAGCGTAGTCGGTTGCTCGTTAAGAGTGTCAAGTTGACCTATGATATGTGGAGGTAAAGGGGTAGATCTGAAAACTAATGCACTGTAGACCAAGGTTCAGGTGGGCCTAGAATGCTCATAAGGGACTCTAACTCGTGAGAAAGGCAAAAATATCCGGGAAATTGATAGTAAGTGGAGGCTAAGGAGTAAGGATGGGTAGTCTAAGCCATGATGAAATGGGAGTGTTGTGTTCGTTTTGAATTCTAATTTATCTTTGATTCCTAACTTTAAATAAGTAAAGCAAATGAATTTGAATTAAACAAAAGACAATGAATTCACCTTTTAATTTAATTAAACCACATTTACAAATACTTAAATAAAGTAAATACGACAACTAACTAATTCCTTCTTTTTGGATTTTTAATAGAGCTTTTCAAATACAAAACAATTAAACAAACTAAATTCCTAAATTCTTTTTGTATTTTCAAGATTTAATAAAATAAATAAAAATAAACTATTTTGTAGACACAAACACAGAGAAGCTAAATTAAAATAAAACAACTACTTCTAATTAAATAAACTAAAATAGGGAATAGTCGGATGTAGCTATTCCTTTGTTGCACAATTGTGTAACAAAATATATTTTAAACAAAGAGTGCACTCAAAAGTTGTTAATCGGACAAGTAGATGTATTCTAACAAAACTTCTACTTCGGATTCTTGGGAGAGGAAAGAAAAATTCTCGAAGCACTTTCTTCTTTACACAGAAACTTTCCCCGGCATAGTGGAATTGAATTATACAGATAATAACAATGAAGAAACAAAAGAAGATTACTAGCATAATATATTCCTCTAACCTTTTTCCTGTGCAAATCCACAAGGATAAGTAGGGAAAAGAATATCAATGGAAGATTTATGCAAATAATACACAGATAATACTTGTGTACAAGAAACAAAGAGATCTTTCAATTCTACCAAATTAAAATAGTGGACTTCTTCTATTGCAACAAATACAATTAAACAAATCTTAAAGAAATTCAAATACACCCCCAACCTAGTTACTATTGAACTATGATAGAATTCTAGATGTGGTGTTGCATTTTTGTCTCCTCATCTTTCTTTCCTTCTCCAGAAATGATATCCAAATGATCCTAGGATGTGCAGAATGTTGGTTGGTAGCAGAAAAATGCAAACAATTAGTTGTGGTTGGTTGGTTGCAAGAAAGTGACTGAAAACATATGGTAGGAAGGAATAGAGAAAAGAATTGGTTATCGTGTAATTACTCTTAAAAAATTAGCAGCATAACTTTACATCCAAAATGTGAAAACTCCAACCCATCATTCGGGTGAAATCTTGGTTTTTATAAAACTTGGGGAAGAATGAGTCTAACAACACATGTCTATCAAGAAATGAAAACACATCAAAAACAAAGGCAGACAACATTCTAAACATAGTAAACCAAGAAGATAATTCAATACGAATCCAATGAGCCTAAAAATAGAAGAAATGGTTGAGAAACGAGTGAGAAAATCACTCCCGAAATCTAAACACGTGTTGAAAAATACATGTTTTAAATCTTAGATTTAAAGCGGCAGATTATCGGTCTTAACAGAGAGCGGCGGTTGCGTAGTCGCCGTGGCGGTTATGCAACGGCTGTTGCTTACGAAACAACACAAAAAGGGTAAAAGGGGGCATGCAAGCAAAAAGATTCAATTGACATGGAAAAGAGGATAGAAAAAGGTCATAATAAACATGGAAAGAGGAGGGGGAAGGATCTGGATTTCAATGTTACTCCAGGAGAAGATTTTCTTCATCATTGGAGACTTATCATGTTCTTCCATGTAGCACCGTGTAATTTTTGGGCGCATCTGATGGCCTTTTTGGAAAAAGAAACCATTCATCATCCACTTGTTGGTTCTCAAACATTCTTGCATAGATGAGTGCACATTTGTTATAACTACACTTTGCTTGGATGGATCTTGATAATTTGGGAAAAATCACTCCTTCACGCAAGGTTCTCTATAGGTGCATGTTAGGAATATTATATTGTTTACATTGGTGAATGTTTTAATGTAATATATATTATCATGGAGATAATATATATGGGTGAATAAATAAAATGTAATATTATTAAATATGAGAAAATATATCTCATATTAATAATATAGGTTTTATATATTAGTTGTGAGTTTGTTGTATAAACAACTCACGTTGGTATTTTTAGGATTAGTTGAGTGTGTTGAGATAACTAAGGGATTGAGAGAGATTAGTGGAAGGTTGAGAGATATGTGGGATAAAGGATGACTCCTATTTAATAGGAGATCATATGTGTATTTATACCTCTCAATGTAAATGAAGACATATCCCGAGATGAATTAAAAATTATTCTAATATTATTTTATTCGGTGTTTTTATTGTGCAAGATTATTTCCAATAATTTGTACCAACTTGAAGTGCAAAGCATTTCACATCAACTAGGCGAAAAATAACAACATGTCATGTTATTCATCTATGCACAAACTAGTAATAATATAGCACACCTTGTTTCCACAAGGCAATGTGTGTCAATGCCTTTATATTCCACATAATTAGCAAACCAACTTTGTTACAACATTTCTTGAGCTCACACACACAACTTTATGATTATTCTCATAGCTAGAGCACAAGTGATTTCTTAAACTCACTCGTATAATGCAAATTTTACCTATTACGCATTAGAATATTTCCAAGTAGCTTTAGACACCGTTATGTGGGAGCCTATCTTTTACATGCCATAACTTTTGATCTAGGTAGTTGATTGAGGTCGTTTTAGTTTTTAAATGAATATCTTGAAAATTTCTAGGTTGTCATGTGATCATGGGTCATTGTTCACTATATTCAACTTTTTTGGGTTGAAAACAATCATCTAAGGGCCAAAAATTTAATGGTAAATTTTTTTGGTATTTTTAGGACTTTGAAGGTTTATTATTTTTGTATCGAGACATGAACTTGAGTAGAAATTTGCACTGAGGAAGTATTCGGATGTGTAGAAAACAAGGGACAATGATTACTCCGTGTGAGCTTGCATGCAAAAGTTACCATAAATAGTAGCTACTTAAAATAAAAAGTTTGGTTACGTTTAACCAATTGTGCTTTGATTAGCTTCGAGGGGTTGATTTATGTTTTCACTATATTTCAAGTGGATTTATTTAAGGACTCTCATGTATTGATTATTGAATTATGAAGTATATAATTTCTTCTTTCTTTCTCAATAAGATTTAGACCGTCTATGATCGAATAACTACCATGCATCAACTTCATTTAGCTAGAAGTCAATCAATTTTCTTTGGGTCATGAATACCAGGGACTTAATGTGGATTGATGGGTCGTGATTGCGAGAAAACATCTTACATGAGTATATAAGAAGTGTCGATTAACTACCTAATGCACGCGCAAATAGTGCTAGAGAAAATGGACAAACTCGTAATTTTCCCAATTGTTTCATGCGAGCATAAAATAATTATTTAATGGTATTGAGAAACATTATAAACTCCACAAATATCCACAATATCCTTTTGTGTAGACCATGTTCAATTGGAAAATCATATCACCCCTTTACCTTTGGTGCCTCACATTGCTGACAATATCTACACCATTATCATCAACTAGAAAATTAATCGGGATACATGGAAATAATATATTGTGGCGGGCTGCATATGCAACCGTAGTGGCAAGTGCCTTACATGCTCGAATGCCACTCTCGTAACTTGCTATTCTATAGTTGCGAAGCTTAATCAAATTCAACTTGACTAAATGTGTGCGAGAGAATAATAGATAGAAAAGGTTCAAATCATCAAATTCAAAAGCACTTTTCAAGGTATAAAATGAATTGATTTAATTGTATATGCGTACAAGGAAGTTGCCATACTGATTGACATGTTTAAAATAGTCAAAATAGTTTTATTTCTTTTAAAGGTGGTTTAAACAATTAGAGAGATTCTAATTTCAATAAAAATGGCAACTTGATGATATAATATTACAATCATGAAAGAGATCATGTAAATAATACCCTTTAATTCCATGCGGCATTGTTAATAATTTTTTGTGGTTGTGAGTTACAACCTTTGCCTATAAAGATAGCAAGGAGGTTAGCGCGTAATAGTTTAAATTTGAGGTTCATTTGATTATTATAAGATCGTTTTCATTCTTTCTTGGAGAAGGTAACACGTGGAGTTCGAAATCCTCTTGAGATTTGCGAGCCGAATAAAGTGGCGCAGCTTGATTGATGTGTACACTTGTCATAGGGAGGCAGCATTTGTGGAGAGAGTAAGTCACCATTTAAGTCTAACAAATTAAAATAGCGCTGTATTTGGGCAAAATATACAAATTAAACACGGATCATGTGTTTAAATAGTTTCTTATTTAAGATGAAAGAATGTACGGCCGCCATGGAGGCTTTTTCGGCCCATCAAACGGATAGAGATATTAAGCGATCACTGTCGTGCTCCGATTGAGAGTTGAACTCAAGACCTCCCGCTTACTAAACGGGTGCTCTAACCAAGTGAGCTATCGGAGCTAGATGTACAGTAGTTAAGTAAATCAATTTTAATTACTTTGGGGTTGTATCAAAGCCTGTACTTGAGCACAAAACTAATACCACGGAAAAACCGAAGTCGCTACTCAACACAGACACGGGCACAGGGGTGTATTGTGGAGCTCAACTGATTAGCAATCGAACAGCGTTTTTGACAAAACAATCATGTGGTGACGTGGTGTAGTTGGTTATCACGTCAGTCTAACACACTGAAGGTCTCCAGTTCAAGTCTGGGTGGCGCCAACTCTAGAAATATAATTTTGAGCTGCATTCTTGTACTCATCTCCTTAATTTCACAACGCATCCGCATCACTTCCTGGCAGAATGGAGGATACTGCGATGGGGACTATTAATTAGCAAATTTATACAAAGCTCACGATGCTCAACCATTGATTTTAGGTTTCTTTTGTGCAATAAAGTTTACATCTTCTTATGAATTTAGATACTTCATCTTGCATATTAGGCCAATATATATACCTTTGCAGTTGAGCCATGCACTTTCCAACACCAAAATATCCTGCTACTTTCAAGGTATGTGCTTCCCTCATCAATAGAATCCTTTCTTCTTTTGACACACAAAGCTTCCCCCATTAGTAGAGCAGCCCATCTTTGAGATAACAATCATCAATACATGTCCTTTCAGCCCCTTGGATGAAAAATTCTGATATGTCACCCCAAAATATTTTTCTTGAGCATATGCCTCCTGTAAGCTTCCTTTGTGAAGGGCTCAAAATGAGAGATAGTGTCCAAACTAGAGATTTTCTCTTGTGTGGGCGACCTAGACAACATGTCTACCACCAAATTTGTGCTACATTTCTTATACTTGATCACCAAATGGAACTACTAAAGGAATCCCATCCACTTGTAGTGCCTTTCCCCTCTTTGCAATTTGGATTGTGCTTGCAAATCTTGAAGAGGTTTAAGGTCGGTGTGCACAATAGTTTCTTTACTCAACAAGTAATGTTTCCATTTCCTTATTGCCTGAACTATTGCATACCTCTCTTTATCATATACCGAATATCCCTTAACAGTTGAAGTGAAAATTTCAAAATGATAGCATATTGGCTTACCTCCATGTAGCAACATTGTTCCCATAACATAATTGATGGCATTTGTCTCTACTTTAAATGGATGCTGAAAATTAGGAAGAGTAAGTATTGGAGCATGACTAATTTTATATTTTAATAATTCAAAATCTTTGTCTTGTTCTGACCCCAGTCAAAACCCTTACTCTTTGCTGAACGCGATGTGTATAGAGTGCTTTGTGATAGTGGAGAAGCCCGGAATGAACTTCCTCATGTATTGTATTGCTCCCACAAAACTTCTAGTCTATGTAGCTCTCGTTTGTGTTGGCGATTAGTGATGCCTTCCACCTTCTTGAGATCCACTCGTAGCTCTCCTCCTCTAACCACGTGCTCAATATAAACAAGTATTGTTTAGCAAATTCACTCTTATTCATGTTGCATAACATCTGTTTCTCCTTGAGAACTTGCAAGACTTGCTGCAAATGTGTTAGATGTTCCTCCCATGTGGCACTAAACATCATAATATCATCCAATTATACAATGACACATGTAGTTATGAATTCCCGCAATACATCATTCATCAATCTCATACATGTAGCGGGTGCATCACATAAACCAGATGGAAGTACTAACCACTCATACAAAACCTGTTTTGTTTTGAATGCGATGTTCCATATATCCTCCTCCTTCATCTGAATTGGTGATAATCGGACTTGAGATCAAATTTGTGAAGAACTTTGCATGCCGAAGTTGGTCCAAGATATCATTTATGCGTGGGAGTGGATATTTGTTCTTAATGGTAATCTTATTCAAAGCACGGTAGTCAATGCACATCCTCCAAGAACCATCCTTCTTTGGCACCATCACAATAGGCAAACCGCATGGCGAGGTGCTTGGGCGTATCGCCCCTTGGTCTAATAGCTCATGGAGTTGTTTCTTTACCTCTATACTCTCCAACAAGGATTTCCTATACAACCCGATATTTGGTAAATGATATTCTAGAAACAACTGAATCTCATGCTCTACCTCTCTTTTGGTGGCAACCCAATGGGAGTTTGGAACAATTCATGAAAATACTGAATTATGCTATCCAAATCCTTCATCCCTTTGTTATAAATATCTGAAATTTCTACCCCATATTTCGTATCTTCAATAAAAGTAAATTGATTATGATTATGATTATGGTTATTTGTATCTTTCAACAAAATTGATTAGGATTTTCTGAATTGGTCTCTTTGCTTGGTTAACACTTACCATAACAAGTTTTGACTTAAGTTGGTGTGCCCGGATGTTGTAACTAATTCCATCCTTGACCCATGTGTAATGGTTCTCCCTTCTCATGAATATAGTATCTACGATATACAAGTAAGGACTTAGGAAACAACCTCAAATACATAAAGTAGAATTACATCAAATTCTAATACATCTATATATTGAGAATTTATTCCAAACTTGAACTTGCATGTTCTTGTTACATGAATTTCTACACCCTTCCCACAGGATAAGGATGTGGATGCTCATAAGTTTCAAGACCAAGCTTCTTTAAAACCGCATCAAAAATCAAATGAGATTGAGAAGCAATATCAACCAAAGCATTTACCTTAGCTTCTCAATATAATATCAATAATGTGATTTTACCTTCGGAAGTCCTGTGACCATATTTTGCGAAGAGAGCTACTGCAGATATATGTAATTGAGGTGACCAAACCTCTCATGCCATAATTTTCTCAAAGAATTAGTATGAGAAATTAGTGAAGATCCTGAAAGTTATCAAAACTCTCAAATACATACAAACGCGAACATGGATCCACAGATCATATAGCTCTGATATCATCATGATCATGAAGTTCCCGATTACAACCCTATACGGGGAGAATTCAGCATGATTCTACGTCACGAGAATTACAAATTTGATATATGGAAAGCAAATTGTTAGACATATGGGGAACATAAAGAACATCATTTAGATGCCCATTTGTCATATTTACAGATGCAGAACCCAATACATCTCTGACGAGCGGAATTTACCACTTTGAAATGTGAAGTGCTACAAACGAAACATAAGTCAACAAATCCCTACAATGTGTAATATGATGAGAACTCCTGAGTTAAGAATCCACCGATCTTGCAAAGGAGAAGAAGCTCTAGCGAAAGAGCCTTACCTATGCCAACATTTGAAGCAGATGAAGGTGATGGAACTATGATCTTGTGTTGTTTTAAAGCCTTTTCTAATGCTTCCAATTTTAAAAACATCTGGATTCAAGATGATTTTTCCCCCACAAAAGGCACAAGGTTCAAACACACCCCTTTGAAATGGTTTCTTTGATTTTCCATTATGTTGTGGTTTACAATTATCAATAGAAGGAAATGAAGGGTTAGAAACCACATTGTGAGAAGACACAAACTTATCATAACTTTGCTTGGGTTTGTTTTTCCGATTTTTCTTAGGAGAATTGGCCACAAGAGCATGATTCGAGGTAGGCATAACATCTAAAGAGATTAATTTTGCTTGTTGTCGTGAGAGACGTTCACAAAAGCTGTTCAAATGAAGGCATTTTAAACCGAGTGTCTAGTGCATCCATAATAGAAAATAAGGTTGACGTAAATATAGAAAAGGGACCTTTTAGTTTAGTTAAGATCGTATAGATGCATTCATCATCCTTTTAGTTATACCATCGACTTTCAATTGTTGTGAATTTCTTTAAATTTTGAGAAATTCTTCTATGGAAGGAAAATTTGAAGGCGACAAAGAGTTTAGCTCGTGATCTAGTTGAATTAATTTAAACTCATTTATTTTGCCAAACAATGTTTCAAAATTTTCCCATACCTCTTTCGGAGTATTCTTGAGGAAATGTGGGCTGGAGATTATCCGCTACATTCAAAGTGATCAATCGAGAGCTTCATCTTGTTTGCATGCATACAAATATTTATCCTTCTCTGTGGTGAATGCGGGAACTATATCATCAAACACTCGCCATAAGCCACGAGGCTGCAAGTTGCTACATTTTCGGTTTCCACGCATGATAATTGGTCGAGTTTAGCAACTCAAATAGTCGTTGATCTCTACGGTTCGGAAGAAGGCGAAGATGATATAAAAGCTCTCAACATGTTTTAAATATATAACCACCCAGTGCAATAATGTGATACTAGAATAAGGTTGGAGGCAAATAGAACGAGGACGCGTGGCACAAAGCTCGGTAGGAGCACGGACCAACAACTAAGGTGAAGCACGAGCATGGAAATCACGAGGCAACTAGTAGCACATGCGTCCAAACTAGAAGCAACACAAATGCACAAGGCACAAACGGAGGAATGGGGAGCACATGACGAGCTCGCAGAGGTCAAGCATGAAGGCACAAAACCACGATGCAAGCTAGAAAAGGCGGATCGTTATCGGGCAGAGGCGAGGCGAAATTGTTGACACATAGTGCACCGGTATAGGTGTTGCACTTATCTAGTCAATCGATTTAGAATAATAATATCACCTAAAGGTAGATCTGATACATGTCAAATGCAGAAGATATCCTCCTTGGCGTCAATGAATGCATGTAAATTTAGAAATTCAGTGTAAACCACATAGAGGCCGAGTCAATAGAGAAAAATGCAAGAAAGCTGCACAAGTTTATAATGCTCTTGAAATATGGGGGAGTAAATGTTAATTTGAATCATGTTAGGAAATAAGAGATAAAATATGCGGAATAATCCCTTATAGAATCGCAACAGTAGAAACTAATATGCAAAAATATTATAGATTTCAAATAAAAGTGCAAAATAAATAACATAACGTGCGAGAGAGATAAGATTTAACGTGGTTCACCCAATTTGGGCTATGTCCACCAAGAATCACTTGCTCAAATTTTATTGCAAGCCTCCACTCTCTCAATACAATACCCAGATCCGTTTGGAGCTATGCTCAACAAACTCTACATAATTCACACCCGAATTCAAAGCACATATGCAATACATTTGCTTGTATATGTATCATATGCATAAGACCATATAAATAGACAATTGCTTAAGCAATTTGATACAAAACCATGGGCAAAAACCGTGGGTATCAAAACCATGGGCAAAAAACCATGGGTACCAAAAAACCATGGACCCAAAAAACAACCCATAACGGTTACCCATTACCCATGGGTTAATAAACCACCCATGAAAATTTGCTTCGGGGGCTTCACCCCTGAACCCCCTTGACCCGCTCACCGGCGAGTGGGACCGCCGTAAAAATACCCGAGTGTAACACATAGAAGGTGTACCACACTCTAACATGAAAATAGGCTCCACAAACATAACAAATCACACGATAAATACGTGGCCAAATGGAGGATTGCAGTAAAAAAATTTAATGACACATATTGAAATTTGAATGACATTTGATCTACATACAAACTATGCAAAAATATCTCTCTTCGCAGTGAACGCATTCACATTGATACATATATCGACCAAACATTTGCATTGCTCCTTAAACTATGCGATTGGACTAATGAAGCAACATTCTAAGATGATTATGTTCTGAGAATGCATTGAATACCTCACTCGGGTGGATCTACAATGCACCAAATTGGGAAGTGCATACAATGATCTGTAGGAACCAAATTGTGACCTCTTAAAATACTTTTATTTATGGCGCCAAGATTATAGATTGGAAATCATACGTTACAGTTGGAGATGCACTAATTGCTTCCACTCTTAGCTTGACCCTGGATGCACATAACAACATTAAATAATCTTACGAGTGGATAGTGGCCGACTCAAATCTCCTGCAACAAAAAGGATCTAACACCATGAAAATTTGAGAAATGGGATCTAGTACAAGAAGAGAAAGCACAAACAAATAACTCAAAGGAGAAAAATAAATAAGAACTCAATAATTAGAAACAGAGAAAATAGATTAATCTCTGATATTCTCACCATCCGGGAGAATCATTTAAATAGGAATAATAGGTAGTTTGACATTCCTAAATAATAGGAATGTCAAGCTAAAATAGGAGATAAATAATTCCATACAAGGAGTGGAGAGAATCTCAACAAGCTCCGGAATTTAGAACAATCTCTCCTAATTAAAACAAAATATAAAAAATTTCTCTAATGAGCTTATTCGGTGTAATTAATATATTTACACCAACACTTGGTTGTCTATATTGGTGGTCATGCATCCTATCGTCTCATCTACATCATAATCATCCTCTATATCTATCTCCCCATATGTCTTTACAACTGTCATAGACTTCTTGGAGTCCTTGGTTCGGTTCTTTGGATGCAATTCCAGATGTAACTTCCAACATGTAGTGTTAGTATGACCATTGATATCACAATTCTTGCAAAAATTCTTAAGATCTTTACAAGTATTCAAAGTGGTAGTGGTCTTTTTACCTTTCCATTTACCTTTGTTACTTGTTTGTCCATGCTCTTTCTTTGGCTGATTTGTTCAACGATTTTCCCTTAACTTTGCTTCTCCTTGCTTTTTTCATCATCTATGTAGTACACTTACACGCACTCTTCATTGATATCCTTGTGTTTCGTGGAGATGACCTTCCTTCGAAGATGAGTGTGAAGTCATCCTAAATAATTGGTGAGAATGTCCTTATCCTCTAAGTCCATATTGAGAAACATGGCTTGCCTCGAAATTATGTAGTATAATCCTACACACTTTGATTTCTTTGTTTTGTTACAATCGCCATTTAATCATACGATCGTCTTATGGCCAATAGGATAATTTTTTTCCCTTAGCAATTTAAACCCCCAAGAACTTACAATAGGATGCTTCTTCTTTTCACAAGTAGCTAGATGGGTTTCCCACCAAACCAGAGCATGTCCTTCCATCTTGAGATGTGCAAACATAATCATTTGTGCCTTAGTGACATTATGCACACTCAACTAAACATCTAATTACTTTAACCATTTATCTTACAATTCTGCATCTACTTTTCCTTCAAATATTTTCAATATCGAATTTAGTTTCAACTTTAAAAGGAGCATGATCAAATTTTACTTTTCCCTTTTCAAATGGAGTTTCCTCTTCATGCTCTTCCACATATTCTTCCTCGTCATGGCTCTTTCCTATGCTAAATTTCTTGGCCAAAGATCGAACCACCGAGTCTATGGAACTTTTCTTAGTTTCTTCTATCCTTTGTTGATTTGAGAGTTCCCATTGGTGTTGAAACATCCTATCCATAGTGTTTTATAACATCTCAATTCTACGAATCAAGTTATCTTCTTCTATTTGATATCTAATCCTCTATTTCCATCTTTTCATAGATATCTCCGGATCGTAAGGTATTACTTCTTTGCCTTTAAACCTCATCGAGTGTCATACAAATCACACAAGAATGAATACCATAGTCCCTTGGATTTTATTGTCAGCTTTGATACCAAAATGATTTGTAAACTTCTACTTTGGAAACTTACAAAACCACACATTGTTGTTCCTACTTCCAAATTACTTGAAAATGACAATTTTGAAAGTTAGTGAATGAATTATAGCACTTAGAACTAATTTTCAACAAATAATAATGAACAATTCAAACACTCAACACAATATTTTTATCCTGGAAACCCCTAATTTGAGGGAAAACCAGTCGGGAAGGGAAATTACTCTTTCTTCCCAGTTATTTATTGGCCAATTAAAATGAATACAAATTACAAGAAGTGAAGAAAGACAATAATATTAATTCTAGCCTCTCTAATTGTTTTCTCTACTCATACACCTTGCTTCTACAAAAAAATTCCATCACCAAAGTATTCTTGTTCACTTCTCCCATGAATCGATCCTCAAATCCACTTTCTCTTCTTGCTTTTATAGCTACTTTCTATGTCCTCCCTTATGTTGGAGAATAAGAAGGGTTAAACAAGGAAGAGATTTAGTCCGATCGCTTCAAATCCATGACTGTTCATGGATGTATTTTTAAAAAATTTTTTTATTAGTAACAAGATCCCTAGTGAACGTAGACTAGCGGTCATGACCGCTAGTTTGTGTAAAGGGTCGGTTACACAACCGACGCTCTGCGTAGGGCAACAATTATGTAGCTTAATAGTCTGCTCTCTTTTATGATTAATTTTTCTATTTGTTCTAGTTACTGCGAGGAAGTGGTGCCTTTCTAGATCCCTATGGATCAACAATCTAGAGATGCTCTAACAAAACAACATGTTATCGCCAAAAAATAACACCCTCTGATTTTTCATGAATGGATGAATGAGTAATCAATGTTTTTGGACAACATGGGATTGTCTCTAAGCATGGGACCTTTATTTTGAGACAAACCTATAGAGAAGGTTGGTTCCTCTACCCATTCCTAATGCTAAACTACTCCTAATGAAGGAAATTCAACTATCTAATCCTATTCTAACAATCCAAGGGACTAAGGAGAGAGGGAAATGCATAAAAAATGAAATCCTAAACTAAGGGGAGGTGATAACACCAAGAAAAAGGGAAAGACACTCTTAGATGAGTGGAAATGGGATGAAAATGAAGGAGGAGAGGGCAGAAATGAGTGCCACAGTCTAAAAAATTATTCAAACTCTCATTTCCATGGAGCACAACAAAAATGAACCATGAAAAAGAGAATAAAACATGCACAATACATCACATATGCAATAAAGAGAAAATATAATGCAATAAACAAAGGATAGGGCAAATAATAGCCATAAAACATAGATTTTACTACTTTAAATAGATGCACAATCCATTATAATGAAGGATAAAGGCAAAAATTACCCGCAAAGGTCTAGATATGAGGCACTGCTGACTCAAAATGCACATGCATCACTTATAGAAGGATGCCCAAGATTTACAAGAGGTTCCAACCTTTACAAATGAACATCATTTTACAATATATAGAAAATGGGAAAGAGAGAGAGGAGGGAAAATAGAGGGAAACTCGGATTTCCACTTTGAACCACGGATAACATGCATCGAATGCTTGAAAATAGGCATGGGTACCTGCTAAAGCCATTCCCCATGATACTTTGCTCATGGGAGAAGGAATGGGCACCATACTTCATAAAATTAAGTGGTTGAGCTACCTAGTACTACATCTTTTAATGTTGGGATGTATTTCGATTATAATTTTGTGTAGAACATGATGAGACCTTTCCAACGGTACCAAGTTTGTGAAATTTGGAGTTGTAGGGTGAAAGTTATGACCTTTTGAAGTTTAAGGGCTCATGGAGGTCATGATAGGGTTCCACGCAGACCTCCACAATCCACTTTAATGAGTTTGTTCCAACCATGGATAGATCATTTGATCAGGGAACTAGAGGAAGGGGGAACAGTTCCATTTGTGCCCTCTAGGCCCGTCATATCTGCATTGGCCAATAGTTTTTGTTTTGGTTGGAGAATCAGACTTTGGATGGACATATGAAACAATTCCACTTGTTCCATTGGTGCCCGAATTGCCCACTTCGATCGCAATACTCTACCTCCATTGTGTTCCCTTTTTTCATTAGTTGGTCGCGTCGATCGATTAGAGAACCAATGACTTAATGGGCCATTCCGTCTGTTCCCCAAACCCCTTGTTTCCTGATTAAGTGCAACAAATTCTCTTTCGTAGAGGATCAGCGATGTAGCGAACACAAGGAACAAAATAATTATTCCATTAGTTCTGGAAAACCCAATTCATCTACATTTAAGTCATGAAACTTCTCCAACGGTTGGTGCATAAAAGCGAGTAACAAAAGGAACACAAGAATTGTTTCTTCTTCGGTCTTGAAAAGTTTGATTCATCTACAATACATTCCAACTCCTTGTTTCAAATGATGTGGAAATTTGGAGAACACGAAGAAAGAAGTAATTATTCCTCATGTTCCTCAAAAGGATGATTTAGCCTATTCTCTTGCATTTTTCCCAATTTTCTTGAATTTTGCTAAGTATGGGAAGGAAGGGCTTAGAGGAGAAGATGAGTGTCCATCATTGAAACTTTTCCCACTTTTTATCAATTTATATTATCCAATTCCAAATGAAAACATAAGTTATCACAATAGCCCTAGGATGGGGTATCTTGGATAACACAACCCTTTTTCTAATCTTACATCTTACACTTTATGAAAGTACTATTATTGCAATCATACATCGACATTCAACACATGCCCAATCCTCGGTTGTCCTAAATTAAAAAAATATTGGTTTGATCTACTTGGAAGGAAAATATCAACATCGACCTTGATATATAGGTATAAAACATGACATTGTTATACCTAATAAAAATCACTATCAAATGTATTTACTGATTGAGAGGGGGCATTTTATCAAATTATTAATTAGGGCACTTAAAACCCTTAATATGTGCTGACCATCTTTTAAAACATTATAAACAAGGTAGACTTATTAAAGTTATGTCCTTATAGTTGAGGCTTCAATCACAAGATCCAATTAAATATAATCTATAATTAAATATTAAAATAAATAATATATAATCATAATACTTATATCATATAATATTACACACACACACACACACACACACACACACACATATAATATAAAATATAATACATATATTTAATATAAAATATATACATTTTAAATACATATGGGGCGACAAAAATGTTATACGAAGTTGTGTTACATTTACACCATAGCTCAACTTAAAAATAAAATAAAAAACCCGACCAACTAAAAATCCAAACCCATTTCATTTCACCTTACCTTAGAGAGTGACTAGAGGAAAAATGATAGTGAGTGGAGGTAAAACAATGGTAAGAAGAGAAGAAAGTGAGAGGATTTGTTAAAAATTGATAATAAAAAATAAATATGGTACAACTAGGTGGAAGAAGAGGGAAATAAAAAAAATCCAATCTACTATATGGACCTATCAACATAAGAGGAAAGGGAAGATGAATAAGAAGAATATGTGGCACCTCTACATAGGCGATTGAGGATATAGGTAATTTTATTTTGCATTTAAATCTTACAAGTTTTTTTATAATTGTAGTAATTGCATTCTAAATAAAAATCCCAAGGTAGTTTTGAAACCCTAATGTAATTTTCTTAAAAACCAAATTTTGGAACACATTTACACCCTTCACTTTGTAATATATTGGTTAATAGGTGATAACATGAACTATAAATTCTCTATTGACTTAAACCATAGAAAAAAATTGTATAAAACCTCAAATAATTTTTGTAAAACCAAGAAACAATTTGTGTAAAATCATTCCTAATTTTTTTGCTATAGTCATTGTTATAAATCAATGTTTGTAAAAGTGTGCAAGATGTAACGCTTGAAAGCATTCAAATTTTAAAAAAATCTAGGTAAATATAGGTTTTAAAATATCAAAATCATATTTCTCTCTTCTCTACGTATGCAAATTAACATTTACATTTGTTGTGCCATTTTGTGTATATCCTACAATCATTGTAGTCCATGAGAGAGTGGGGGAGATATAGGAGGGAGAGAGAGAGGGGAAGAAGGGAGATGTGAAGAGAGGGAGAGGTAGAGGTAGAGGTAGAGGTGGAGGTAGAGATGTAAAGAGGAAGGAGAGAGCGTGTGAGTGAAAAAGGGGAGGGAGAGAGGGGAAAGAGATAGGGAGGGAGAAAGGTAGAAATAGGGAGAGGTAAAGAGAAAGAGATTGGGTTAGGGAGAGATAATGAGATGGGAAAGAGGGTAGATGGAGATGGGAAGAGAGGGATAGGGGGAGAGAGAGGTAGAGGGATGGATAAAAGGAGAGAGAAAGGAGAAAGGGAGAGAGTGAGTAAAAGGAAGAAAGGGAGTAAGTGAAATATGAAGAGGGGAAAGGAAATAGAGAGGGATGGAGAAAGATATAGAATGAAATATAGGATAGGTAAAGAGAGAGAAAGGAAGAGGAAGAGAGAAGGAGATGAGAAAGAGGGGTAGAGGGATATATAATGATATGAGAGAGAGGTAGAGGGATAGGGAGGTATGGATGGAGATATAAAGGAGAGGGATGAAATAGATATATGGAGAGGAAGTGAGTGAAATACAGAGAGGGAGAGAGGGAGGGGAAAGATAGAGAGAGGAAGAGAGGGAAAAGGAAAGAGCAAGAGAGGGAGAGAAAAGGAGATGGGAAAGAGGGAGAGAGGAAGAGATAGAGAGAGATGTATAGATAGGGGAGAGAGTCAAATAATGAGGGGGAGATAGGGGGAATAGAGGAGGGAGAAAGGTAGAGGGAGGAAGAGAGGGAGAGGGAAAGAGAGAAGGGGAGAGTGAGAGATATATATTGGAAAGGGTGGTAAAAGAGAGAGAGGGAGATGTAAGATAGGTAGAGGGGAAGTGTAATGTCCCCTTAGGGCATAAATGTGAAATTATGGAAATTCTCGTAACCCCTTACACAAGCATATAACAAAAATCTATTTTTTTATTAAAAACCCTTACAAAAAAATAGTAAACTAAAATATACAATCATTCCTCAATTATCATCAAATGGGAATACCCTGAGGGTAAAACATAGATAAATACTCTAGGAACATGAATATGCAAACAAATATGTTTTTACACAAAATTTTGAATTTATTTTATTTATTTTTACAACTAGAAATACAACAATAAAATAAGTGAAGGAAGAAAGGATGAATAGGTTTTCCTATGAGAGATTAGGACCTTTGGAAAGCTCAAACACTAAATGATTGGCCTTAAATTATTGCAATAGTCCGCACAAGGGGTCACCACTTTCCTTAGAGGTTCATACATCCCAAAATATTTTTTTACACTTCCCAATGCTATTCACACAAGTATATGGGTGTCTAGCTAGAATAGGACAAAAATATGCTCTTTGGTGTGTTTCCTAGTTGTGAAACCCTTGAAAATAACCTTGAATTTATGTCCTAGTTTCGTAAAACTAATTGTTATCTCAAGTACGACCTCTAGATGAGATCACCAACGATAACTTGAGGGTTTTCATCCCCAAATTTTGAATACCAAATCTACCTTTTATAATTTTCCATTTTCCTTTCCCAAGTTGGGCACTCCACTTTGGGCCTTTTCTTTATTTTTAATAAAGTAACACTTATATTTCTATTTTAGCGTTGACTTCATTAAAATTCACCTTTTTAATTAAATAATAACATAACACGAGTTTCCTTTAATATTATTATTTTACTTTAAGTATTTAAAAATACTTTCCATTTAATAATAATAATAATAATAATATTAAGTTTCCCAAAAGATTAGAAATGACCGGGCCCAACTTAAATAATATTATTAATTATTTTAATCTAGAAAAGGGGACATGACAATTCTCCCTTCCCATAATTTTCTTAAGAAAATTCAAGCCCATATGCTCGAGTATTGTTGTCTTAATGTGACGAATCAAATTGTAATTCCCATGTAATTTAGAGCCTATACTTGTAGAGTGGGACAACTCCTCCAACCTACACTTTTCTATCAATGCTATGATCCCAAACCAATCTCAAGAACTCTTCATCATTATTTTGTGGCACCATTCTGTAATAATTAAAAGCTAAAAATCCTCCACAAGATGCAAACTCCAAGCTCCCATATATTGGATCTCATATCATCCTTGGGAATTGGTGTGACCAACTACCCAAAATTTCAAGTTGTGGGAAAAATTCAATAAACTACCAAAAGCATTCACATACAATCTCATAATGTTGTTGTTCAAAATTAATGGTAAGACAAAGATAAAATCATTCCTTTTTTGGATCAAGTATCTTGGAGTCCACCCATTGAGCCACATAATAACTTCCTTGAATTCCAATAGATCATACAAATATATTGTAGGTAGAAACCCTCATGAATTTATACCACTTGGTTTTTCTGCAAGAAGGAATGAAGTTGCAACAGTCATGGTTTGTTTGGAACCTTCCCCAAAACATCAGTATGATAGATGGAGTGATTACTATTAGCAGATTCAATGGTTGAAACCCTTCATAAAAACATGATACAAGAAAATTTCCTTAAAGCTTGCAAACCAAGTTTTGAATGTGATATATAAGAGTATTCCAAAATAAAAAACCTTGAAAATCAATAGTATAAGAATGGTATAGTTGTAATACTAAAAATCCTTCACATAATTGAAATGTTAGTAATATAGATGCTGGAAACAAGTTACAACCATCAAAACTATGGTGGTTGGAATGATTTTTCCATTCACTTGAAACATTATACTAACCTCATCTAGCATTGATACTCCCTTAAAATTTGATATCTTGTAGTTGTTAATGACTTTTAATAGTAGTATTGAGCCCGATATTTTCAGCACCAAAAACATGATAATGGTATAACAAGACTACAATACGAAACTTCCTTGAAAAAATAAAAAGGTGAACAATATAAAAGCTGAAAACAATCATATAATGACTTATAATACTTTAATAACAACAAAAAACTGAAAATACCTTAATGTTATGACCACAAAAACTTGTATGGTTGTAGTGTAACAACTAGAAATAGTGATAATATTATCCCTAAAGCTATAATTTCTGATTAAAGAACCCCTGTTATGTTTCCTTTGCAACATAATTTCACTATGCTATCATGATCAAGTGTCTCACCTATGGGTGAAGTCGTGGTTTTCACTAATTGATATTCCATCCAATTGACCATGAAAACTCTTGGAGCTCCATATTTGATGCCTACATTCTTGCCAAACTTCCTTTGGATTTCAACCACATAGTGAATCCACCAATAGAATGTAACCCTTGCATTCCAAAAACTATATGTAATGAAATTACTTGTATAATTCAGATCATGAGAAGAAATATAACACCAAATAACACAATATTTCAAAATAATGATCTCAATATGCAATTAGAATAGCTTCGCCACTTTGAGGGGGCAACCTCCAAACCATACAATAAGACTCAAATGCTCCAATGATGATGAACTACTACCTACAATCCCTATATATACTATTCATATGTTATGGCCATCACCAAGGCCGACCTACTAAGCATGAGAAAGTATAAATGATATAATAAAATGATATGGTAAGCCAAAAGTCGACTACTCATATCCTAATACAAACAATAGGTTAATGGTGTAGCACTATACTCCTCTCTTCTTTATTGTTATTATAATGATCACTTTGGACTCTAAAATTTCCTACCCTAATGCTTGTTGTCACAAAGGAATGTACCCTTTGGGGAGTGTTGTGATAACTTTCCTTCCAACTGACAACATGGAAACACTCCTAGGTTTTGGATGAATTGTATGTTAGATTGAGATCCAGAGAGCGTTGGTTCCCCTAGTGTAACACCTAAGGATAAGTTATACTCCTAAGACTACTTTACTCTACTGAATGAACTAGGAAAAGGGAGAAGGAAATAAGGGAAAAACTAAAAATATGGTGATACACTAGAAAGTTTGAGGATCTCATACTTGTTTGAACCACGAGAACCATACACACCATACACAACTTACAATGGATATGTCAATGCAAAATTGTTTTAGAGAATGGTTTGAAGCTATGAAAAAATAGAGAAGGGAAAAAAATGGCTTTGGAAGGAAATTTGGTAAGCTCCACAACAAGATCCTACACAAAACTTGGTTAAACACAATCAATGATCTACAAAACACATATATAACTATATAAATCCATAGAAATTAAATTGTAAATCAGGGATAAAATAGTATCATGAGATAAAATCAGCTTAAAGACATGAAATTGCACAATACACAAGTTATAATAACGTAAAAATAACCATTTATTGATTCAAAAGGTGAAACAAGTACAATAGATCACTCGACCCTTGCTCTTCCATTGGAACTTACAATAAACTTTAGAATTGAATAGAAAGTGAGGAGATTATTTTTACAATGAATTCCATGGAGTTTTATAGAGAATTGAGTGAGAGAAGAAGAGGGAAAATGTAGACATGCAAGTCTTATGCTCAAAATAGAAAAAATGTTGTGACATGTATGTAGAATGATCATTAAATCTAAAACACATGCCTAGAAAGAAAAATGCGTTAAAAATAGAAACTACATGATTTTACATGTTTTTCTATTTTTTAAAAGCACTCATTTCATAAAAATGAGATCTTATGCATGTTTTTATCTTATTTTAGATTTCCCATACACTCCAAAATTAGTTTTTAACCTGAAAAACATGAAGCTAAATTTAGATCGTTGGTCGTCTCATGTCATGCAACATTCCTTGTGTTATACATATTTTCTATGCATCCACGGGTTTACTATTTTTTCCTCATTCCATGGATTTTATTAGGTTATTCCGCTCATTCCATGGCTTTATTACATTTTCCCTCATTATGCAGATTTTTTGCAATCAACCACAAACTTTACTCGATCTCCACAACTTTCTAGACATTCATGACTTCCCTCGAGGCCTTTGCATACTTCCTTTATCATATTTCCTTTGTCACACGCATTATAGACCTCCGTGCACTTTTTAGACCTTTGCTGGTTTTGAGATCTCTATGGTGTTATTTTTTCATTGAATATTAAAAACCAATTTCCTTTGTTCCGCAAAATATAGTCCTCATGAAAATATGTGAAACACTAGAAATGAATTCCTTTGTTTTGTGGCATATTATTCTATGAAAAACCGTGAAACAGTAGAAATTAACTTCCTTTGTTCCATGGCTTTTCAAACTGATATAACTTATTCTCCTTTATTTCGCGGCATTACGTGAACACTTTTCCTTGCATGGCGACCTCTCTTATTTGTCCTCATTCTTGACTTGACTGATTTTACCAACTTTGCAAAAAATATTCATTCTCCAAGTCTAAGAAACACTAGATTTTTATAGCTTTAGGTCCGTGGGTATTCCACCATGAGCCTCATGAATTTGAAACTTGGATAAGTTATGTAGATATGTATGGGGGCTTATTTGGATAACAATTTCACAATTCCCAAGGACATCGTCTAGCTATATGTAAGAATCGATTACCTTGAAACACCCATTGGGCATCGATTCAAGCAACATATTTTTAAATTGCACCTTGATTGTAATATCTTAAAACAAATTAGAACTCCAAAATACCTTCGAAGACAAAAATATGCTAGAGAACTTATTAGAAAACAAACACACTAATAGACTACACGAGGCACATAAAGAAAGGAAACTAAGAAAAAAATTTGCATGGAGAGCTTAGAGGAAAGATAAAATAATAACCTACTATACAAGGGTGAAACATGACCTCAATAATAAAGTTTGAGGTACATCCCATTAACTGGGATGGGTAACTCATCACCATTCATCTTGGAGAGATGAAAAGCATTGTGTTTTTTTAACTTGTAATCAGATATAGTCCACTCCTAAGGAGTCAAATTTAGTGTGTCTTCTACACTTAGTTATTTATTCATCCCACTTGAGTACTATGTCTCATTCTCTAAAATTTCTTACAACCGAGTTTTTGTAGAAGTATATCTTCACTTGAGCTTGATGAAGCTCTATGATAGCCATTGCATTGTTTCTAATTTGTTCTAATTACATTGACTCTACAAGTATTATTGATATGGAATCCTCCTCCATCATCCTCTATCATTTCCATCTTGTTGTTATCCTAAATTTCTAACATTAAAAGATTAAAATTTTGGTCATGACAACCAAACCCACACTTGAAAACCCATTTTTTGGTAAATGTAAACCTTTCCTACGGCTAGCATTTCAATTATGTCATCCTCATTTTGGCTGAGAGGAACATGCTAACATGATTTTCAAGTGTGTTTCATGTGCAAATAAGTGTACCTAGCTTGATTCATGAGGGTATTGAGGTCTAATAAATAACGAGTGCTCATGAAGGCTTCAAAAGGGCTTGGTCTTCTTGTCACATGATGACATCCCTTAGAAGATAAATATAAAGGAAAAACCCATATAGAGGTTATGTGGGAGAGTAATAATATGATCTAAGAAATTTTATAAATTTTATGTGGATCCATGAGATGTCGGGAAACTTTCAAGCAAAATTAGGTCATTTTGGGCAAGGCACTGGGAAAAGCATATATCAAAGGAGCTAGTCACCTTGTTCTAAAGGTTTCAGAAGTTTTGGGAGGTCTCGGGAATCCAGATCATAGGAATTGTAAATATAACATAGCCTACTTCATGGTTTAATAATCAATATAGAATTGGGAGTACAAAAATGTGGAAACATGTCCATCAAAGTGCAACACAAGAGTCTTTCTACAAGGTGGAACTTGATCAAAAAAATGCATACACCTCGAGATGAGTTAGGAGACTTAAAAATATTAAAGTGTAGCACATTGGACCCTCCCGTGTTACATTTTTGGATTTGTTCATCCTTGTTATGGACTACAATGACAACTCCACTTATTGGCGCATACATGTAGGAAAAAGTGGAAAGTGGACTGAAAAGGAAAATTTCAAGTTGAATCAAGTCTTGAAAATGGTGGTAATGGACTCAGTGGGTCCTTTGGAGTCAAAATAATATAATTTTGGCCCTCCAAACTCCATGTCTTTCTCCTAGGCCCAAAAATCCACTCCTTAGTCTATTTTCATGTTGAGTTTGATGACATCAACACAACCAATCAGCTTTGAGATGAGTTTAGGAGTATGAATGTCCCTTTTCCCTTTGTCCCTTGGTGTAATGGGACATGGTAGACACCAAAATTAACTCCCCTATGGAGGATTTTGTTTTGTGAGAAATGAAGACTAAAGTAAATGAAAGACAAACACAATTTCTAACAATCTTTTCTTGCGCCTTCGAGCGATTTGGAAAATCGAAACGACCCCGAGTAGGAGAACATTGATGTGAGTGGTCTAGTATAATGACCCAGAGTAGTAGGAGAACATTGATGTGAGTGGTCTACAGTGGTTCATCATTGACCATATTGGGTGAGATTCCCTAGTGGTCAATGAGTGTTTGCAAATGTTACAACCCAAGGAAACCTTTTCTACTTGGACCTATTTTTTACTATAGGATATTCATTTTCCTTGTATTTTTTATTTACTTGGAGATTTCCTACACTCATGGGATATGCTTGCTTAGGTGTACACTTGACCACACTATTTTAGCTAGTGGTAATTACTACCCTTGATCAGTTCTTTGTTGACTGCTATTTTAGGTATGGAGGTTACCAATATTCTAGGTGGAGGTTGCCGTTATTCTAAGAGGAGGTTACACATTCACCTCCTATATGTACATCACTTACATCATTCTATTATATGGAGTAGTGTATTAAGTTGGAGTTATTTCTAGGTTATTGCAATTATCTCTCTTATATTTTTGTAATTTAAAGTCTTGTATGTGTTATTTGTTTTGTCTTGAAACAATTTACGTATTGCATCATTCACATGTGCATTCTTCAAACATGAAGATCCATGATGCTTCTCTGATATGGTATCAAAGCCGAACTAGTATTGAGATTGTTTGATTCTATTTTCTAGTTTTACATGAGATTATTATTTGCACTAGTTTTTTTTTTTGGTTTGGATATAGTATTTTTAGTTTGTGGTATTTCTAGTTTATTTTCGTGGATTGTGGTGGCCTACGACTAGTTTCGACTGTAAAAAGATTGAATAGACCACAGATCTATATCAAACATATGCATGCATATATAACCCATACAAGGGTGTTTCAGACATATGGTAAAACCTTGCATGCGAATCTACAAAGTTGTGAGGGACATTTTTCACCTTTGAGGGGTGTTTTCACCTATGTGATGGGCATTTCATGCCTATAACATGGCTGGAAATGCATTTGCAGACCTGTTTTGTGTGTTTTTTGCTTGCCTTGGGCATTTTTGACTCTATTGGGCACCTAGATTGGTGTTTTTGCAGCTGTGATGTCCTCTCCAAGCGTGGTTTTTTTCCTTCAAACTTTTACACTCCAAAACAACATGTTTCTCCTCATGGTGGCATTAAGCAACAACAACAAAAAACAATTCTAAAAAAAACAACAATGTTTTTAGGTTTTCTTAAACCTAAATTTGCTCCTCAAATCCAATGGTTTCTCTTTGTGGCCCCCACCACTCAAGGTAAAGGTGGAATGCTTATTTTAAATCTTAAAATTTGACCATATTATTTCATAATATTAGCATTTCATGCTTTTGAAAATTAGTCAATTTGAGAAGAAATTGCATTTAAAAGGAATTAAGTGGTTTTTAAAAACTTGTATCCTCATGTGACGAAGACGAAGGGTGAGGCCCGAGGTTGGAAGGAGGCCAATTCCCCCTCACAAGTTAAACCATTGCATTCTTTATTCTTTTCTAGTTCCAGTGTGTATACGCATGAAACCCTTTCCTCTCATTTTAGGTGTTTTTAAATCAATTTACAAAATTTTAATTAAATAAGCCATTAGTTGCGGAAATGTTTTTTGCTATAACTTTTGACCAGTAGCTCAGATTTGAGCACCGTCTTGGTCAAAAGTGCATGTTTTCTTGCACTCTTCATGATGGTTCCATTTATTTTTGTAAATACACTACTTTATAAAGTGTCACATTCTAGGGGGTTCTTGCAAAACTCTATGGGGACTTGTACTTTTCACACTAAGTTATAAAGTGTCATCTAGGATAATTTTGGGGTTTATATGCATTATGGAGTTTCACCATTCTCGTTGTTATTCTTTACTCCAAGAAATTTCTATCTTATAAGGAAGGCATTATCAATCATTGACCTTTGTGCATGGTTTTTTTGTCCTTACTCCATGGTCTTGTTCATGATCCTAATCAGCCTCTACAAAAGGATGAGTGATTTAACCACAATGATAAGGTATAAGGCCTTTTTAGTCTTGTTATCTATAGGGATATATTGCATTTTTGAGCACATCGAGTTCCCTTTCACTTCTAGATCATTATCGACAACCGTGCATGTCGACCTTGTTTCACCATATGAGAATGACACTTCCATGGACCACTCTAGTGCCACCATAGATTCTCCCCCTTTTCACATTCCTTTAATTTTTGGGTGTTCTTCTACACTTATTACTACTTATGAGTCTCATGTTGATCATTCGCCATAGGATATTGTTATTCAAACACACTCTCCCTATTATTACCTCCACATAGCTCATTATCGCCCATGTTTATGCTTCCATTTTGACTGTAAATGCCAAATAGACCTCCTATTCATTTACTTGTTTCAAAAAATCTTATAAATTAATCAACTTTCGTGATTTAACTAAATATAAAGCTGATTAGAATCTGATTTAAAATTGAATTATAATTGATCCATAATCTGAATTCAATGATTCTCAAAATCACAATTATTCATTGTTCGAAGAAACCATTCAAAATTAATTTACCTAATTCTCTGAAAATTTCATAATCTAATAATAAATGCTTGCTTGAATTTAAATTGATTGATTAAATGTGAAAATAAATCAAAATGTAAAATACAAAATAAATCATATCATAGAGACAACACCAGAGTTATTTATGGAGTTTGGCAATTTCCTACGTCTCCGGGTTCATACGAACTAATATATTAAATTTTTTCCAACCTGCAAGTACAATCAACTTAAAATATAAAAAATAGCTCCATAACCTATAATTTTTTGTCTTAATACCTTCGAAGGACCTTGGTGAAGCTCATTGTTTGTCCTTCACCTTCCTGAAGCACTTCGAAAAGATTATCACTTTAGATTTATATCTTCCAGTGACTTTCACATCCTAAAAGGGCGTCACAAAAACTCCACTTTCCACTTTACACCTCAAAATCTTGAAAAACTTTCCACTTTACACCGAGTCCTCAAAAAGCTCCTAAGTGTCTCAAAACTTAGTTTTACAAAACTACCTTGTTATCAATAATAACATAGTCTTGAATTCCCCATTTTGAATACAAACTCTTCTATTTATAAGTTTTCCGACCTCCTATGACTCAACATTGGGGGCTATTTTTGCAACTTTGGTGTTTGGGGGTTGAAACCACTCCAACCACCACCGACACATATTTTACAAGTTTGGGAAATGATCCCACATTTTATAGATGAGGGTGGTGGTTATGTTTATCATAGGCTTGGCAGTTTGGGTTGAGTGGCTTGGCCATTATGTTTTTTTGCTATATATGGCTCGATCGATGGAATTTTTACTCAATGTAGAATATAGCCCGGTTGGTGGGTGAGTTGGACTAGTAACTTGGTGAGGTGGCATGTATGATTTGTCTCTCTAAAACTCACCCTTCAACTCAATCCTCAACTTAGTCATGCGCTCTCCCATCTTGGTCTCCTATCTCGATAAGCTACTTTAAACTTCATGGCATCCGGGTCCCCATTTGAAATAAAAGTGGACGCCACTTGTTGAAAAACATTCTTGTCGATCGTTTAAGACTAGCTTTAAAAACCATGCTCGCTTTTGTCTCCATGTCACTTGTCGATGCCACGTTGACCCATGTGCTATTTTTGTAACGTGCCTAGTTACTATGTCACATGTGCCCATGTTTCACTCTCTACGGAGTCCTGTTCTTACAGATTTATATATCTGGAGCATACAATGTCCAATTTGACCCGTTCAAAATCCACTGGAAAGTTAACTCTAATCTTTTCTATAAGGAATAGGTTCAAGGAAATTTTGGGAACACATAACTATGATAAATTATCTAGATCACACCTCCCCACTAAGAAGGATTTTGTTCCACCAAAATCTATTTTTCACCCAATGAAATTGACAATCACCATCTTGTATCTAATAGACACACACGACCCATAGAAATAACATTATAGGAAAAATAATTCTGCAAATTTTTGATAAGAAAATCATGAAATGATCAGTTCAAAAATGGACAATCTACATGTCAACAAGAGGCTAGTCAATTGAATTTCCCCTATAATCGGTCAATCTATACAAACAACTTATATTAGTTTAAAAAGACAAATTGGTATCCATGAATTTCTAACTAAATCCCTCTTAAACCACTGTGACTATAACGCCATTACAACATTGATAAGATAAATGTCAAACTGATTCCATGTGACATGGCCAATCACTGCAACGCAAATGTTTGTCAGTGTACTCAGAATGTGCTATAATATTGTTACCATATTTAGAAATAACATTTATTTCCCACATGGACATGTGATTTAAAAGTATGGCCACATCAAGATTTCACATTGTGAGCACAATTACAAACATGCCCAAAATATGGGTTTTAAATGCACCTAACATATACATGCCAAAAGTGAATATTAGCGGTGCTAGTCCCCAGGATGTGCATATGGAGAGCTCTACAAAAAGGCTGGAAGCCTTAGAAGCTGATATGAAGCTGTTGAAGGATGAGGTTAAGAACTTGGCAAAACAGAAAGGTAAGAGGAAGAAGGAGGAGGAGGTGGTTATTGATAACAACCAGATTGAAGATATCTACAAGAAGCTGAACTCCTTAGACTCCCGTTTAGGGAAGGCCAAAACTCGTCATGATTACAATATGGCCATTTTTAGTGTGATTGAGGAGTTCATTGAGCAGCATGTCAGAAGTGTCTCCAATCTCAGTGGAGTTCCGGCAACACTTTGGGGCAATGATAAGGAAAGCAAAAGGACCATTGATCAGCTGGATAAGACTGACGCTGCCCACATGACAACTTTGGGAATGTTCAAATCCTGGAAGAACATCAAAACCAACATCGAAAAAGCTGCCAAGAAGTAGTTGTAGGTGCTTTAGCTGCTCTTGTATGTTTTTTTGTTGTTTTTTTGCGGTCTCTTTTTGCTGCTTTTTCTGATTTTTGTTGTTTTGTCTTGATGGGGTAGCTGTTTTTTGGCTACTTTGGGCTTCATTGTCACACTTGGATTCTGATCCTTTTTTTTTTCTGGTTTTCATTCCTACTCTGGCTCCTAGGCCCTCTATTGTACACAAGGGTATAGTCCCTTTCAAAAAACTATTTGCCAATAAAAAAAAACATATACATGCCAAAAATAGATGCATTCCCAAAACAACAGTTACTCTGCAATACAAGTATGAAAATTGAGCATTGTCAATGTGTCCATCAACTTGTATAAACTACTGTCAAAAGTCCCCAAAACTAAAAATATGATTTTTATTCCCTATACCCAAACTGTATTAGGAACTCAAAATGTGAAACAAGGAGATTCCAAAAGGAGTTTTTTTCCAAATTTTCAAATTTAAGAAGATCGTTAAGGATGATAAACATGTCTCCTAGTTCCTCTCACGAATGTGAACTCTAAAAATATTCAAAGCTACACAACATGGGAAAACATTTCCTTGCAACATACAACAAGAATGCCATAACCAAAAGCTCTGAATTATTGCATGTCATTTAACAATCAACAACTATGCAACATATAATTAAACAATTGTTTGATGATTCAGATCTCTTCACAAGGTGTTTGGAATCCAGAAAAGCTCACCAAATGTACATTTGCATCCCAAAAGCCTTGTCTACCTTTTACATGTTTTGTTCTAACCTCTACCCCCTTTTTCCTTACATTTTGGTCTTTAAGTTACATGACCCACCCCTGCCCGGGTGGTGGTCCCATGACCACCACCCAGGATAGGGTGGCAGTCTCCTGTAACCACCTCCCTATGTAGGGTGGTGGTCCTATGCATATTTTCCAGAACATTCGATGATCTCGTCAAACGTAAAAATTCAATTTGCACCCACATTTCTCAACCACTATTGCTTGCATTTATGTTTTGGCCACTGGTAAATAGTGATTTCTCTTTGTTTATATTAGAAGATTTCAATTCAAACTTACCCTCTGGTAAATCCAAATGCTATAAATACCCAGCTTGTTTACAAGAAAATGGCCCCTCTCCTCTATGAATTATTATTCATGTGTTTTGAAGTTCTTCCATAAGTTTCAATAGGTTTAGATTTTGCATGAATTCTCAGCCTCTCCTTTCTGCTTTAGAGATCATTTGATCTTCACACTTTCATTTTGCTCCATTACTATCCTACACAATCCTCTTAGCATAAGATAGTTTTAGTTCTAGATTAGAGTTCATTTGATAATCTTAGAGTTGCAGTTGTTGTTTTGTCACAAGAAATAGATCCCAAGAATTCTCGGTATATTTGCGTTGTATCCCCGTAATAAATCCTGCTAGGAATCACATAGTCAAGCTTTGTTCACTTGCACTATCCCTCTCTTACTTGCATTATATTCAGTTTATATCCAAAGCTACCATTGTTTGAGTATCTTCTTCTATTGACGTTATCACATTCACACTTTTCTGGATTCACGAGAACACGAAGGAATGAAGAGATCACACTGAGGGGACAAGTCACGACACAACTGGATTTACCACTATTCTGTAAAACTCCAAGTTTGAGCTATCAAAGTTGTAGTTATAATATATCAAATAGAGTAGCAAATCATTTTATTTCAGTTAAAGCTCACTTTTAGTATTACCAGGGAAGCTGTGGGGAATGATAGCTTCTGAGAAGTTGTGATTTATTCCTCACTTCTGAGGTAAGATTGAAGGTCTTTCGATTAGATTAGTTAGTTATTTAAATATTTAAGATAAATTCACAAGTGCACAAGCAAATAGCTATATCAAGCTAACTTGCTTGTTTTAATTATGTTATTAGATTAATTGTCCATTATCTGAATATATTAGAATAGCTGCTCTTTTAATTTTGTTCAAATATACATCATTGAAAATACAAAAATAAAAGGAATATAAGCATAGTGTAGATATATCTTTCATAGTTAGTTTACTCATTTCAGTTAAAGTTTGATTATCTCTTGCATGACAATTACGGACCCAGAGAGCCCAGGATTATGTATTCGAACCGTAGTAGTACCTCAGCCAAATATCTTCACAACATTAACAGATATAGATCAAGGGCTTAGGATTCAGGTCTTTCAAATGACAATAAACCAACAAGCAATTAGTGAACAATTGAGACAATTGAATATTGAAGATGACAAAGCATACACATTCTGGTCAAGTCAACCCAACTATAGATTGCCTTGATAGGATATCCGCATGACCATACAAGAACCCGAAGAGAAAAATATTTGGTTGTGATCCATTAGTTCCGCAACCAAACGTAGGAGACCTTCTCATTGACATAGACACAGGGTTACATATACAAGTTTCCAGAACACCCGTAAGGTATTCTAAGAAGATCACACAACTCCTGGTATTAAACATAGAAGCTGAAAAGGCTTATGACCATTGGATAGTTAGAAGAAGAGATTGATTCTTCACATGACCATAACAGGTCCACAACAACCATGAACTCATGGTTGTGATCCCCAGGTCCCACAACCCAACGGGCTGCTAAGTCAGTTAAGTATTGACACCGAGTTTACGACACGCTAGTATTTAGATCCTCACCACTCCCGAGATATCATAACACAATTTTCCGTATTAAACATAGAAGCCAATCAAGCTAATATTTTTTGGGCTAGACCAGAAAACCACCCATAGTTTATTATAAATCCACTACACCTCTCATTACCATTTTCCATGACCTTGTCTAGAAATATACATGAAGCACCTATGGTCATTTTCCACATATCCAACAGCCAATAGATAGGATCTCAGAGAGCTCGACATTGATTGGAGCCTCCGAGAAGCTAGCTATTATATCTGAACGATCCATTACACCAATTCAGGTTAGGAGAGCTTTCTTTGCCTTAGACTCGTAGATCCCATTATTGCGTGTTGAGGATATAAGATTGCCCAACTAGTTTTTTGTATCCACATATATTCCATTTCCACTAGCTATCTCTCACATGACCTCGGGAGGTCGGGTACGAAGAAGAGCTACTTGTAGATTCTCATGCTCGCATGTCACTTTTCTATCGTACAAAATTGGTGAACCCGACGTGAAACAAACAACTGTTCCCCTTTTATTTTCATTTCTTTCATCCACCTTCACTCTTTCCCATTATTCTATGGGTATTTATATACCCCCGAATATGTTGGGATATGACGCATATGGTAGACCTCTCTCAGGTCTCAAAGCACATTATGGTCAAACAAATAGACAACCGTCACCCTCACTTTCTGCATGGGCTGACAACTATTCAAGTAACTACTTGTCATCACAAACTCCTCCTCAAAGAACTAGTTCTAGTTCTTCATTCCAAATTGAGGAGTTGGATCAGCTCACACAAACACAACAACCAGAGCCCTTAGGCTCTAACAATATGATGTTTACTGGAGAATCCATTTCATCTCCTCGGGTTTTGTTTAGACCAAAATCAGTAGACAGTCAGATCCACTCCCATTTTTGGATGAGGAGTATTTAGCATGCTACGCTAGAAGTGAACAATGCTTCCAAAACATGTACCCACCTATAGGAAGTTTGCAAACACAACCCGATACCCTGCTCCAAGAAAACACCCCCATTCCTCCACCTATGGGAAATACTCTCGGTGAAGCTTGGTAGGGTAATGATCAATTCATAGTAGGGTACCATACACCTCTACAACCTCAAGGTATACAAAACCCATTAAGGAAAAATATTGTGTCTTCACCAATCGAGGTCATCTCAGCCTTAGTTGAGAAGGTTAGAGGATTAGAACTTGCTCAAGCAAATCAAAATTCACATTTGGGCAAGCAGGAATTCCCAACCCTCCGCATCATCCCAACCAAGTTGACCTCCTCACAGGAATGGGCACGTTAGGCATGCCTCCTCAACATTCGTATAACTATCCACAACAAACACCAACTAGAACCACGTTTTCAAAAATGCTCGCTCTAGTTGAAAGTATGATACCTCCCAGCTTAGCACCAAACAACCCATACCAGAGCAATGCTCCTCCCTACTTAAACATTTATTCAAAATCACCACAGGAGACATGTTCTCCTCTCCTGGGATGTTCACTCAACCATAGGGATTTCCTTATGTCCCTGTAAAATACATATGTTATGCCATATCAACAACCCATTCCACCTCCACCCCCTCAGCAGGCACCATCGATGGTCGAAACCTATGCGGTAGGGACTTACTTAGAATATTTAAAAGAGCCTCTAGATTTCACCATACGAAGTGTCATGCTTCCAAGACCTCTTCCGATTTTCCCAAATACAAAGGGGAGGGAGATCCAAATGCACATATCAAGGCCTATGCCATGGCCATTCGAGAATTTCTCCCTTGGGATGCGGTTGTTGCTAAGATATTCCCTAAAACCTTAGAGGGTATTGCCCTTGATTGGTATTACAGAATACCTGAAGCCTCGATACACTCATTCAAACAACTTGTGTCAGATTTTATCAAAGCTTTTGATATGAACAAATTGTTAAGAACAGAATCAGGGAATTCTTACACATTAAACAAGAGCACAATGAATCTGTTGCTCATTTTATTCAAAGATGGCGTATAGTCCTCTACTCATCAACAAGTGCTCCAAACATGGATCAAGATGGAACTATGTGACTTATTCCTTCATTCCTCAATAGAGAGATAAAGGAAGAAGTCTAGAAGTTCCCACTAAGGACTTATGATGAAGTACTCAAGAGTGCTCTCCATGAATAGATCAAGTGGACAATAGATAGTGGTCGTAAGACATATGGAACAAATGGGAAATTAATCACTCCCAATCAAAACACTACGACCTATCCTAATGCTAGAATACCAATCAAGGACCCAAGATCCTTAACAAAAACCATGGGGTTACAATAGATGGAGTAACAGACCAGGTTAAAAGGGAAAAACGTTGTAAATTTCACCACCGTTAACAATCAGTGAAATAACAACTTTACTCCAACAATCAATGTGGTGGATTTTAATCATCCATCACAACAACAACAACAACAACAACGGAAAAATAGACACAAGGTCCAAATCAAAACCCAACTGGATATCAAAATCAAAACCAAAGGCAACAGCCTCAAAATTTTAACTCTAACAACCAACAACCTAATCAGAGTTTTGGACCACAATAGGTTTCAAATCAACAACCTCAAAACTATAATCCCAACTTGTATTGTGGTTTCCACAAGATTCAAGGCCATGATACTAGGACTTTCATGACTACAATAAATTCATGCAACATTTTCCAGAAGACCAAAGACAACTCTTTATAGATATGTTTTTAGCAAATTTTATAGTACCCATGCCAAACACTTATACGGGAGCAGTTTCCCCTCAAAATGCACCCCTCAAGATTTTTAATGATCCACTCCCAAATCACTCTAACAATAATAGGTTAGATCCAAGTGGAATGAACAAGGGTGTTATGACAGGAAATAACGATCATGAAGCCTCAACTTCATTAAATCCACCGGTCGCACCCCAATTAGGAACTCGACCACAAACCAAGATAGTTGGTCTAGTAGAGTTAGATACCGAGCTACACGTAGAAACCATAACAAGAACATGAGATTATTCTTCTCAACCAGTTCCAAACTATCCATTAGAACTAGACAACATTCAACAAACATTGGTAAAACCCATAGGCGCTTACGATCTAATTAATGACCTAACAAAGACCTTCTCTCACATTTCCTTCTTGGATTTGTTGAAGAACTCTCCCACCCATAGGGCTGCTCTCTTAGAAGCATTAGGTCTTGGTCATCTAATTAACATCACTCCTCCTCCTGAAACGCAAGTAAACCATGTAGACTTTGATGTCTACCCTCCAGGGCAGCCAGATAGGGATACTGAGTTTATATTTGATATAAGAAAATGCCAACAGATGCTGAAATTACACGTAGAGGTGACCCAACCTTACATTTATAGGTATGGGTTTACAATAATTATGTTAAGCATGCAATGATTGATGATGGGGTAAAGTAGTTAACATAGTCCCCTTTGCTTTTCTTCAAAAGCTAGGATATGGAGAAACAAATTGTTCCACAACACGAAATACGCTAAGAGGTTATGATAGCCTCAAGGCCACTTCAATTGGGACCATAGTTTTACCAGTCACCTTAGGACCCAAGATAGTCCTCACCAAATTTTATATTATAGATCGGGAAACCAACTATAATATGATCCTCGGTCGACCATGGATACACCACATGAAGGCAATCCCTTCCACGTTATTCCAGGAAATAAGATTTTTACACCTAGGGAAAATATTTGTGGCACAAGGTGACCCAAAACCATTCGATATACACCTAGCAGATTTGAAGAAGAGACCAGCATTCACTCTGAGTTTGAACTCCCAATGAATCAACTTAACAAACCAATCAATTCAAAACCAGAAGAAAAATTGATACCTACAACAGAATTAGAAATTATGAATCTAGTCAAAGGCATTCCAACACTCAAAAATGAGACTAACATCATAGAAATGGTATCATTAGGGACTACCACAAAAATTGTCTGAGTTACTAGAAAAGGATTTACCTATTCTCCTACCATTTGATTCCATGGGTATGGGATACACCCTAGGAATTGGTTCCCTTCCATCAGATGAAGTTTGTATGGTAGAAGTAACCGAGGTAGAAGAAACAGACACGTGAGGAATGTCCCAACATCCATTTTTCCAAGAAAATATTGGACTCTCCACTTCGATGGAGCTAGATGTCATTTTGAGTGGGGGGAAGGTGTGATCTTTACTTCTCCCGAGGGAAAGATCCTACCTTTTCCTTTAAGTTAAACTTTGAATGTACAAACAATGGGGCTGAGTATGAAGCCCTCCTCCTTGGCCTCATCATAGCCAAAAGGATGGGTGTTGATAACATTAGAGTGCTAGGAGACTCGCAACTAGTCACAAACCAAGTCTCTGAGGTATATGAGACTAGAGCTGAACACTTACAACTCTATAAAATGGTGGTATTAGATCTAACCAAAGGATTCAACTTCATATCAATCGAAGCAATCCCATGAGAACAGAACCTTCTCATAGATTCAATAGCAACCTCAGCTTCCCGTTTCACTCCAAGCAAAGTGAGTTGGAAAATACAAGTTTCATGGTATCACTTCATACTGAACCATTGGTGCGTAAAATACCAACAAACCCACTCTTGACACATATAGAAGTTGAGAATGAGTTTTCTATCCTAGATCACTTTGACAATGATAGAGTCACTCTTGAATATCTAAATGCCTATGTGGAGCTACATCTCACTCATCACATAGTGGATTTTTCCCTAATCCCACATTCCTCTTCCTATTTTGGAAATCCCATGATAGAATCTCCCCACAAAAGGATCTCGATATCTACGAGGTAGAGAATGGAGAAAGTTTGGAACTACCTCCGGCCCCACCTGAATTTGAAGAAGGCAATGCTTCCTTAATGAAGAAACAATTGACATAAATATTGGAATGGAGGAAGAACCAAATATTTTGAAGTTGGGATCCTCGTTAACTCAGAGGAGATAGAAATACATACTCAGATCCTCAAGGAACATCAAAAGGCTTTCACATTTAATTACAAAGAAATGATGGGAATTGCACCACATATCGTGGTACATAATCTTGTCACCAAACCAGATGCAAAGCCAATTAAACAAAAGTTGAGACCAATGAAACCAAAAGTGGCTCTCATGGTGAAAGAAGAAGTAATGAAACTTCTCCAGGTGGGATTCATCAAACCAGTCAACTATTCACAATGGGTATCTAATATCATCCTGTTCTAAAAAAGAATGGGAAGATACACATTTGCATAGACTTTTGGGACATTAACAAAGCTTTTCCCAAAGATGACTTCCCATTACCATCCATCGACGTTATTGTTGATGCAACAACTGGATTTGAACTTTTTCCCTCATGGATGGGTTCTCAGGGTATAATCAGATTAAAATATCTGAGGAAGATCAAGCCAAGACCACGTTTATAACTCCTTGGGGAACTTATTGTTACGCGTTGTCATGCCATTTGGTCTTAAGAATGCTAGTGCTACATACCAATAGGGAAATGACATACATATTCCATGACCTTATTCATAAGATTGTGGAATCCTACATAGATGACTTGTTGGCCAAGGCCAAGAAGTGCTGTGATCACCCAGAAGTACTCCGTATCATTCTCTCATGATTGATTGAATATGGCGTCACATTGAACCCAGAGAAATGCATATTTGGTGTGACAGGAGGAAAACTTCTGGGTTACATTATATCCTCACGAGGGATTGATGTGATCCAACCAAAATTTGGGTTGTTCTTGAAATGATTCCACCATCAGATGAGTCTAGTATTAGATCATTTCTTGGGAAACTCGGTGCAATTTGAAGGTTCATTCCGGACTTAAGTTTTGTTGTTCATCCAATCAACAATTTATTAAAGAAAGATTATAGCATTGATTGGACAAAAGAATGCAACGAGGCCTTCGAAGTAGTTAAATGCTTCTTGTTGTCTCCTCCCATGCTAATGCCTCCTAGACCAGATCATCCTTTGATCTGTATTCATGAGCTATTGATGTCTCGCTAGCCTGCATGTTGGCTCAAGAAGACAATGATAAATGAGAACATGTGTAGTCTATTTCATTAGTTGGACGTTGCTTGATTATGAAACATGTTATACACAGGAAGAAAGAGAATGCCTTGCCATAGTCTTCACAACAAAACATTTAAGACATTACATGTTAAATCAAGAAACAAGGGTCATTGTAAAGACAGATCATTTATGAACATTCCTCACGCAAGGGTCTTTATCTAAAAAGGTTGGATGATTCATAACCTTAATGGGTGAATTTGAATTAACATTTGTAAACCAGAAATCCGTTAAGGGACAAAATCATTGCAGACTAGTTAGCTGACAATCCATTAGATGGAGGTGATCTGGTAGATCTAGACTTTCCGATGAATGCATATATTTTGTCAAAACCAGACCCCCATCTCTATATGTCCTTGGTACACTGACATCATCAATTTTATCATGGACCATACATACCTAGAAGGTGCCACATCACAACAAAGAAGGTGGTTACGCATTATCATGCTAAATATGTTATTTTAGAACAAGTGCTCTATCGTAAAGCCTTCGATGGAATGCTTTTAAGATGTGTTGACACTGAAGAATCCAAAAAGATTTTTGAATCCCATAGTGGGATATGTGGAGGCCACTTTGGTGGTCATGCCACTACTTGCAAAATACATCAGATGGGCTATTTTGGCCCACTTGGAACATGATGCAAGTAGAATTTGTGCGCAAGTGTCATAAATGCCAAGAATTCTCTCACGAGATTCACATGCCAACACAAGCTCTGCAACCAATCGCAACCCCATGGCCCTTTTCCACATGGGGCCTAGATTTGATAGGGAAATTCTCTCCCTCATCAATAGATGGCCATAACTTTATAATCACGGCCACAAATATTTTACCAAATGGGTAGAGGCCATGCCTCTCACCACCGTACCAGTTCGTAATCGCTAAGTTTATTTTGAATCAAATCATTTGTAGGTATGGTGTCCCACAAGTCATTATCTCAGATAATGGCACATCCTTTAAGAATGATGAGGTCCATGAGTTATGTAGTAAATTCAAGATAAACCATCATATGACCTCTCTTTACTACCCTCAAGCCAATGGACAAGCTGAAGCCACAAACAAAACATTAAAAGCTATTCTCCTCAAAATAGTTAAGGAGAACAAAAGGATTGGCATTTAAAATTATACCCGGCCTTGTGGGCCCATCGAACCTCAATAAGAACACCAACAGGGCAACCCCTTTCTCATTAGTATTTGGGGTAGAAGCAGTTCTCCCACTTGAGGTCAAAATACCTAGTCTCCGCATCTCATTACAAGGGATTTTGGGAGAAGAAGCCTATAGAGAGGCACACCTCTCTCAACTAGAAAGCCTTGATGAGGCCAAAGGCTAAACACCGAACAATGGCACATAGAGCCTATGTTGACCGGATGTGCCGGAAATATAACAAAAAGGTCTATGAATGAGAAATATACGAGGGAGATCTAGTTCTAAGACTAGACAATTGGATTGATAAGAAAACCGGTGAAGGAAGGAAATTCCGGCCCAAGTGGTTGGGCCCATATCGAGTCATGAAAGACTATGGAAATGGTGTATCTCTTGTGTACACTAGAAGGTGAGGAATTCAATGAAACTATCAATTCCTTGCATCTTAAACGGTTTTACGCATAGGTCATCAACATCACCATTTGTATATTATATCTACCTACATTGCATTTAATCACTTAGTTGTTTCATTTTGTTCACTCGTTTCATAAATTTTGTGGTCAAGGAACTTATTCTTAAGCAATTCATTATAAGCTTCTGAAAATATTGGCAAAATCATTCAAATCATATCTCTTCAATTTTCATAATATCATCAAATAGTTTGAAATCATTTCATCAATTCGAATAGACAAAGTCTTGACAAAAACCATACCAAGGCCTGCATACTTGGTCATACTCATTCTTTTCTACTTGGTTAAGTTGTTCTTACCTATGGTCTATTCTAGAAGCTTCTTGGTGTCACATCTATCCTTCTTACATCTCTTTGAAACAAGGATACTCCAAAATCACAAATCAGAAATGTCAAATTAAATCAAAATACTAAACAAAATAGAATATTTTATTTTTACACACTTCTTTGCCCCACCAACCTTCGGTGATGAGCCCGCATCTCTTACTAGTGATACGAGGTTGAGAAAGGAAAGAAGTTGCCCTTACTCACCTATGTCCTACCTTTGGTGATGAGCCCATGCTTCCTACCAATAGTAGCATGAGACAAGGTGTAGGGGGTCCATTCACACAAATTAGTGAATATTAATATTTTAAAGAAAAGTATATTAAGTGAAATTAAGTATCCAAATTCCAAAGAGATCAAATCCTCAAAACCAGATTTTTCAACCAAGTTGCCATCCATGGATCTAAGTCTAGATAAACTGGAAAGTAAGTTACATTTTGAACTATGTAGTAGTTTCGAGTAAGAGTAAGTATGGAAGTCTAAATTTGATTTCTGTCAAAACCTTGTCTTTCTCTCATCATTTTCATTCATTCAAACTCATATAATTTGTGCCCTTCCCAACTCTTGGTGTTGAGCCCTCGCATCTTACTAGTTGTGTGGAGTTAGGAGTGGGGCAAGTTCATCTCATTATCACTATATATTCATCACGTTTTGCCAAAACAAGAAGAAGAAACTGAACATTTCCCAAAGAAGCCAAAAGTTCAATACTACAATATGTTTGCATCATCACATATCAAGCATTACAAAAACAAAAAAAAGAGAAACATTTTGTTCAACATTTTTATCACTTGTCATCCATTGCATACATTCTAAAAAGCATATAAAAACAAAGATTCTAAAAACATCTAGTGTACACATAGGAAACAAATCACAAAATTCTAGATACAAGAAGATCTAGATCCAAAATATATATATATATATATATATATATATATATATATATATATATATATGTTTATACATACAATGCCATCATGCACTAGGCATGGTCAAAATGCTCAATGAGCCCGAAAAGTACAAAAACACTCATATAAACATCGACAAAAATCACTACAAAAAGACACCATGATCTCTCAATCCCTGTGGGATCCCTCAGAGGGTGCACGACCGCATCTAGGACTCCTGCTATGATGATGCTCTGAATGAACTGAGGGCTCATGATCATGGCCAGTAGCTGTGGTCTCACTGTGAGAATGGCTCCTCCTCATCAAGCGCTCAAGCAGTCCTATATCCAACCAGCTCAGTATGAAGAGAGGTCACTAACTTCACCACCTTCCAGATAGGGGAAAACACATCAGTATGTCGGCTAGTTGTTGAGGGCTCTCCAATGTCCATAGTAATAAGCTCGGCCCGAGTACTCTCGAGGGAGTAACAGGGTGTCACACACACTCGGTGAATCAAGTCTCGCCATCCCTCAATAGTCGCTGTAAATAAAAAAAGAGAAATAACAAGTTAGAAAATCATCAAAAATAAAGTCAAAAACAAACGAAACAACAAAAGAGAAATATCAACTAAACATTTCTAGCTAAAACAAAATGAGAAAAGAGTAGTAACTCACTCGGATCTCCAGGCATCTAGGTAGGGTCTCTAGGATCTCTGCCTACTACGACGACACTGCTGCGGACTAAGGACCTCCCCCAAATCTAGAAAGAAAGTGACGTCCTGCCACATGACTCATCATCTCCCCTAAGTCCTGAGAAGGAAACTCCTCTGAGATCAGGGTCACCTTCTCTGCACTCTCCTCCACCCTCTCGGCCCTCAAGATATCCGAGTGTCATGCCACTCAGAATCACTATCATCCTCCTCATTTGTCCCCTCCCCCCACCTCAATCTCATCCCCCACCATCTCCTCCTCTGTCTCCTCTCCGGTGAACTCCTTAGAGTCTGAGTCCACATCAATGGGCTCATCTCCCTCTCCACTATGAGTAGGAGCAGCCCCGATCATAAGTAAGGGTGCTCGAGGAGCACCAGCTTCCCCTCGAGCATGAACCACCCACCTAACTGCATAATGGGAACTCCAGGAGTAACCATGGTCCAACCTCGGCCTCTAGGACCTCCCCTGGCCTCACGAACAGACCTATATACTGGCCCCACTAGAGGAAACATATCAATGTAGGGGAGGCCAAACTGCTGAGGTACTCTATCAAAGGGGTGGGTCTCCAACTTCCCCATCCCTGTCTATCATTGGACTGTAGTGGAATAGCAGGCAATCAAGTGTATGTGTCTCCTCTCCCCATAACCCTGCCATGGCCTGATAAGGAGTGGCCTCCATGTCTGCAATAGTTAGAGAAGCCATTGGCTGGTGTGGCATCCTGAGTATAGTCATCCCTGTCCACCTCTTGCCCCGATGACCCCCTGGATCCTCTGCCTGTACACCTCTCCCATAAGGAATGATGCGCTCATACACCCAACTCATAACTAGAGTAGGGTGACTCAATGATTGCCCTTGTAATCTGACCACCCTATATAAATCATGGTAGGTGGTCCCAAGAATGTCTTCTCCCAAGCGTAAACATGGCCATGGGCCTCAATCTATGTAATAATGGGAGCCCAACAAAGTATAAGAGAGTATCCCTCCCTTGTCCCCAATCAACCGTGAGGCCAAGATACCCATAATAGCCTTGATGGATCATAGGGATAGGAGAAGCAAAATGGAATGGACCTTCACCCCCTTCTTGAGCCCATGGAGACAACAACATCTCCCATGTAGGTAGCCCACTGAACTATCTGAGACCTGGATACTGTTGTCTTAAGAGACAACCACCTCCCAAGAATCGGAACCCCCAGTATGCGATAGACATCCTCCAGGGTGATAGTCCACTCACCCCTAACACCTGGAAACTGCAGAAGGTATTCCGGTCTGCATCCCAGTATGAAAATAAGTCACACAATATGTGACTAGTAGGTGCAACATGAGGAACCTGTGTGATCCTCCAAATACCGGCCCTCTGCAGAGTGTCTCACTCTATCTGGGTCAGTGCCTCTAACACTGCTGGGAGCCAATCACACTCCCTCTCTCTACTCCATCTGATATACTCCTCCTTCTTCTGCATCCACCCAAAATAGAGAAAAAGAGTAAGTTAGTAACATAATCCAACTGGAAAAATCATCAAAAACATATAAAAATGTCAAAAATGCAAAAACAATTAAAAATACATCTTTTTTGCATTCATTGTAACCACCGCCGCATGTGTGCGAGCGGCGGTTCCATAACCACCACCTTATGAGGTGGTGGTCCTGTAACCGCCGCCATCATAGGGTGGGTCCCATGACCGCCCTGCTGTGTGGGGCGGTCTGTCCCGAATCGGTGAACACCCCAAAGCCCTAAAAACACTTTTAAAAAAGCAAAAATACATCGTTTTTGACAAAATAAAGACCTACCCTATGGGCCCCCTAGAGACTCATTTAAAACTAACATTTCCAAAAATAATCCCCCAAGACAAATTTTTCAACATTTTTATATTTTAGGTTTAAAAATGATAAATTGAGAAGAACTAACCTGAGACTTCATGGGTCGATGTCCTGCTCTCGGAGGCATGATCACGATCTCACAATGAACGTTTTGATTGTACTCTGTCAAAAAATGGTTACCGTGGGTCCCAGAGCTCAAAAACCACCAAATCGACACATGCAAATGAATAGAAAATGAGCTCGTATATATATATATATATATTCTAATCTTGTTTTGAGTGTTTTTACATAGAGTTGGAGCACCGACGGAGGTAAGTTCTTATCCTCGCATAAATGGTAAGTCCTCATTTCATTTTAATTTAGTATTTATTTTTTGATTTATTTTATCTATCTACACTTGAGTCCCTTTTTCATTTTACTAGATAGCGGGAATTTGGATGGTGACATTTGGCACACATGGGCGTGTTAGGTATAGCTTCTAACTCCCATTTGGGACCACCATACTCGGACCCACCATTTTATGCCTCTTCATGGCTAAAAAATGCTTCTCGAGGGGGAAATATGTACGTACCCAAAAATGTAGGTATTGTACTACCAGAGAGAGGTTATAAAACCCCAATGATGATTCAGATCTCTTCGCAAGGTGTTTGGAATCTAGAAAAGCTCGCCAAGTATACATTTGCATCCTAAAAAGCCTTGTCTACCTTTTACATGTTTTGTTCTAACCTCTGCCCCCTTTTTCCTTGCATTTTGGTCTTTAAGTTATAGGACCGCCACCCCTGCCTAGGTGGTGGTCCCATGACCACCACCCAGGATAGGGGTGGCGGTCCTGTAAACCCCCTGCGGGGTGGTGGTCTGTGCATTTTCTAGAACGTTCCGATGATCTCTTCAAACGTAAAAATTCAATTTCACCCACATTTCTCAACCACTCTTGCTTGCATTTATGTTTTGGCCACTGGTAAATAGTGATTTCTCTTTGTTTATATTAGAAGAGTTCAATTCAAACTTACCCTCTAGTAAATCCAAATGCTATAAATACCAAGCTTGTTTACAAGCAAATGGCCCTCTCTCCTCTATGAATTATTATTCAGTGTGTTTTGAAGTTCTTCCATAAGTTTCAATAGGTTTAGATTTTGCATGAATTCTCAGCCTCTCCTTTCTGCTTTAGAGATCATTTGATCTTCACACTTTCATTTTTCTCCATTGCTATCCTACACAATCAGCTTAGCATAAGATAGTTTCAGTTCTAGATTAGAGTTCATTTGATAATCTTAGAGTTGTAGGTTGTTGTTTTGTCACAAGAAATAGATCCCAGAATTCTCGGTATATTTGCGTTGTATCCCGCAATAAATCCTACTAGGAATCACATAGTCAAGCTCTGTTCACTTGCACTATCCCTCTCTTACTTGCATTGTATTTGGTTTATATCCAAAGCTGCCATTGTTCGAGTATCTTCTTCTACTGACGCTATCACATTCACACTTTTCTTGGATTCACGAGAACACGAAGGAACAAAGAGATCACACTGAGGGGACAAGTCATGACACAACTGGATTTACCACTATTCTGTAAAACTCCAGGTTTGAGCTATCAAAGTTGTAGTTACAATATATCAAATAGAGTAGAAAATCATTTTATTTCAGTTAAAGCTTGCTTTCAAAGTATTACTAGGAAGCTATGGGGAATGATAGCTTCTGAGAAGTTGTGATTTATTCCTCACTTTTGAGGTAAGATTGAAGGTCTTTGATTAGATTAGTTAGTTATTTAAATATTTAAGATAAATTCACAAGTGCATAGGCAAATAGCTATATCAGGCTAACTTGCTTGTTTTAATTTTGTTATTAGATTAATTGTCCATTATCTGAATATATTAGAATAGTTGCTCTTTTAATTTCGTTCAAATATACATCATTGAAAATACAAAAATAAAAGGAATATAAGCATAGTGTAGATATATCTTTCATAGTTAGTTTACTCATTTAGTTAAAGTTTGATTATCTCTTGCATGACAATTATGGGACCCAGAGAGCCCAGGGGATATACGTATTCGAACCGGTAGTACCTCAGCCAAATCTCTTCACAACATTAATGGATATAGATCAAGGGCTTAGGATTCAAGTCTTTCAAAATGACAATAAACCACAAGCAATTAGTGAACAATTGAGACAATTGAATATTGAAGACGACAAAGCATACACATTTTGGTCAAGTCAACCCAACTATAGATTGCCTTGATAGGATATCCACATGACCATACAAGAACCCGAAAGAGAACAAATATTTGGTTGTGATCCATTAGTTCCACAAGCCAAATGCGTAGGAGACCTTCTCATCGACATAGACACAAGGTTATGTATACAAGTTTCCAGAACACCCGTAAGGTATTCTGAGAAGATCGCACAACTCCTGGTATTAAACATAGAAGCTGAAAAGGCTTATGACCATTGGATAGTCGAAAGAAGAGATTGATTCTTCACATGACCATAACAGGTCCACAACAACCACAAACTCATGGTTGTGATCCCCAGGTCCCACAACCCAACGGGCCTGCTAGTCAATTAAGTATTGACACCGGTTTACGAACACTGGTATTTAGATCCTCACCACTCCCGCTAGATATCATAACACAATTTTCCGCATTAAACATAGAAGCCAATCAAGCTAATATTTTTGGGCTAGACCAGAAAACCACCCATAGTTTATTATAAATCCACTACACCTCTCATTACCATTTTCCATGACCTTGTCTAGAAATATACATGAAGCACCTACATGTCATTTTCCACGTATCCAACAACCAATAGATAGGATCTCGGTAGAGCTCGACATTGATTGGAGCCTCGAGAAAACTATTATATCTGAATGATCCATTACACCAATTTAGGTTAGGAGAGCTTTCTTTGCCTAGATAAGATTGTAGATCCCATTATTGCGTGTTGAGGATATAAGATTGAGTGCCAAGAGGAACTAGTTTGTTTATATCCACATATATTCCATTTCAACTTATTCAAAAATTTGATTTCTTCCAACATCAAATAACAAAATGGTTACCTTGGGAGGTGCGGGGAAAAGCATGCCACATTCTCTTAATAGAAGCCATATTTTTAACTTGAAAAAGTGGTTCCTTGAGTGTGTTTTTCAAAATCACCAAAAACAATAATTGAATCCGAATATGAATGGGAAGAAAAAGAATCACATGGTGAATAACTTATAGTGAACTCATCATTCATGGTTTCTTCATCTAAATTGGAATTGAAATCCTTCTTTGGCTCACCACATTGTAATCTGATCAAGAGTTCATCCTTAGATTCCATCTACGATTTCAAATGTGTAATTGTTTTTAAGGGAATAAAGCTTGCATCTCGGGAAAGCAGACTCATCCCGATTTTTTTATTCTTTCCATCTCTTCTAGCCTCTCTATCTTCAAGGATTTCCCCATAGCTATTTGTAAAACACATGTTCTTCCAAAACACTCGCAAATGTAAAATGGAATAGCAAACCATAAATTCTACAAAATTTGATGGAATTAGAAAATCATATTGATATCAAATGTAAACCTAAATAAAACCATTGAATGAAACCAACTATGATACCAAAATTGCTTCGTAGATAACAAGTTCTAGTCAGAGAAATCATGCACTTTAGACATTATTTAGCCCTAGTATCATACTACTATTTAGAAGGTTTTTGAGTGAAGAAAGTACTAATAAACCCCATCTTTTGGCCATCTTGTTTTATTTTATTTCATTATTACCGAACTCTTGCACCCACATGCTCAAAAACTTCTATCATCTAACATTATTTTAGCCTTAAGCCGGGGTGACCAAATTACTATTAGGTGTTCATGGGTGCCTTGGTCCCACCAAGGGTGCCCCGGTCCCTTTGCATATTTCTGCCATCTTTTGGGATCTTTCTAACCATTTTAGATCTTTATCTTTCTTGTGGTTAGCATTTTTGGGGTTAATTACAAAATTAGATCAAGAGAACCCTATAAATATAAAGTTATGAGACCATAATGAGGGACCTAACATTATTCACTACTATCATCCATCTAGAGTTGCATCCATCTATTACATTGAAGATCACTTACATCCACATAACTCCATCAAAAGGCGCAAGGATAGGACATCTACATCACACTTCACAGAGGGAGGGATTCTATTATCTTCTATGCACACATACTATTACATTTTCTACATTTAGTTATTGCTCACTAATTCACAAAGTGTTACTGGCACAAAAGAACCTAGGGAACACTATGCACACACCCATGAGAACTACATTTGGGTCTGAAATGTAGTGTAGTACTCGATTAGTAAGCCCTTTGTTGTGGCAAATTTGAGTCTAGTCCGACCCATTCATTTGCATCTTTCATTTTTAGAGTTTTGATTCTTCTATTGGTATTTTCGAGTTTTTACATCATCTTTGATTATTGGTGACACTTAGTACAAGACAACGAATCTGATGCGCCATACAACAAGGGTTTAGAACCGCCTCCCAACATTGTGAGATTTAGTTTCAGAGATTTTACCCAGACCAAGGCACCCATTTTATAGACTAGAGTGCCCTTAGGTGCTTCAGTCCCTCTCCAGGTGCTCCAGTCTAGTCACATTGCTAAAATTCAACCTTTTCGAGGCTCTGCTCAGTCGTTCCTACTTCCTAATTTTCTAGTCATCTCGTGACACGACCCTGTGAGCGTCTGCTATTGATTGATTTCTTTCCTCTTCTCTCTTATACATAAGGGTTAACATTTCCTTTTGTATAATTTCTTAATCCATTTACATGCTTCTTTCAAATGCATTTATTTATCTTATTTATAACTATTCATAGCTTAGATTAACTATCCCCACATACTACATATTAGTTAATTTTAGTTAATCATTTTGGTGAACCCCATGTTTCAACACTTCCTTCATTCACACTTTTAGTTTCTTCATTCATTGCTTTTCATCCTAGGGTTTGGTCATCATGAGTATCTCAATCAATGATTATTTTCTTGCAAATCCTGATTTACTACATAGAGTCCAACACTTTCTTTCTGTTACTCGCATTTGTGCTGACATGCATCCAAACTTGGTTTACCAAGCCTTTGCCGATGCTTTTTCTTCACATATAGTATTCAAGTCTAACCTTCCTACCGACATTCACACTTTTGATAATGACCCGCCACTACATATCATCTCTCGTATTCATAATGTCATCATTAAGTGTACTTTGATTGATAATGGATCGAACTTAACTTGTATCCTATGTCATTCCTTGAAGCTTTAGGTCTTTCCACTCATGATGTTATTCCATCTTCTATATCATTGCATGCTTATGATGGTTCTGTCCACCCATATCTCAACCACGTTACATTACTATTATTTTTGGTCAAAAAAATTTCCACACTTTCTTTTTCGTTGTTGATTTCCTAGTCTCCTACAATTGTCTACTTGGTAGTCCATGGCTCCATGCTATGCAAGTTTTCACTTCTATTGTCCATAATTGTGTAAAATTCTTACATGAGATCATTGAGTATACCATATTTCATGACCATGACCTCTTTCAGTAATACAATAGGGATCCTAATACTAGCCTTCCTATTCCACGCACAAATATTATAGATGAGCCTCAACCTCGAGAAGAACCACCTCACTTACCACCACTTGATGGTACCATTTGTCATGATAGATACTAGTTTCTTATGTGCCACCTGCTACTACTACTACTATGATTCCTTATCGGTTCTTGTCCAGTCCATGGACTTTTCTCTATCACATACACCTTCACATGTACCATCTCCCTTAGTGCACCCACCATTTACTTACACATTCTTCATGAATAATTCATACTGGGAACATATTCCATTTGATCCTACATGTAATGACACTATATGTACACATGACAGTTTGGATCACTTAGGATTTTATTTTGAGGACCTCTATCCTACACCATATGTTCCTCATCTTTATTATGGGTATGTCACTATCACTACTACTTATGGTTTGCGTATCTTTCACCTCACGTATTTCTTACATGCACTCCTCGATCTTCACCACTTACATTAGGGAAATCATGGCTTGATTATATTGGGGGAAATCTAGATCTTGATCATATAGACATATATTTTCCTATGCCCTTTGCACGTTTTTCATTTGCATTATCTCTTTCATAGGATACACTCAAAATCTGAATCATTGGTATGTACAGAGTTTTTGACTTCCTCCATTCACCGACGAGGATTATGCTATGGGAATGTAAAAATTATGCCTTAATGGCTCATTACGTGATCAACTAGACACTATTTCTTATCAAGTCACTAATGCTTATCCATTCGACTATGATCCTGAGAGTGATGATCTCCTAGATGACATTACATGATAGCCTCTTTCATCACACATACATTGGGGGCATAGTATTAAAACCCCCTCTCTCATCATCATATCATCATAGGCACATTTCTTATCTTTGCATTATCATTCATTCACATCCTTACATAGTTTTACATCATACTTATAGCATTTGCACATACCACATTTTCACATACATCCCATAATCACACGCTTTCATCACTGCATACATCACATGATGAACCTTTGTTCTTCATTATCATTGGTTAGTTTACTCACTCATATATACTTGGGGAATTGCATCTATTACACCCCCACTCACCCTAGCATCTATCATCTTTGCATTTGCATATAGGCATTCTCATCACACATTCTAGCATCAACCACTACCCAATGACACACTCTTGTGCTTTCGGTTCACACTTGATTGTTGAGGGATTACCACACATGAACCCCAAACACTCCAATATAGGACTTACACACTACATCTACTCACATATTACACGTCATACACCATACATTTTATCTTTCATCTACAACATTTTTACATTTATACATCATATATATCATACTAGCATTCATCATACACATTTAGCATTACATCATCTCACATACTTCATTAATATCCTATCTACATTCATTATATTCTGATTTATACAATACACTTTACATATTCTAAACATATTACAATATATTTTACACCTCCCTTATTTGTACATTCTACTCATTACATGATTAGCACACATCATACATCGTCTTCTACATGTAACACTCACTACCCTATGATGTACTTTAGTTCTCGATCCATACTTGATTTCGAGGTTTTACCAATCAAATGGACCTTATTCTCATTACATGTTCATCATTCATTCTTTTTTCATGCAACATTCCTAGGTTAGTGACATACATTATAGGCTAAATGGTCACATGTTCCCATCATCTTGTAGTGGTATATACTATAGGCTACATCACCACTCCATTTATTCATCTTGTAGTGATATATGCTTTATGCTACAACATCACTCCTTCATTCATCTTGTCGTGATATACGCCTCATCTATAATGTTCACACACACATCGTTATTAGGTCACATATCTTCACAACACATATACACATTCATCACAACGCGTTAGACACAACACACACTTTGACCATTTCCCGATGACGCACTCTCGTTTATGGTTCATTCTTGACTGTTGAGGGGGAAAACCAAATGAACCTCACTGCATACACTTCCATTCACTCGGGGGCATGTGGCTCCTATCACTCCATTTTGCATTCCATTCCATCCATCCACAACATATTGCATACTATGGTTGTTCTTACTCTTGCTTACTTTTTCTTGTTCATGGTCACTTTATTACACATGCTAGTAAGATTATTGTATGTCATTTATCTATATCATCCATGTAGATTGAGAAACAGGGACGGAAGCCTGTGTAGATTTTATTGATCTCAATCAGTAAAAAATTACAGAGGATGGGCTGCAATATTTATAGATATTGCACAGCCAAATACATCCGGGAAAATGAGTTGCACAGGTGCAACCACAAACCAGAATAAACAAGCTTCCAATAACATCCGGGAAGCAAAATTACATAAAGACAAATATATTGTTTAAAACAATATAACAATCTGAATACAGACAAATATGGTTGATTAACCATATAACAATATAATTATTTAAAATTAATTAAATAATTAACCTATGCATAATTAAATATTAGGATAATAAATTTTATCCTAACATTCCCCCCCTTAATTGTGCATTGTCTGAAGAGATGAGGAGAGAAATGCTCTGAACAACTCGAACTTGTCACGTGCAAGTGACTTTGTGAAAATATCTGCTCGTTGTTCAAGTTGTTGGACAAAACTGAAGCTGGATGTTGTGCTTCAATACATGTTCACGTATGAAATGAACCTGAACTTCAATGTGCTTTGTTCTCTCGTGAAAAACTGGATTGCGAACAAGTTTGAGAACACCTTCGTTGTCAACATACATGGTGGTCGGTTTGTCTTGTGGTATTCCAAGTCCTTCCGGTATGCAGCGTAGCCAAATCGCTTCACGAGACGACTTCTCTCTGCAAAGCGATACTCAAACCACGTGGAAGAGCGAGAAACAAAGTGTTGTTTCTTACTTCCCCATGATATTGGTCAGATCCCATAAAGAATACAAATCCAGAAGTGGATTTTCTATCATCAATGTTACTGCGTGATCGAATCCGAATATCCGATCGAGAAGAAGTTTTCGTTCTTCTTGTATTCTAGACCAAGATCCTTGATCCTTTGAGATATCTCAAAATGCGCTTTTGCTGCTTTCCAATGACAAATTTTGGGTTCCTGCATGAACCTGGATAGATAGCTCACTGCAAAGCTGATATCTGGTCTAGTGTAGGTCAGGTAAATGAGACTCCCAATCAGCTTTGCCGATAGAGAGTGGCACTTACCTCAGGAGATGGATCTGAACGAGATAACTATAATCTATTCTCCATAGGTGTAGCAATTGGTGTGCAATCCATCATCCTAAACTTCTCGAGCGTTGTCTTGGTATATTTCATCTGAGAAACAAAGATGTGATTCTCTTTTTGCCATACTTCCAGTCCAAGACAGTAGTGCATAAGCCCGAGATCTGTCATGTCGAATGATCGCTTAAGATCTTTCTTTGTTTCATCAATCAACTTCACTTTGAGCGCGGTGATGACTAGATCATCGACATAAACTACAACAATCACCATCTCCCCCCCTTGCTTTTTGAGGTAGAGATTGGGATCGTATGGATTTCTGACAAATCCATGTTGTATGAGATGCTCATCAATCTTGATGTACCATGCCCAGGGTGCCTGTTTGAGGCCATACAGAGATTTCCTGAGTCTGCATACCTTTTCTTCTTGACCAGGTACTACATATCCCTCAGGTTGAGTCATGTAGACTTCTTCTTGCAAATCTCCATTCAGGAAGGCACTTTTTACGTCCATTTGATGAACTTTCCATCAAAGGAAGCGGTAGAGCAAAGATCATCTGATCGTTTTGATCTTAGCTGTGGGAGCAAATGTCTCCTCATAGTCAATGCCTTCTTTATGTGCGTACCCCTTTGCTACAAGTCTTGCTTTGCACTTGTCCACTGTCCCATCTGCTTTGTACTTAGTTTTGAATATCCATCTATAACCAATGGGTTTCTTCCCTGGTGGAAGATCGACAAGCTGCCAAGTGTTATTCTTCATCACCGATTGATATTAGAATCCATGGCATCTTTCCAAGCTTTTTTGTAGGGCTTCTGGGTGTAGATGGCTCAAATCTCTTTCAATAACTCTACTCATCAAAGTAAAGTTAACTTCTTCTCTTGCTTTCTTTATGAGTCCAGTGGTCGAGGGTGGATGTATCCGGTGGAGCATCGATCTTGCATCTCGTAATGTGCTTGTACACCATTTAGGCATACGTTGAGCTATTCCCATGGGTTGTGGTTCTATCTCGATCAACACCATCATCCCAATCATCACTTTCATCTTACGAGGAACATTAGCTTGAGTTTTTACAACTGGTGAAAAATCTACATCTTGCGAGTCCGGAGGAGGAGTCTCTGCTTCCTTCTTCTCGAAAAACTCAACATCTCTGCTTGTGTAGACTTTTCTGGTCTTAGGATCCATTAGTCTGTACCCAAGAGTCTCTTCACTGTATCCAATGAAGATGAGATTTTGTGACTTCATGTCCAATTTCTTTCATTACTGTTTGGGTATGTGCATCTTTGGCTTTGCACCCGAATACTTGAGGTGTGCTGATGGATGGTTTCCTTTTGACCATGCTTCTGTGGTGTAATTCCATCAAGAGTAGTTGTGGGCGCTCTGTTTAACAAATACTGCTTGTTGTTTTTTGCTGCTTATGCCCAAAATGTCTTTGCAAGTTCGGAATCATCGATCATGCATCGCACCATTTCCATGATAGTACGATTTCTTCTCTCGACAACACCATTTTGCTGCGGTGTGTGTGGAGGAGGCATTTGTCGACGAATCCCGTGAGTTTGTAGATAGTCTCGAACTCATCGGTGAATTCCCCCTCGATCTGAGCGGAGAGTTCTGATGTGACGACCAGTTTCTTTCTCAACTGCCACTTTGAACTTTTTGAACATTTCAAAGGCTTCACTTTTCTTGCGAAGACAAAAAATCCACATTTTGCGTGAATAGTCAATCAACACAGAGCATGAAATCTGGAACCACTGAATGACTTGGCTGCATTGGACCGCCTGGATCGGTATGAACCAGTCAAGTTTACCATGAGCTCAAAAAGTACTCGTTTGGAATGAAACTCTGTGTTGTTTTCCCTGCTTAGCGGTGAGGACACTTGTTTGTATCCTTACGAAGAGATGGTAGCCCATGTACCATATTACATTACATCGGCGAAGTGTGTCGAGATATTTGAAACTTACATGACCAAATCTCCGATGCCACAACCGAGGTGAGGTGGAGTTTTTAGCCACGAGTGCTTGATCATTTTGTGAATGAAATCAAGTTGAAACATTCGTCCCACATTTGAGGCTTTTGTAATTATTTTGAGCCTCTGGATTTATCTCGAATCAAACACATTTTCTTGCGGATTGACTATCAAAGTCAATTTTGGGTTGTGATCTAGGAGTTGGTAGTGAAAGAAGATTCTTTGTCAACCCATGGACATATAGAACATCGATAGTTTGCATTTGCGTGAACCAAGGGGGTAGAGAAATGTTTCCAATCCCAAGCTGTATATGAAGAATCATCTCCCAACGAAACATGATTTTTCGATGGCGTGTCCCTCATTGAAATAAACCGAGTCTGTGGCGGTCATGTGTCGAGTCAGTGGCTCCCGAATCAACATACCAGATGTCACTAGATGGCGTGGATGGTTCACTTGATCGAAGCGGTGAACAAGAAGTCTTCATTATCGTGTGATCTTGTTGCTCAGCAATATTACCTTGCTGGTGGGGTCTTCTTTTCCAGTTCCCCTTTTTCTGCCCGTGATAGTTGTTTGAATGTCCCTTGTAAGTTTGTTGTTGTTGAGGTCCAGAATTGCTTGATGAACCTTTCTTATATGTGTTAAACCAACATTCTTGCAAGTCATGTCCTCTTTTGCAAATGGGACATCGCTTCTTCTGTTGATTGTCCCCATGATACTGATTTTGATGTGGGGACTTCTGATAGGATTTAGGTTTTCCTTTACCTTTTCCTTTCCATTTTTGATGTGAAGACAGTGCCTGCTCCTCTTCATCATCCTTGTTGTACATTGCTTCCTCTTGTTGCAGTAGGTTTACTAACTTGTCAAAACTAATTGTCGTATCTGACAAGTTTAGAGTTGTGACAAAAATTCGGTAAGAAGAAGGGAGAGCTCTCAGAACAATGGGAACGAGAGACTCATCTTTGACCTCTTCTCCTAGGGCTAGAAGTGAAGCCCTCAACTCTGCAACTCTTCTTAGGAAGGCTTCAATTTTCTCATTCTGTTTGAATTTCAATGTATGTAACTGACTCTGCAAATTGAGTATGACATTCTTGTTCTTGGCCTCATATATTGTGCTCAGCTTATCCCAAGCTTCTTTTGCTGATGTGGCATCTCGAATGTGGGCTTGCACATCGTCGGATACTCCAAACAAGATGATGAGCTTTGCTTTCTGATCTGCTCTATCAAATTGTCATTGTTGTGTTGCATCCATTGGTGATCTGGTTAGAGTACCAGTCACAACAGGCCAGATTTCTTCAAACTCAAGTTGTGTTTTGATTTTTGTCTTCCAAGCAGCATAGTTGCTTCCTCTGAGCAATTGTGAATCCGGAAGAAAAAATTTGGGGGCATTGGTGCCCATTTTGCAGAGATCAGCGGCGGGGTTTGGCTCTTATCACTCCAGGTATAAGGTCTCCCAATCTATATACCATCAGTCCGATATACCGAACCTTTCTATATACGCGCCCTTCCGATATACCCGTCGGTACGTGGAAGAAGCTCGCCCTTTCTATATACCCGGCGGTACGTGAAAGAGGCGTTAATGTGCGTGAAAGAATTCGATACGTGGTGCCGAGGCAAGATCTTGATGGGGTGTGCGATTATTGACCGGATCAAAGAAATATCCTCATACGCGCGCATAACCGCTATATACTCGGATAATTTCTCGGTCGGATTTATGTCTTGTAATCGTTCACGAGACGGATGGGATGGTTCATAGTGTGTGCACTTTGTGACCTTATTACTCCCCGTCGATTTATAGGGACGATGCCCAGATGAGCGTTGTTGCAGCTATATTAGGCGTTAACTTTACCCGTAAGCGCTTCCCGGAGAGGCACTTTGTATATACCGACAGCTGCGAATGAGATCTAGGATCTCGTGAGTGTTCTGAGAACCAAATTTACTATTTTTAATTACAATTACGCGGTTTAAGCGATTCTACAAATTTTGTAGTTGACTATGGCAACACTGCAAATTAGTACAATATACGATACAATTTGAATGATAGGAAAAAAAAAAAAATTACGTTTCGGGGTCTGGTGACCTCCTGAACCCAAAATGCTAAAAATTGCAAAAAAATAGCTGAAAATGCAATTTTTAGGTGGGTCTCCTTTTGCAAAAAATGTCTGGAATGAGAAAACAGACCAAATAGGAGAAATTTTTTTTTACCCTAAGTTAGGGATTGCTCCGCTAAATTTAGTTAGTTGTAACTAAATTCAAAAAACCTGCTAAATTTAGCAGTTTCGCCAAAATTTCCGCCAGATGCAAAAGGAGAGTTTTTGAGTGTTTTTAGTGGGATTTGATCCTCAAACCTCTCACTCCCAAGGCAAATGCACTAACCAACTTGCCCACTTGGGGCGCTTGGACTATGAAAGGAAGCAATTTGTATTTATTGACAAATAAATTGACTTACCTTTAAAAAAAATGCAACTTGGTGAGCCTCCACGTGGCGCATGCTGGTGAAGGGGCGTTTTTAGGGTTGTATTTGCCCAAAAAACGGATCTGGAGCTTTTCTTTTCACTTCCACGCCTTTGTATTCGCCTATGGCCGCATTTTTTCCTTTCCACGCACTGATCTACAAGTGCAGGCCGCGTTTTTTGTGTTTGGGCGCATTTTTTCTTGCTTGGACTGCGTTTTTGTTTGTGGGGCGCGTTTTTAACCTTCCTTGGCTGCGTTTCTTCCCGCCCTTTTTTTTGGCCGTGTTTTTGATTCTTTGGCGCGTTTTTTTTTTTAATTTATTTTTGACAGCCGTGGGAGACAAAAATGGCATTTTTTTGCTGTTGTTTGCCTTTTGGCCACGTTTTTTACAGTCTAAGCCTTCATTTGCTTGCTGTTTGCATGCACATGCCATGGGGGACAGCAAAGGGCGTGCTTTTTACCTATGGCTGCGTTTTTAATTGTTGGGCCGCATTTTTTAATGGAGTTTGCTTTGCAGCCGCGTGGGACAACAAAGGGTGCATATGCTCTCAAAAAACACTTTTTTTCTCCTTGTACAGGTTGCTGGATCAAGAAAAACGCCTCCTTTTTTATTTTCTTTGCTCTGTTTGATTCACTGCAGGTGCACAGACAGACCTCCAAAACAAGCAAAACAACCTCCAAATACAGTAAAACAAAACCCTTATTGGGAAATTTTTTTATTATTATTATCAATACCTGGAGCAATTTTTGCCTGGTGCTGAGTGCACCAGTGCAAAAAAAAATTTGCCTTCCAAGTACCTGGAAGGAACAGGTGGATGTGGGGGAGGCAGAGATGGGGCTGGGAGTTTGCACGAGGCCGCGGGCTCTCAAATGCTGCAAACACATCTCAATCTCTCTCTCTCTCTGCTCTCTCTTCCACACCTTCACAGGGCCAGAATTTCGCTCTGGTACCAAATGTTGATTGAGAAACAGGGACGGAAGCCTGTGTAGATTTTATTGATCTCAATCAGTAAAAAATTACAGAGGATGGGCTGCAATATTTATAGATATTGCACAGCCAAATACATCAGGAAAATGAGTTGCACAGGTGCAACCACAAACCAGAATAAACAAGCTTCCAATAACATCCGGGAAGCAAAATTACATAAAGACAAATATATTGTTTAAAACAATATAACAATCAATCGGGAACAAATATGGTTGATTAACCATATAACAATATAATTATTTAAAATTAATTAAATAATTAACCTATGCATAATTAAATATTAGGATAATAAATTTTCTCCTAACAATCCACACATGTGCATTCACATATTTCCCTAGTTATGATCACACGATACATGTCTCTTACACACATCATGGATGCTCTCCTTCTACCCTTCGTACATCGGTCAGTCCTTTGGGGCATCCACATCTCTCTCTCTCATAGGTGTTTTGGTGATAAAATTTGTCGAGGGAAAAATTGGTGGTTATCTTGCCAACGTCTCCGAGACTCTAGGTCCCTCTACTTGGGTGTGTTGGGAATTAGAACTGTGGAAATGGAAAAAATTACCCAAAATCTACAAAGCAAGTGGAAGTGTAAACTAGATAAATCCAAATCAAAACAATGTACACACACATAACACAACATGTACTGTTCCCCCAATGTGGGCTACGCCACCAAAGATAGATATCTCATATATGTAATAATGAACAAGAGTACAAACCAACTCTTCCCATAAGAGTACAATGCATCTCTCCAATAGTGTCACATCCTCCGATATCTAAATAGATTCTCCATGAGTGCACTAAAACCGTGCCTCTAAACCACTAAAGCAGATCTCATATAACTAACCAGAACTTACGCATCTCTCATCTCGAACTATAACCAATCTCTCTATGGATCTCATATAAGACCTCTCACATGGTTTTACCATGGTTATGTGCATATGTGCAACTATAATTGTGCACCAAGAAGTAAGTTTGTCTCTCCATCACTGCATCAACCTATGTAAACATGAAGACAACCTCCTCTATAATATCTAGATCTACATGGATCAACAATACAACATGATCTCATGGATCTATGAATACAAGATCTCACAACAACCTATGGATCTAACAATATAAGACTAGATCTACATGGATCAACAATACATCATGATCTCATGGATCTACAATACAAGATCTCACCAACATGTGGATCTACAAGAAGAAACTCTATGTGCTTTGCATACTATGCAAGCCATTACAATGAGACAATAACTATACAAAGGAAATATAGTAGAATATGTTGCCCTCTTCTCACCATTGAGATGTACTGTCATAGTTATACATGTTATTTCCTTTTGTCCAACTTCTCTCCATGGAAGCTTTGTCTTCATGTAACTTGTTATTTCTTTCTCTTCTTCTTCATCCTCTCAATCTAGGAGAATCAAGGATCTAACTCAATCCTTCTCTTAATTAACCTTCTAACCCTAGCTTTCATGCTTATATAGGCATATACAAACTTAGGGAAACTTAGATATGCATTTACAACCTTTAGATCCACTTTATAACAAAGTTAGATCTAATTCGATCGATTAAATATAAACTTTCATGCATAGGTAATCGATGCCGATTACACCGATCGATGCCGGTTACCCCGACCGCAGTACCGCATCGGTTATTGTGTAAACAAGAAAGGGTTAAATCATGCTATTTGTGAAGCAATTCAGCTCCATAATCTTAACAGGTGGTGCAGCTCCACTTATTATGTGTACATGAAATTTAAATCGTTGGTGGCCTCGATGGTCAAAGATCTAACAGGGCACTCCACCGACCGCGTAAAAAGCTTACGGTTACCTGCAAGAGAGGAATTTTCTAGGAGAGTGGGAAAGGGAGTGAGAAAAAGAGAGGGGGATTAACGTTGCAAGTAGAAAATCATATTCCTACAACCATTAACTAGAAAATTCCAACACACATATACTTAGAAGAAAACAATTTCGCAAGTGGCAACAAGATGAGTTAAGATTGAGAACTCAAAGTTTCTAAAACCTCCTCATCCAAAAAAAGGCATGAAACTCCTTCTTTCTTCATTGATGCTTTGACAAAATTGTGCATAGTTAGAAGTAGAAGAACATAGAGAAAGGAACTAGAAGAAATAGCTATCTCCTTTGTTTCTTCACAAGTAGTGATCTCTCATGAGTATACAAAATTGACAACCCCTAAGCAAGAGTATGCCATTACATTATATAGGACAAGAAACGAATCTTCATCTACCCCCATGGTGACCTTTCATTTGTCTTTTCCATTCGTGACTTTTGGCATTCTTAGGAAGAACATTAAGTCCCCTTTTATAAAATAAGGGAAACTTATTACATTTTAGACTATAGTCACTTTAATGAATAAGACGAATGTCATGATTGCTCATAATGAAGAATTAGAAAAAGGGGGAGAGAAGAGGAGAAAGAATGAAGAAGGAGAGAAAGGAAGAAATGCTCCCACAGATGAAGGTACCTCCGCCATTGATGGAGATCTTGTCGATGACGATCGTAGCCTCTTCCTTTCGCATGATGCACAGACACCCTGGACTATGGAATGAGTGTTGAAAAACATTGTTCAAGAATGAACACAGGAAATGTTTACAAATATCCTCCTTGACACATTAAACACACCCCAACTGATCTACTTTAAATCACCTAGTCTCTGAGTGACGAAGATGAATTCACATATTGCACCTCACGATGCCCTATTTTGTCTCTATATACCATTGCACTCAAAATGATGCTTCTAGGACCTCTGTGAAGTTCTTGTTCCTTCGTTTGACCCATGAAACCATCTTATAACCCCGTGCAGAGTCTAAAAAGTGGAAAGATGAGTGAGAATGAGGCCATCTGCAAATTTCTGCCCTCAACACTGAAACTTTCTATTTTTAGAATATGAGACCATGACCTGCCATTTTGGGACATATCACCATATTTTGCCCCAATTTCACCTTCTGAACCTTTTGGCACATTTCATCCTCTTTTGTTACAAAGGCATTATTGTTTTGACATATTTTTATTTTTAGTAGGTTGTTTTTTTGGGTACCTCCTATTTTGGGAAAAAATTCATTTTTGTCATGCTTCTTGTTTTGCAATCTTTCTTGACTATGTCAAATGATCAAACTCACAGCTTAGGGGAATTACTATTTTTAGCATGTGAGGAAGCACAAAACATGTTTTTAGTAAGTGGAAAAAATGACATCAGTTTGCAATGGGGAAATTTTTTTAGATTCAGATCTTTTTTGTGATCACATGCTCCAAATTTCATTGTGTTTCGCTCACTAGAAAGCTCAAAAATAAATATCAAAATTTTTTCCTAGCGTGGGTTTTGGGCACGGAGCTACCAAGGCAGCCATTAATGGAGTTGCAGAATTTTTTTACAGGTTTTAATTTCACCTCCAATTGTAATGAAATCAACTCCATTGGGATAGGTTTTTCATTTGGAGTTTGTGTTCACAATTTCATCTTCATCGACTACCAGATTGATGGGAAATCTAATGAATGGGGGTTAGGGCACAAAATGGATTTTTTGTTGAATTAAATTATACATGATATTATTTAAAATTATGTGAATTTTTGTTTTATGGCCTCTAAACATTAGAATTTCTGCAAAAAAATTCATCTCGATCCGTTCTCCGAATCACAAGATATGAACACTTCTTTGATTTTGCCAATGAGGGTTTCTAGCAACACACGAGCATGGTTTTGGCTTGAAATATTCTCTTCTCTTTCTGTAGAAAAAATTAATGATGGATAAATTATGGTGAGGATGCTATGGAAGTTCTGGATGTAGCAAAAATGGAGAAGAGGAAGGATTTGACAGTTGAATATTTCTTGTGCATGCGTGAAGGGAAAAAGAGAAGCAACAATGACAACACGACAATATGAAAAACTTGCATAATTTTAATGGATGGGAAGGAGTGAACTTTTTTACACCAATTGCATGAAGGTATTAGTGCATTTATTTCAAAAAAGTGTGCCCCATCCCTATTGGGCCACTTGGCGGATTCCGGTTGGACGGAGCAGGGGCTAGGAAAATGTGCACATGGGCTTAGATTGCAAAAAGGGGCTTAGAGGAGGTCACATTGAGGTTCGGGGCTTAAATGGAAGGGTGGAAAATTTTATTGCACCTATTTCACCAAGCATTTGGTGCACTTGGTGCAAAAAGTGTGCCACTCTCCCATTGGTCCAAAATTTCACCAAAAATGACTAACTCCTTTACCTTGTGGAGCAACTTGTCAAGGTCGTATCATGAGTTCCCGGAGGATTTTTTGGTGCTTCCTTATATTAATTTTCATGTAAAATTCCTTTTGAAAAAAATGGTGATAGTATCATAGCTTGATTCATCTTTAAACTTCATGAAATTTCCCCATTTTTATCAGGACCACTAGTTGTCCCTATGAAGAATGAGCTCCCATGAAAAGTGCCAAGGGTTTATGAAAAATATGATGATTCCAACTTATATAGTATTATCTTATATTTCCAATGAGTATTTTTTTCCCTCCTAACTCCTTACAAAGCTTTCGGAATCTTCCACCGAAGATCAGGTACTTGTTTTGACTACATTCTCCTAGGGTGAGACTGGGTCACATGGGGGACCAAGGGACTAAATGGGAGGGCTGGGGAGTTTTGTGTCCCAAATTTCCCAAATATTTGGTGCACATGGGACAAAAAAATGTGCCCTCACCCTAGCTTGACAAGTGGTAGAGTGTGATTGCACGGAGTGAGGGTCTGGGAAATGGAGCCTAGGGGGCTTAACCTTGTGAAAAAAGTTGAAATTTGGTCATGTGGAGGATCCAAGGACTCAAATTGGGTAGGGCACATTTTTTTCACCTCTTTAAGAAAATATTTGGTTCACTTGGTGTAAAAAAGTGTGCCACTCTCCCATTGGTTGGATTTCTAACCCAAAAAATTGCTAATTGTTGGAGCTTGTGCCTTGGAGAGCGACTTGTTGGGGTCATATCTGGGGCTTCTAGTGGATTTATTTTATGAAATTTTATATGATATTGAATTAAAATGGACTTATTAATCTAAAGGTTTGGTTATAAGAGATGTATTCCACCATTTCCCCCGAAATTTAGGATTTGCTTTCAAGCACCAAGGCTATGTATGTAAAACATTGGATGTGGACATAGTGCACCTAGGTGTTGTGTAGAATATTATTTCACCATAATCTAGGGATATGAAATAAATTTCAGAAGATGTTTCTTTTGAATCCTAACTCCTTTTGGAGCTCCCAAAAATGCTTCTGAAGCTCATGGGTTCTTTTTGCACTATGTGCTGCCTAGGCCTCCAAGACTCGCCTTTGCTAAACTTGCTCCAAAACTTGTGAAATATTCCAAAACCTTCCCAAAATGATTGAAAATTTTTGTGGATCTCTTTTATGCCTTCTTGATGGGTTTTGGCTTTTCTTTATTCTTTAGAGGATGTGCACCAGCTCGAGAATGTTAGGAAATGATCTTTCCCAAGCTTGCCAAAAATCTTGTTTTGATGGATTTGGCTTGGGAAGAACATGGAATGACTAGATACCCCTAGATCACCTAAGAACACACTAAAATGAAACTTCAGACTACTTTAGAGAGAAGAGATAAGACTAATTTAGGTATTTGGTTAATAGGAAAGAGGGCTCAAAATGATCTTCGGATAAAAAAATTCGGGTAGGGTATGGTTGTCATGCTCAAAAATTGAGAATTTTCTTGTTGCACATTTGCATGACAACAAGTGGCTCTATCTTAGGGAAATGTAATGCATCAAGTGCAACAAGGACATCACATGAGAACTCCAGAATCTCAATACAACCCATAATGTTGACTAGTGAATTATCCATTGGGTCTTTTAGAACACACACAACTTATAAGAGATAGCTAGAAATGGATAACACACACATGAAAACACAACTGAAGGGAAACACACCTCATAGTGAAGGGAAAAACACACACAATGGAAAAGGAGAAATGAACCTAAATCACCTATAATACAATGTGGGGGACAACCCGCCTTCAATGTAGAACTCTTCTAAGATTTTACCCCGAGTGAGAAACATTGAGTGATGTTGTTCCACAAAGCCATTGACCATTCGAGAAATTAGCCTCCTCTCCTTAACTATTTATGAAATCCAGGTGCTTTCATGATTGTTTGTGTACTTGGTAGGAGTGAGCCTACATGAGCTTCTTGATGCTCAGGCCTTCACTTAGAAATTCCATTGCCTTCATTCCCTTTGAAATCAATTTCATAGTGCCATATGCTCTCCATGCATACCAACATCACTTATTATTCATTGAGAATATCATCACTACCCTAGGAATTATTTTCATTTAAATTTCTTGAATATTATGAGTTCTTTTCTTTCCTAGGTCTATGCTCATTGACCTCTTTTCCATGAGAAACCTCAGACCTATCTTTTTCTCTACTCCACTATGAGGTGCTTGAATATTGACTAGAGGATTAGAAGTAACCTCATACTTTTCTGTATAGCCATAGCACAAGCTAAGAGAACAAGAATTAGCTTGAGATCTTCCACACCTTCTACTGCATCCAATATTTCTTACGAGTTCTCCTTTGTTACTTCCTACAACCCATTTTTGTATGCCTTCGAAGAATATTCTTTTTGAAGCTCAAGGAAACTATCTAGAGGGATTAATTCATCGTCTCGGGGCTTGTACATTTTATCACTCCTTTCTTAAGAGGAGCCTCGGCTTAAGGGCCTCAAAACTCCTTGCTTCAATTTCTTCATCATGGAAAGAGTCTTCCTTTTCAAATGGGAAAGAAAATACCTCCATTTTGTCATTGCATCCATCAATTATTTACTCAGAGGGAAACAAGATTTCTCATCTTGCTTTATTTCAACATGGACAATCTTCACACTGGTTGAGGCTTCCAAATCAGATTCGTGCTTGTCTTGCAGATTCATGGCTTGCATCAAGAGTTAGAGACCGAGCTCGGTGGTATTATATTTCTTCTGCGGATCTTAGTAGTTCTTGTACAGACCATTCTTTCAAACCTTTCGTGGGCTCATCACAAGTTGTTCTTGTCCCTCCATGGATGGCATGATTGAGATCATCTTCATCTCCAAATGGGAATGAGAACATATCCTCTTCATGGATAAGCATACAAGTTGGTTTCTCCATTTTTAAATCATCAAGAACCATTTCCTCTTCTTCTTGGCTTATATCATCCAACAACTCAGTCTATCCTCTTGTAACTCAAATTTACTCAATGCTTCTTCAAGATCCATACTCCTTTGGGAAGAGATACTCGGTCCTATCAAGATGGGAATATCTTCCTCCTCTTCAATTGTTATGAAAATATTCATCCTCCTGTTTTTGGTACAAAATGTTGGCTCCTGGATTTCCTAATTTTTGCACCGTGTACCTCATCTTTTTCTAGAAGCAATTTTTCCATGTCTCCCTTAACAGGGATGATTAAAAAAGACCAATACATCTTGATCTTACCCCCAAACTATTGATAGAAACCCCTAATTAGCAACATTCCAAATGAATTTGGAATGTATGCTACCAAAATCATCGCTGAAACCTTCTTGTTCTGGGAATTTGGCAAGAGCCACCTCTACATCTTTGACCTTCCCTATAATCAGGACCTCTTTTGACTCCAAGGAGTTACAAGAGCTATTGAGCGGGGTCATGGTAAGTTTAGGGGCCTTGGCAACCTTCGCAGCATCACATTGTCGAGAGGCACGGAATCTATTATGTAATTGTTCAATACATATTCTCCAAAAATAAGGGAGACACAGAAAGGATCGACCTTGTCGTATGTGGTGCACTCAATACAAGCATTTTTGTGACGGAGGTGTAGGTGGGTTTGGTAGTATTCCTTTAGAACTAGGAGTTACAACATTGGGTGTTAAACTACCACTCCTGATATATCAGATGAATCTCTCAAAGTTTTGGGATGAGTCCAAAAATATTTGGTTTCAGTAATTTGCACTTTGTTTTTGCTCACATATTCTATGAAGTCAAAAGGAGAAGATGTGGAAAAGGGGGATGAAGGGACTGCTTTTGGAGTTGGGATAGGTTTGGAAGAAGGGGTATTTTGAAAGGCACACTAGGAAATTTTGAAGCACTAGATTTTATAGGAGTAGATTTAGATTTATAAACTGGAAGAAACACTGGAAGACTTACTTGGAATCATGGGTAGCCTTGTGCTTACTACGGGATTGATTTCTCCAATGCGAGACTCCATGCAAGGTGAAAGAGGATATCCTTGACTGATTATTTTGTTTTACGGAGTCACCATAGGAGGATCTTCAGTCTTCTTTTTCTTTTTAGTGGCGAAGAGACTACCTTTTCATACCGAAAAGAGTGAATATTGTGCATGAGAAACTAGGTACATCTTCTTTGTCATCTTCATCAACTCCAAAATACTCACAGAATATGATTTTTGTATCGTTCTCAAGTTCATCAACTTCTAGGAAATCACCACCTTCACTTTCTTGTTCAAGTTATTCTTCATTTTCTTGACTCCTACAACTTGCATTGTGGTGGGGCCTCCATGGAAAGCCTTGATTGATCCCGCAATTTGATTTCTATTGTTTCTTTGAGGGATACTCATTCAAAAATCTCCCTCTTTAGTGATGACATTTCATTTTCCATATTTTGCAAAAAAGTATTAGTTCTCTCGTCTCCAAGATGTTGGGTGCATTAGATATCACTTTCATCCATATAGCTCCATCACAAGGCATAAGGCTAGGACATCTGCATCACACTTCATAGAGGGAGGGATTCTATTTTATTCCATGCACACATACTATTACATTTTCTACATTTAGTTATTGCTCACTACTTCACAAAGTGTGATTGGAACAAGAGAACCTAGGGCACATTATGCACACACTCACCAAAACTACATTTGGGTCTGAAATGTAGTGCAACGCTCAGTTAGTAAGCCCACTATTGTGGTAGTTGAGGTTAGTCCGACCCATTCATTTGCATCTTTCTTTTTTAGGTTTTGATACTTCTCTTATTCTTTTATAGGTATTTACATCATCTTGGATTATTGGCGACACTTAGTACAAGACAGTGAATCTAATGTGACACACAACGAGGGTTTCAGACCACCTCCCAACCCTATGAGATTTAGTTTCAGAACTTTTACATAGACTAAGGCACCAGTTTATAGACCAGAGCACCCGTAGGCACCCCAGTCCCTCTTCAGTTCTCCATTCCAATCACATTGCTAAAAGCCATCATTTTTAGGGCTGCTCTTTGCACATCATCCCTAGTTCCTTATTTTCCAATCACCTCTCGCAACATAGTCATGTGAGCGTCATTATCTAGTTTAGTTCTTTCCTCTTCTCTCTTACACATTAGGGTTAGCATTTCCTTTTACATAATTTTTTAATTCATTTACATGCTTCTTTACTGCATTTATTTAGCTTATTTACTATTGTTCATAACTTAGATTAACTATCCCCACATACCAAATATTAGTTAATTTTAGTTAATCATGAGTTTACAAGTAGGAAAACCCACTCTAATACCAAAAATAATTTTGTAAACGTCAATAAACCCCCTATTGATTTACTTGTTTCAACAGATCTTATAAATTCATCAAATTTCATGATGTAAATAAATATTAAGATGATTACAATCTAATTTAAAACTAAATTATAACTCGATCTAGAACTGAATTCAATGATTCTCAAAATCACAAATATTCATTGTTCGATCAAACCATTCCAAATTAATTTATCCAATTGTCTCGAAAATGTTATAATATGATCATAAATGCTTGCTTGAATTTAACTTGAATGATTAAATGCAGAAATAAATCAAAATGAAAAATGAAAAATAAATCAGATCATAGAGATGACACTGAGATATGTTTACGAAGTTTGGAAATTTCTTATGTCTCTAGGTTCATACGAACCAATCTATTAAAAATTGTCCAAACTACAAGTACAATCAACTTACAATTAACAAAAATAGATCCATAACCTACAATTTTGTGTCTTTATACCTTCAAAGGACCATGGTGAAGCTCTGTGTTTTTCCTCCACCTTCATAAAGCACTTGTAGAATATTATCCCTTCATATTTATGTCTACTAGTGACTTTCACATCCCAAAACGACATTACAAAAACTCCAAAATGGGAAAACAACATATGCACAAGGAATGTCTTGGAATTTTAGACAACTTTCGAGTACCAAATCCTCAAAAATCTCCTAAGTGTCTCAAAAACTTAATTTTACAAAATTGACTTGTATTCAATAATAACACGGTCTTTAACTTCCCCATTTAAAAATACAAACTCTTCTATTTATAAGTTTGTCAACCCCTATGACCCAATGGTGGGGCTATATTTTCCAAATGGTGGTTGGGGAGTTCAAACCACCCCAACCACCACCGACACATATTTTTCAAGTTTGGAAAATGATCCCACATTTACTAGATGAAGGGCGATGGTTATGTTTATTATAGGCTCGCCTATTTAGGTTAAGTGACTTGTCCGCTATACTCTTTTGCCACATATCGCTCCGATGGATTTTTAACCCAATTTAGAGTATAGCTTGGCGGTAGGTAAGATGGCTTAGTAACTCGGTGAGGTGGCATGTATGAGTTGTATCTCTAGAAATTTCCCTTCAACTCGTCGTGAGCTTTCCCATCTCAATCTCCTAGCTCGATGAGCTACTTAAAACTTTATGGGTGATCGGGTTCCCCTCCAAAATAAAAAAGGACCCCGAAGTATTGAAAAACCTTTTTATCGACCATCGAAGATCGACAATAAAAATTAGGTTCTCTTTTTTCTCCATACCACTTGTTGATGCCACATTGAACCATGTGCCATTTTTGAAACGTGTCCAGATTAATATGTCACTTGTGCCCCTATTTCACTCTACGAGGTCATATTCTTACGTGGACGATATCTTGAGCATACATTGTATAATTTAACCCATTCAAAATCCACTGGAAATATGAATCTGAGCTCTTCCATAAGGAATAGGTTCAAGGAAATTTTAGGAATATACAATGTCTATAAAATCCTTTGGATCACATTCACTCTTTGTAGTAGTGTTATATTGGAGAAATTTCCTCTGAGACAGATGTGACCATTTCCTCCCGTGATTAATTGTATATTTATTTATTCGTTTATGACACTCCACATACACCGGTTTCTACCTTTGAGTGTAACATTGTTTCACCTTGGACTTATAATAGCTCTTCGTAGAAATATTCTCCTCCTACTTCATGTTGTGATGTTAATACATTCTTCTCAAAAATTTCTCTCATTGAGAATTCCCATTGAGATGAGTATTTGCTTGAGTGAGTTGTGTATTTTCATATTTCACTTGTGTTTCATTACCGGAATATGCTCTGATTGATCCATCACACATTCTGGAGGATCCATTCATCTCTTTCATTATGAGTGCCTGCCTTGGGACATTTGTCACTTCCACTATTTTAGAGATGTTTCATGATCCACCTCTTCTTTTGGATCCATTTGTGAGATTTATTGGGCCCCCATAATTTTATTTCTCTAACATGTATATTGTAGTGGCATTACCATTGTTGACAAGGTTCTTCATCAACTTTTGGAACAACCCGTGAAGCTAAGGAAACACTCGCAAGACTCGGGATAAGCTACAGATAAAAGAAGAAAGTTGCCAAAGACTTAAGAAACCCGTGGAAGACTAAAAATCCTTTGAACACTATGGAAATCCATAGAATCATATCCAAAGCTGCGATATGAATAAGAATAGAAACAAAGGGTGGCGTAAGCTGAAAAATTCATAACCAAAAGAAGTATCGGATAATTTTGTAAGAAGAGATATTTATTATATGTAATCAAAATAATATAGTATATAGAGCATGTAATAAAGTGTGGCACATAGTGTGTGAAATTTGGAATATAGAAGAGAATAGAGAGAGTATGTAATATAAAAGAAGAGGAATATAGGGAAAATGTATATGAGACTAATGTAATTTATTTAATATATGAATAAAGATTTATGGTGTATGTAAAGTGTATAATTTTTTATGTTACCTTTCATTATTAGTTTTCATATGTTTTATATTCCCCTTGCACATCCTTAACGTAAGGGTGAACTACTTAACCCTCACATTCACTTTGAGGATTAAGGTAAACATTTTGGTGTCCGAGTATAGGTTCCTTTTTTAAGCAGATGTCTAGAAAAATTTCACCACAGGTGTGGAAACCAATGTGAACAAAAGCGAGGATTGGTGCGAAAACTAGATTGAAATATTTATTAAAGGAGAAGCAAAGAGACTTAAAACATCTTACAAAGAATTTGAAGTTGAATTATTTGTAGAATACAAAGAAGAATTTTTGTCTCAACTTCCACACATATTGTGGCCATACATTTTAGCACACGTGAAAAGAACAGAGTGGTCATGTTTACATTTGAGGGAACCATTCGAGTGGACTTAATAAAAATTACAAATCCTCAGAGATCTTCATGAACCTTGGACAAGAGAAATAGATTACTAGTTTGAAACTACATTAGATTTATATATTATTACTTTGGCAATCCAGGTTGGAACAATTTTGATACTAAGAAAGATGAATTTATAATAGGAGCCGGAGGATTTAGGGGTGGATACAACAATTATAAAGGTGGTAGAGGATATCAAGGATATTAGGGATATCAAGAGAGAGACTACAAAAATAACTAAGGAGATGTATTTTAGGATAAAAGACCAATGCATTTCTATAAATGTGAAAAATATGGACATTTAGAAAAAAATTGTACAGAGCCTAATCCTTGTGGATTTTTCCACGATCACGGACATGATTCTTTCATTTGTCTTAAGAATGCACAATTCTATAGAAATGGAGGAACAAAAATAGAATCATTAGGGAGGGATGCTCAAAATAATTTCCAGCACCTCACTAAAATACCATGGGATGAGGATGAAGAAAGATAGAAGAAGAAAAACAAAATTAAAAAAATCATCTAGCTCTAAGAGAAAACCAAAAATGAGAAGAAAAAGGAAGAAGCTAAAGACAATTAATTTAAGAGGAAAAATCATAAAAATAAAATTGTGATCAAGAAGAACTAAAATATAGAGTCAGATCACAATAAAAAGTGGTATCAAGAAAGAATATACACCTAGAAAAAGAAAGTTATCAGATTACTGCATAAGAAGAATCCTCTAGCAGTAAGGATTGGGATCCAAAAGTGTTCATACTAGACCTACATGATAAATAAGTAGAGAAAAGTAAGTTAGTTACAAAGAAAGAACAATCTCATGAGGATACGAGAGAGAAAACTGCTCCATGGAAGATGATATCATTTACACTTAAAGAAATAGCCAGTCTAATTATTAAATGTGACTTAGTTGATAAGTTAAAACAATTCTCTAAATATTGGAATAAATAAGAAAAGAGTTTCCATTTCTAGTGGAATAAAAGATAAATGTATTCAAAACATAAATAATATGGCACAAGTTTGTCATATACTTGTATGATGAAATATTTTATACAAAACTCATAAAGATACTTTTGGATCTAGGCACAGATGTGAATATAATGTCTATAAAAACTTGGAAGAAACTTGACAAACCCCATTTAAAGTCTACAAGATATCATATTGGTCTGGTAGATGGATCAAAGAAATCCCTAGTATGCATATTAAATAATGTGGAAGTAAATTTTATGGGGATCAAGAAGAATTCAATTTTGAAGTAGTAGAGAATGTAGCTGCAAAACATACATATAATGACATTACGACTTTAGAATGGTTTCTTGATTGCAACGATACACTTTGAATTTAGAAGAAGAAGAAGTTACATTGGAGTCAAATGGAATTTGAGCACATGTACCATTACAATCAAGGATGAGTGTCACTTGGTTAGAATAATTTTGGTACGACACGATGAAGAAGATTTTGATGGCATTCAAAGAATATATACTTTGAATCAAGAGACCAATATGGATAAAGCATTAGAACCTAACTCGATGGGGAAATTTAAGTAAAGAGTGAATCTACAAATGAAATCTCAAATAACATAGTGAAAGCATGGGTACATGGTTTCCCTTAATCTAGAGTAAGAAAATTACACTATACAATAAGGTTACAATCCCACATAATCACTTTAGATGATGATTTATATGAATTTTTGGATGACACATATGACATTTTTTGGCCTGCACAAGAAAAATTTCAAGAAGAATATGGGTACCACTCTTCTACAGAAGAGAAAGATGAGAATTCAATCAAAAGAGTGTATAGATTAAGCCACAAAGCATCCCACCGCACCTTACCACAATATTTAGTGTTTGGGGATCTAGAAGGTTATCTAGAACAAATGATAAGGATATTTCCTAATGAGACATCTCATATGGAAAAATTTGATGCCACTCTTACAATCAATGCTACAAGATGGTGGGCAACCCATAAAACAAATATATCTCATTGGGACTCCCTAGTTACATTATTGAAGATGAGATACTTAGAATGTGAAGGATACTATATGAATATACTTGAATACACATGAGAAGGAGATCCATAAAAGCACATTAAAATATGTGAAAGAAATTGGTAGATATGTGGAGAAAATTATCCCTTGGTGTGGACTCAAATGTTTGTATGGACACTAGGACCTTTACTTAGGTCATGGTATATGCACCAAGAAATTGGGAAAGAAACTAGAGATTGGGACCAAGTGGTGAAATAATTTTTCCATACTTTTAACTTCTGGGATGCGGATCTCAATACACTTTGAGCACTACAAAATATAATAAATTTCTTATTCTTAACTCCAAAAGAGACCGCACATTGAGTTTCACAACAAAAATTAGCCCCAAAAAGAAGAAAAACACACCAACAAGAACATACAACAAAAATCAAAGAAATGGCATATTGTTTTACAGTACGGAGAAATAAGAAAGAAAAAAAATTGAGAATTTGAAATATAAAATAGTGGAAGGAGAAAGAGAAGTACTAGAAACCAAGGTAGAAGAAGAAAAATATTTCTACTAACCCCAAAAATTGAGGAATGAAAACATTAGAATAAATGGAGAAGAAAAATTTGCAAAAATAGGATATTATTGGTCGGAAGAAGTAGCTAAGCGTGGTAGCACGACTTCAATAATTTCAAGATATATTCCCTAAATATTTCAAGGAACTACGTGGAATTAAAGAAGTGGGAAAAATGAAAATCCAGATCAAGGATGGGTTAAACCTTTGAAGAAAAGACCCTATAGACTAAACCCCAACTTAAAAGTGAAGGTAAAAACCGAGATAGATAAAATGTTGAATGTGGGTATAATCAAACTTATTGATGATGCTTTGAATGGATAAGCCATATGTACTCCAAAATAAGAAAATAGGTGAAAGTAGATTTTTGTGGATTATAAAGAACTGAACAAAGCATGTGTGCATGACCCATTCCCTACTCCATTCATAGAATAGGTTCTAGAAAATGTAGTAGGAAGAGAGGTTTATTCATTCACTGATGGATTGGTTTTTTTGTTATCATCAGGTCTAGATTTCTCCTAAAGATCAACCCAAAACCACATTTTCTATAGAATGGGGAACTTTCATGTACAAAGTGATGTCATTTGGGCTGAATAATACACACGCTATGTTTAGCAAGATCATGATCAATGCATTTAAAGATTTTATTCATGACTTTCTAGAGGTTTATTTGGATGATTGGATAATCTATGTCTTATTGAAGAATCACATACAAGTCCTAAGAATCATGTTTTAGAGATGCAGAGCCCTTTAGATATCATTGAATTTAAATAAATGTATTTCTTGACCCCATTTGGCACATTGTTGGTCCATATTATTTGCAAAGAAGGATTATTAATAGATCCAGTTAAAACTTCAGAAATTCTCACACTACCACCTCTAAAAACACAAAAAGAGGTCAGAATAATTTTGGGGTACACTAGCTTCCATAGGAAGCTAATAAGAAAATATGTGGAGATTAGCACACCATTAGAATGATTCTTTAATAAAAGGAGAAGATAAAATGGTCTAAAGCATGTGTTGATGCTTTTCAAATCCTCCAAGATAAAACACTACATGTATCCATCTTGATATTTCAAGATGTAGAAGTTCCCTTTCATGTGCATGTCGATGCATCAATTATTGCTATCGGGGTAGTAATAGCATAGCCAAGAGAAAAGATGGATCACCCAATAGTATTTGCAAGCCGCAAGTTGGAAAAAGTAGAGAAAAATACTCAACAAATGAAAGAGAAACATTAATAAAGGTGTATGCATTACAAAAATTCATACATTACATTTTAGCTACACCATTTGTCTTTTATATAGACCATGAGCCTTTAAATTATTTGTTGAATAGGTCAATACTTCAAGGAATAATATGTTGGTGGTTGATTTTATTTCAAGAAATTGATTTCACTATCTTTGTTAAACCGAGAAAATTAAATAATGGTTAAAATTATTTATCTAGAATTGAAACAGGGGAAGATGTAGGACCTATTTATGATGATTTCCCAAGAGCACATCTATTCAAAATTGAGGCTATCCTTAATGAGTTTGATGAAATAGCCCAATTATTAACAACTATAGAATTTCTAGCCAAATATACAACCCAACAAAAGAGGAATTTGCTAATTCCCTTTACATTAATTCAAGGACAATTGTATAAGAAAGGACAAGACGAAGTTCTTAGAAGGGTATTCTAGAACATGAAAGAAATAATATCCTAATAGAAGCACATGAAGAAGTAAGGAGGACATAACGGAGGAGAATATACATAAAGGAAGATAATGATGGTGGGTTATGATGGCCTAAATTATTCAAAGATGAACATAAGCATGCAAGGTCATATCATATAGGAAAACCAAATGCAAGAGATGAAATTCCCTAAGACATGCACTATCATTAGCCCCATTTGAGAAATGGGCCATATATTTCATTAGACCAATCAAACCAACTACAAAACATTCTTAGATCAGATTTATCATAATAAGAACAAATTACGTCACAAGATGGGAAAAATCCACTCCTAGTAAAGACTCCACTACAAGAACAACAACCAAATTCATTTATGAGAATATCATCGCCATATTTGGATGTCCCCTAAGCATTACAAGTGATCAGGGAAAACATTTTGTTAATTCTACTATCAAAGAGCTGCTATAACATTTCCTAATAAATAATAATAGAATTACAACATACACCTTCAAGTAAATGGGAAAGTGGAAGCATTTAATAAGGTTTTGGAAAAAGTACTCAAAAAGATATGTTCACTCCAAAATGTAGATTGGGACTTGAAAATACTGTAGAGTTATTGGTATACCACACTACATCTAAAAAGCTTACAAAGTACTCCCTATTTCAATTAGTGTATGGGCTAGAAGTTGGGTACCCATGGAGTTCATAATTCCAAGCCTTAGGGTGGCAATAGATTTTATAATGAATGAAGATCCTCGGTGCATGAAAAGGTTAATTGAATTAGAAATTTTGGATGAGAAAATATTCATAGCCACATATAATTAAACTCAGGAAAAATGTAGGAATAAAGCATATCATGATATAAACATAAAGAAGAAAGAGTTTGACATAGGAGATCAAGTCTTATTATATGACAATAAGTGGAAAAATTTGGAAAACTAAAAGTTTGATGGTTGGGGTCATATATCATCAAATACATACTATCATCAGGAGCCACCAAAATCCAAACTCTGCGAAACAAAGAATTTCCTAGCTATGTCAATGGAGCATGGCTAAATAAATATCACACTATGGACTGAAAATATTAAGAAAAAAAATCATCCTATTTGAAAATTGACAATTTGGCCGATGGGACAAGGAGGAGGATAAAGACCCGCAAGGGAACCCTCTCTCCACCAAAAACAAACAAACAAAGAAGGAAGATACAAGAAGAAAGGTAAAGAAAAGTCAAAGAAAAATAGAAAAAAACATCATACAAACAAAAATATGTATCCGCGAAATAAGTAAAAGGTGAGGCACAATCCACAGAAGAAAGAAAAAATCTGCACAACAAAGAAAAATCCACGAAAGGAAGAGATACCTACATAATGAAAAAAATTCATGGAGGAATGATACATGCACAATAAAAAGAAGAAGTTGAGGAGGGAAGGACTACCCACGTAACAAATAATATGACATGGAGGGAAGAGATAACCCCAACAATGAAGGAAAAATCCATGGAGGGAAAGTATACCCGTGTAATGAAGAAGAATCCGCGGAGGGACATGATACTTGTGCAATAAAGGAGAAGATATGGAAGGAAGGAATACCCACGCAATGAAGGAAAACCCATGGAGGAGAGAATATACCTAAGCAACAAAGGAAAATCCATGGAATGAAGGCAATAACCACGAGATAGAAGAAATAAGTCCCGGAGGAAGAAGGTGCCCACATAACAAAGAATAAAACCCGCAGAACAAATTAAAAACCAAAGAAGGAAGAACAAAGTCCATGAAACATAGGAAAACATGGAAAATCTATAAAACACTAAACAAATCCACGAAAGAAGGAACAAAATCTCCGGATCATAAGAACACAAAGGAAACCCACAAAACAAAGAATATACTTTCCCGTCTTAAAAATAATAAATGGGGTAGGTGAAAACATAAAGCTATAAAAACATAAATCCAAGGGAGGAAAATTTCACAAAGGAAAAATATATAAGGGCGATGAAGAGAGGGAAGAAAAAATAAGAACAAAAAAATATCTAGGGAACACAAGGAAAAATAAAATATAGAATAAGATGGTGACTCCCACCGTTGTCAATTAGGACTTCTCATGGCAAAAAAATTTAGAAACATTTAATTAAAGCCATCAAACATGATCCAATGGGAGTGTTTTCACACATTCCCTTCAAATACGCACATGCCCATGATATCCAAAAGTATATACATTCAAACATTTCTAAATATGGTCACGGGCACCTCAATATTGATAGGTAATTATTACTTCAAAGCAAAATCCAACCATGGGGGCAATGGAGTATACGAATAACATGAAGGTTATAGATGAATTGAATCTGGATGTGTGGAATAAAATTCCCTACTTCACTAGTGTAGAAAATGCAATTAGGGTTCTTCTCATTTGGCTACATAGCCAAATGATTTATCTTGATCAACCCTACTAAATCAATGTGATGGTAATAAAAAGAGTCATAGGGTTGCTTCGATAGGGTGAAAGTCGGCATTGACAAAGAAAAAATGTCAATGAAACAAAAATTGAGATTGATGGATGTGACGATGTCAAAAAGAGGATAAGAATTGGTGACATCAAAAATCATGCTTTAAGGTATGTCGTTCGGCCATCTGATTGAAACTTTATCATACAAATAGAAAAGATGGTGCAAATGGATTAATTACCCGAATTTTCCTAGACATGGTGACCTCCCACTATGAGTATAATTTATGCAAAGTGCTAGCCCCAAAATTCCATGAAAACAATAGGAATATTAAGGAGGGTAAACACACATCCTGTTATGGGTCCCTTTTACTATTGTACTTTATAAATACCCTCCCGAGAATAAAACCATTACAATGGAGTCAAGGCACACGATTTACGGACCAAATTTTAAATCACATGAATACTATGAATCAAGTAATAAAAATAACATGTTTAATAGGTTGGGAAAAGATAATATGCAAAAAAATATAATCTCGTAGAAAACAAGTAGAAAATTTTGAAAATGAAGTGGTATTTATTGCGGATATAGACTACATTTTCATAAGACCCTTCATTCGTGGGTTACAAATGTAGCCCCATTACCTTATGAGGCATCAAATGAGTTAGTAGCCACAACAATACGTGTAATAAGAAACCTACCAGTGGACCCTAGCAAGTCAAGTACCTCCAAATATAGATGATGTCATTCTTTGAAACATGGGAGGAATTCAAAAACAAATACCCAAAATAGCATGGGCAAAAAGAAACAAGTGAGGAAAACCCAAAAACATACAAAAGGAGAACTAAGAAAGAAAAATATTCTCCACAACCAGCCGTTAAACGTAAAAATACAATAGATACAAAGAAAATGCTCAAAGATTCGAGAGATTAGTGAAGAAGAAGAGGATTCAAAGGTAAAACCTATGCAAAATAATATTCAAGAGAAGAAGAAACTCCATCTTCTCCACTCTCATCTCCAACCATAGAACAAGAATAATCAAGTTCATAATTCACTGAGGATGTTAAATCTTGGGAAGATTCATAATTATCCAAAGACAACATACAAATTCTACAAAACATGTCTAACTCTGGTGGGATCTTACAAGTGGCCCAACATTATTAAGTGGGTACATGATTTAATAAAATATAAATTAAATCTAATTACAGAGTAATATATATGATAAAATACAATAGATATATAGATGTTAAGCACTCAAACAATGCAATACTATAAGTGAATCTTGCGTAACCAAAACTGATCTCAGGTGATGTAAAGAGTTGAACAGGTTAGAACTATTTCACAACTATCCTATATGAAATCGGGTCATGAGAATAATTTTGGACACGAGGTCCTAGTCTTTGGACAGGGCTTCCATGCGTTGGTTCTTGTTCTTTAGCATCGATGACTGCGTAGAGGGTCAAAATCTACTTTTTCTTATGTCGCTAAGGTTTCACTATCACTTCCTATTGATCACCCAATATTCACACTTGGATCACTCAAGGTACATGTAACCTACAAAACAAATTCTATCTACCCGCACAATCTAAAAACACATCAAATTGGAATGAAAATGCAATATGTGAAGTCGATTGACCTCGACAGCGGTCACCCGATGAGTGAACTTATGACCGAGCGTTGCACTACATTCTAGATTCCATGTAGTTATTTTTGCTTGAGTGTATATTTGATTCCTTAGGTTACCCTCACACCAATGATACCAAGATAGTGGGGATGGCTAGATAAAATACAAATGTGTGATATGGAATTGAGTTCTTCACCTTCCTATGTAGTGTATGCAGCCTAAAATATGTAGTACCTTGCAGTGGTAGTGATAGTATATAGATGAGATTGCCCCTTAAAATTTCCAGTCAATATAATAGAGTGTATGTTGTGTATATATATGGATATCTTGTTTTAATTTTGACAATGATGACCCAAAATGTTGACTATGAGTTTGGAATAGGGATACAAAAATAAAAAGGCCGATCACAAATGTCAAAATAAGTGAAAATAAAAAAGAGGATAGGAGCGCCTTGAATGGGTAGGAGATTCTCTGGGTGCTAATGTCTAAGGATAAATGATGGAATATGTGAAAATAATGACAGACAAGGATCCATGTGACTTGACCAAAACTGGGTACATAAATGACAGATGAGAGAGAGAAAGACAATAGAAACAAACAAAACAAGTGGATGGATAAAGGATTGTGTCATCGGTGAATAATTTTTCTTACTTGAGGTCCATGCATATAACAACATACTTGAAAACATAGTAATATAGTAGTATGGGCATGATTTTGTGCCTGCATTTTCCCCCCTTTATGTTATTTGAATGAAATTCAAATAGTGTAAAGGAACATACATGTATCAAGTCTAGAGAAGCCATGTTACAAAGTGTTTGCAGAGTGTAGTAACATATACCATGGAAAACCATGGATCATCGTTTTAACCTATACGGCGTAAGTGAAGATAATCGAATCACAAAACGAGAACTGGAGATATACTTGAAATGATTTTTGATATTTTGGAGATTTTGAATTGTTTGTTCAAATTGATAGGATTGACCTAAGAAATAAGAAAATGAAAACTTGAAACCCTCAATGTAATAGATGGAATAAGATACTTAGTTGATTTCATAATTTATCTTGAATTGTGTCGATTGAAGAACCGATAAACAAAGGAGGGAAGTTTCACAAATGAGCTCGGAAAAATTGTGTGACCATAGGATGTGCATGGACTATGGTGCCTAGATTAGGTTAGGGGTGCATGGGCATTGTGGATCATTATTGGGTACCCATGACTACTCAAAACCTTAGAAAACATTTCCCTTTGTTTTTGATCATATGTATATCGCACTAAGCCCGCAAGATTCACCTGTAACCTAAAAAGAGAAAGATCGCCTACAAAACCAAAAACACATCAAATCCTAAAAATAAAAAGATGCAAATGGGGATTCAAACTGACCCTGAGGTCACCCAACTAAGTGAACTTATGATCCAAACACTACACTACATTTCATAATCCATGTAGTTTTTGTTTGTGTAGAATCGTGCCCTAGGTGGCTCTTGTGCTAGATGCACTTGAATAATGAGAAATAGATAGATGTAGAAGATGTAAATAGATGTGTGCATGGAAAAATGAACTTCCCCTCCTATGAAGTGTATGCATAAGAATGCAATCCCTTGTCCCATTTGTGACGCTAGATGGATGATTTGATGCTCTTAGAATGCTCTTATATGCAACCTTAGGTGGTGATAGTAAATGTTTAGTGTTTGGTCCTTTATTATGGTCACATAGCTTTGTATTTATATGATTCCCTTGTTTGAATTTTGTAATTAACCACTAAAAGGCCGACCCATAAGAAAACAAGATTCCCAATGGCTAGAAGAGGCCTAAAAGAAATGAGCAAGATACAAAGAGGTTGGGGTGCCTAGATGGGACAAGGATGCCTAGTCGTTGGTGTCCTGGATGGGCGTTGGTGTCCAGACTCAAAAAAGATGAAGTATCAAAAGTCATATTGGGCAATAGGGTGTGTAATACTAAGAAGGAAAGTAGAAAGAAAGCAAAGAGGCCAAAGACAATGGTGAATTAGTACTTTTCTCACTTAGGAATAATATGAATAGTGGTATGTGATTAGGACCTAGAAATGTGCCCAAAGTGCATGATTTAGTGTCTACATTTTCCCCACTTTATGTTGTTGAGTGAATAATCATTAACATAAATTAGATAGAATATGTGTACTTGATAACCATGAAGATTGATGGTGAAATCATGACAAGGAGACAAGAAAAACCATGAAGTGATAAAAATGAAGCGTGAAATCTAAAGAAGAGGAAGTGACCCTAGGGGTGAAAGTGTATGAGTGTATTATGTCATGTTGTACTTTTTTTTATGTTGTTTGATGCTTTGCTGGTGTGACTACTGCTTCCCATAAGGACGGACATGTAAAAGAGAAGAGAAAAAGAGTAGTCAAAGACGTGTATGTGAAAAATTAGATCCAAATATGTAAAAAACATGTAAAAGTGTGTAAAATACAAAAAAAACATGTGCACTGAATCATGATCGGTGAAGAGTGTAGAAAGGATCCTAAAAAATTTGTAGAAGGAAGATTTTTGGGCTATCTCATGCTAAGAATGATTTTTGGGTGATCTCACGCCAAGTGTGAGTTTTTGGGTGATGTCACGTGATCCGAAAATAATCGATTATTATGACTGATCTCGGACCCTTATATGCTTTAAATATTTGCCGATAATTTACTCCTTTTAAGTAATCAATTTAAAATAGTGCAAGACAAAAATGACAATTGCACACAGATTGATTACGGAGTTCGGCAATTGCCTACGTCTCCGGGTTCATGATCGAACCGTTCCACTAGTCAAAACTTGTAAGTTACAATAGTACTTTCACAAGAAAACCTAATGGAATTTTACTTGCCTACCAGTACACCAGTTCTTCGGACGACAAGGGTGAAAAATAGCACCCGACTTCCACCTTCCTGGCGTACAATCTCCTTCGGCTGTGATCGGCCTTCCCGACGCAAACAATGCGAAGCTAGCACTCCGGTCGACAATCCAGGATTTACAAGTAATTGGTGTGGCGCTATGGGCCGACTAGGTAGTTTGAATAACTCCTAGCCACAAATATTTCATTTATTATTGCCTAACAAATAATAGGTCAATAATATAAAAATATACAATGCCTAAATAATTTAGGTCTTCACACAACAATTTCTCATTCTCCTCTTGGCTCGGACTTCGCCTCCAGCGCTCTAGGAATGAGCTTCTCTCCGAGTTTGTGTGTCATGTGTCACCAGTGTGTCCACAACAAGCTTAACAAATAATAAGCTCGTGTTGTGTGTTTTTTACAATACAAATGGGTTCCCTATTTATACATTTTTAGGGCCCAAAAATAATGCACTCCATATAATCCTTAGGCTAATATTAGCCTAGCCCGTACATATAAATTGGGATAAAATATTTCCCACTTGGGCGGTTTGCATATAATATGGGATTAATTCCCACTTTAGCCGCATTTGGATATTTAATGGGATAAAATCCCATATAAAATGGATTGCATGTTTAATGAGGGATAAGAATCCCATGGTGGCGGATCCGCATTTGTATAGGCTCCCACATTATTGGCGGTGGAGAATAATGTATAAGGCTTTAAAGCCTTTTCCACGCGCATAGTGGTCAAAAGACCATGTTAGGATAAACCGCCCCCAACAACCGCTTCACCACCTTCCACGTGGTTAATGCCTATGCATTTGACTTTGGCGGTTTTACTAATGCGGTTTATACTAATGTATTTAAAACATTATATATATATATATATATATATATATATTTATATAAAGTGTATGCGTTTTGAAAACCTTACAAAATAATATTATTTCGACCCATACAATGGTGGAATAGAAATAATCCTCGTAGTCCACTTGTTGTCTCCCGATAGGAAAATCGAGTGAATTTGACGAGTGTTGGCAAGCCACGTGTCACAAAGTGCGATTGGTCCAAATATTGACCGATTGACCGAGTTGACTTTCCCGTGATGAACTTTGACCGAACATATCTAGAGCTCCCGATGTCCGTTTGTTGCGTTCTCACAGTCATTGGAAAGCTCTCAAGATGATCTTCTACTGACCGACACCATTTAGAGATGTTTAGGGAACTTTTGAAAATGATCCCTGATCATCACGCCACGACGGAAGAAGTGTAGGGAGAAAGTTCTAGTGTTATTCTCCAACCTTTGATTGTTTCCCGATGATTTATACACCATTGCAAATGGTGTGATATCTTTTGTTCAAATCTGATTTTTTTATCCAACGTGAAAAATACAAAAATGAGAAAATATGCATGTTAATTGTTGTAGGAATGTTCCCGCACTCTAAAAGATACTCTATAAATTGTTGTTAACCATGTTAATCGAGGAAAATGTTGTAATTGGCCCCTAGTCATAAGTACCTAGGAAGGGTCAAGGGTGCCCATGAACTCATGTCTATGTCCAGGCACCGGCATCTATGATATCTTTGAAGACCCAAGTCAAATTCTAGGTCATTTCTAAAATACTTTGTGATGTCTTGGTATTGAACTATTATGTACTTTGATCGTATATCGTTATATGGGGTCTTGATTCACCTAATGATGCCCCCTAGTTTGGGTTGCATGCGACATCAATAGAAGAGTGTGGCCCAAAGGAGGATTGATCATTGAAGCGTAATTGATACCATGTAGGGGAATGTGCTTTATAGACACCAAGGCATACGCGAGAAAAGTGACTGGAAAAAGTGTTAGTGCAAACAAGAAAAATATGCATATAGGAGACAAAGTGTAATCTAAAAATCAAGAAAACAATGTAGACAACCAAAAGTGGGTTTCAAACATGGGACATTTCTCATAATGTTGCAATACAAATAATGAGGTGGAAAAAACATATAGCTTACACACAAGACAAAGTCAAATCCTGCAAAACAATGGAAAATAATAACAAGCAATAACAAACAAAGTAAAAATAACCATGGTGGAAAATAGACCTACAAAACAAATTTTGCACATAAAGCACCCATTGGAATGTTAGAAAGATTGAAAGTGTGTCAAAGTGTGTAAGGTCTGATATAAAGTAGTGTGCTAGTAAGAATAAGAAGTAGTATAAAACAAAACAATAACACCTGATATGTGTACAAATGTAGATGCCCCCAGGAGCCGTTGTGGGACTAGTAAGAGGTACAATGCCAAGAATCCATGTTGTGTGTAATGATATGTGTAAAGGATGCATTCACAACTATAAGGAAAGTGAACACACATGCATGTATAGAAAGAAAATGACATACAAAATATTTTTCTAGCATGTGTAACAAAGTGTGCATATAAGCATAAGAAAACAAGAGTAAATGCAACCAAGATATGCAATATGATGTGAATGTGAGTGGAATGGAATTCAAAGTAAGTGTGATAGGAGCAGTGTGCCCCCAGATTGAGTGTGGATGAGTATGCATGAGATGATTTTCATTTTTAAAAGACCCCTCACCAATCGAGAATGATCCGTAGAAAAAAAGTGTGTCATCAAGAAATGGTTTGATTTGTGTGCTAGAAATATAGATTGATGAAGCATATAGTGTAATGAGTGAGTATGGTGAGTTTCATTTTATATTTATACCCTCAACAGTCAAGTATGAACCGTGGAACTAGATTCCATCATTAGGAAATAAGTGCAATGTGTGATACTAGATGTGAGAAAGATATATCATGAATGTATAGCACACAAAGTGTGTACAAAGGGTGATATGAGCTCCTAGGAAGAGATGTCATGAATACACAAAGTGTAAGATGTGTATAAATGTGAAGTTCATGTATGTAGTATGCCCTCAATAGTCAAGTGTGAACCTAAGCACGAAAGTGTGTTATAGGGTAATTACGATACAAGTGTATCAAGATGTGTAAGATATGTGTGAAAGACTAAATGTAAAGTGTAGAGTGAACAAGTAGAAATGCGGGACGCCTTTGATTATGCTAGGAGGGGGGGAGGGTAATCATAATTCCCCTAAGTGTATGATGATGAGTGAGTTATCCGATGAAATTAAATGAGGAGGGTCCTCCCCCAACACTTTTGGAGATAAAGGCATGTGACCATGATCCGAGATTGGTAATATATGAGACTTATGGTGCAATGGTGAGTGAGATCTATGTGCATGAGACCGATGCACGTGTGATGAAAACTATATGAAGTAGACCATGGAGGTGATGAAAACCTATGCAAAGGAGAGAACAAAGGTGATGAACACATATGTGAAGGAGAGTGTGGATTTGATGAACACCTATGTGAAGTTAACCGAGGATTTGATTTATGCCTATGTGAAGGATTTGTCTGAGTGGTGGACCTAGACTGATGAGATGGACTAGTAGACCGATGAGACCGAATAGGTCGTGTGTGAACATGTGAGCTAGGAGTAGATTGTGCATTAGAATTGAGAGGTCGCGGGACCTAGATGTTATAACAAGTGCAATGGAAACCTCAAAATGATGTTACTGACCACTTTGTGTGCATGGTGGAACATAGTTAATAGTAATGACCTTCTTGTTGTGAATGAACTTTAGACATAAGTGATTCATGGAAATGATAGTGTGAGTAGCATGAGGCCAGGAAATACCTAAGAACATGTCACACCCTTTGATTGAAGGCACCATGAGAAATGGCACAAGCATGGTAAGAGGACCAAAAGTGACTAGAATCTTGACATAAGTGTAAGATTTCGGCAATAGATATAAAATTTGTGAGAGAAAAATTGATAGAAACAAGAAGAGCGTAATAAAACACACATACGTAAAAGATGATGTGCTGATGAAAGTATTGTTAATAGCATAAGATCCAATAGATTCATTGATATGTAATGTGTCAAAAGAGAATGTACCATGATAGTCATGATTAGAGAAAGTAATGATTGGTGAAGATGCGTGCTGCGCTTGAGCAACTAGAAAATAAAGAGCCTCCAATGAAGGAGGAGGTACAACACGATATGTATGATTAGCTGAAGAATTATCCATTTGTTTTTCATGCTTAGGAAGAGGATTGTTGAAGATCTTGAGCTTGATATTTTCATTAACCAACATAGATGACGTAGGCTCAAGAAGCTCAATTGAATTATTATCGATAAGATCTTGACTAAGATTATGAAGTTTGAAGCATTGATCTTTAGAATTCCCAATGCATTGATGATAATCACATCTAAAATTTTCATTGTAATTATGACCTTTTGGATGAGATGGTTCCAAATTGAGTGGAGGAAGCATAATAACATTGATTTTAACCATTGTGGTGTTTCACCTAATTCTTAGATCATTTCTTTGAAGCGTTGACAAAACAGATAGGGTAACGGGCATAGGAGGAATACTTGTTCAAATGTTGGTTGATGGGTTATTGCACGTGTATGACTTCTAGATCCACAGCTGATCATGAGAGCTTCCTTTTGGCTAGGAGGAACTACCTGTAATGCAAAGCAAGACCACAAGAAGGAATTAAATAATATGGGGCAAAGTGAACTGCCTAGCGTATGCTAGATTCGAGAAGTGTGATACTTCCTAGATGGTTGTTAGTCCACTATTTTAAACAATTTAATGTTGTAAACAAAGTAAATCCTATTGTAGTTTGAAATGATTTAGGTATCTCACTTAAAAACACAATAAGAAATAGATCTAATCTAACAGGCTAAGCTAGAATAGAATCCAAAGGTCAAATGATTGGTTACGGATTCTCGAGTTTTATGCAGAGGTCACGAGATAGATCACAGGTGAATGAGGGTAAGATGAAATTTGGTGGGTAGGTATCTATTCTAGGCTATGTGGGAAAATACAGAGACCGGTGTCGGTCAGGGGTGACCGACGGTGGTTAGGTGTAACCGGTGCGATTACTGTGAGATCTGGAAATATCACAAAATAAGTTGTGGTCTCCTTTGTGATTACACAAAGGAATTTGGTGGGTCGAGATGAGATATTGGGTGACCTGGAGTAGGATTTGGTGATTTTTAATGGGTATATAGAGGTGAAAATGTCGAGAGAAGGTCAATAGGGGCAAAGTAAACAATAGATGATAAAATGATGATGAAATGAAATAAACCAAGAAAGTATGATGTTATACTTACTTGGATTTTGGTCCTAAATGCCTGTGTGTGAGGGATGGAGGTGTTGATGAGGGGTTTGAAGGCTGCAAGTGATCACCAACTAAAAAAATCTTCTACATGGGCTGCATGTACACTCCTCTTTGCTTGGATGGATCAGATCATGGTTGGGATGGCTATGCAGGAGAAGATGCTCAATCTCCTTCCTTGCATGTGGGTTTTTGCTAGAATTTGCTCTCTGAAGATGCGTTATCTCTTTGAGATGTGTTATTTCTCATCAACCTTCTCTCAATGTTTTCCAACCTTGAGAATAAGGTAGTTTAGGGGTTAAAAGGGGTAACCGATGGCGGTCCGGCTTAACCGGTGATGGTTAGGGGTAACCGACGTCGGTCAAGGCGGGATTTCCTAGGTTTACTAAACTAGGGAGATCCTCCTGATTTCCTTGGATCTCATGCCGTTATCCCACATATTAGACTGGGAGCTTCTTGTGAGCATGCGGGGATGTGGTTAGAGGGAATGTAGGCATTGATTTTTAGGGTTTGGGTAAGTCTTAGTTAGTTATGGAAACTTACTAAGAATAGGTCTTAGGTTGAGTTGGTTTGATGAGGTGTCTAAGTGAAGTGTATGTGTGGATATTATTTAAATTAAGATATTTAAATAATAAATATGGTGAGGATAATGAATTAATTTAATTAGATTAATTAAATTAATATTATCAAAGTGAAGGGGGTCATGGCTAGGTAAATGTAATAAAGGGTGCTTATTTGTTGAGGGACCAAATTGGAGTGTGACCTAATTTTAGTGTCTACATGTGGAAATAGAAGATGTGGAGCAATAGGAAATTTTGTAAATGTATGCTTTAGAGGCTGTCATTGAAGCTTCTCAAGAGTAATGACAACATTAACCATTTATTTGGCTTCAATAGGCTTAGTAGAGGGCTTGAAAGTTGATTTACTTTGAAATTACGTAGAAGATGAAGCCTACTCATGATACTTAAGCTTACCCATGGATAATAGTTTACTTTCACGTAGCTTAAGAGTATGACATAAATGATCAAATGAAGGATATGTCTCAAAGATGACACTCTCTTGTAGAGGTGATAATAGAATTTGTACGAATAAATCTTGAATCTTAGATTCATGAGTACATTAGACATCTTAGCTAATTTATTCTTATATCGCAAGACATAATCTACTAGATGCTCATTGGATCCTTATTTGATTTGCGTGAGTTGAGCATTGGATATCTTAGCACCAATATTTATAGATGAATGAGTGATAAAAACATCAACTAAATGTGTAAAATATGTTACCGAGTGGACATGTATATTGTAGAACCAATGCAGTTCATAATTGTGAAGACTTCTAGGAAAGAGATTTGTAAGGAAGGTGTGATCATCTTTATAATCTAGACATGCTACATGAAATTATCATAGATGCTCTTGAGGATCACCATGGCCATTGAAATTGGGCAGCTTGGGAGTGATGAAATTTGGAGGAAGTGCATAAGTGGAAATGGTGAGTGCAAAAGGAGTATGAAGTAGTAATGTGGAATTCAAAGATGGAAATGAATGAGAAGTAGCTTGTTCAGATTGATGATTTAAACTTGAAGATCCTGGTAAAAGAAGCTAGATCTTGAGTTCTAGTGGAAGAGACTTGTCACATGTGAGAAATAAGAGGTGGAGTGAAGTGATTGGTGGGAGTAGGAATAGAGACGGGAATAGTAGAAGTAGGTGGAAGAGTGAAAGCGCAAGTGGGTTAGTAGCAATAGGAATGGAAGTGGGGATGGATGTAGGAACATTAAGCTCCGCAAGATTGGTGTCCTCCTCACGAACATCTAATAAAAGTAAATCTAGGTCCCGGTGATTTTCAACAAAGATGATCATTGAGCTCTTGAAGATGGGCTTTAGTAAATTCGCCATAAGATTGAGCCATAATAAAAAGATGATAAAATACCTAGAAGCAAGGTGGGTTCAAACATTACGTTCACCAAATGATTTAACAAAAATATGTTTTTGTAAAACCTTATATTGCAAAAGTAGTTAATAAATAAATTAATGAAGTACATATCTGACCTAAGCAATAAACAAATGAAAACTTGGAACCCTAATTGAAATAGATGGAATAAGATACTTAGCTGATTTCACAATATATCCTAATTGTTGGATGAAGAACTAATGAATATGAGGAGGGAAGTGTTGCATCCAAGCCAAGAATATTGTGCGACCATAGAATATTCTTAAACTAGGGCACCTGACCATTATGGACCACTATTGGGTGCCCATGACTACTCATAACCTCATAAAATGATATTTATAATGTTTATTCTATGGCGTTGTCCTTCGTTGTTGATCACCGTATGTCCACTAAGCATGAAATATTCACATGTAACTTGCAAAGAGAAAAATCACCTATAAAACCCCAAAACATATCAAATCCTAAAAAGAAAAAGATGCAAATGGGGAGTCAGATTGACCCTGGTAGTCACTTGACTGAGTCAACTTACGATCTAGGCACTGCACTACATTTTAGACTCCATGTAGTTCTCTATGTGCGTGTAGAATCATGTCGTAGGTAGATCTTGTGCCGACGCACTTTAATATCAAGTAATAGTTAGATGTATAAGATGTAAATAGATGTATGCATAGAAAAAGGAACTTCCACTCCTATGAATTGTATGTAGAAGAATGCACTCCCTTTTCCCTTTTTGAATCAAAATGGATGCTTTGATGCTCTTAGAATGCTCCATGATGAAACCTTAGGTGGTGATAGTAAATTATTAGTGTTTGGTCCCTTCCTATGGTTATATAAGACTGATAGTATGCTTACAATAGATTGTTTCTTCGTCTTTGGTCCCTTACTATGGTTATATAGCTTTGTACTTATATGATTCCCTTGTTTGAATTTCATAATTAACCACAAAAAGGATGACCCATAATAAATCAAGATACCCAATGGCTAGAAGAGTCCCAAAATAAACAAGAAATATATAAAGAGGTTAGGGGTTCCTAGAGGGGACGAGGGTGCTTGGGCATTGGAATCTTGGTTGGGTGTTGATGTCAGATTCGAAAAGATGAAGCATCAAAATTCATACTAGAAAATAGGGTGTGTAAGACTAAGAAGGAAACCAGAAAGAAAGGAAAGAAAGCGAAAGAAAATGGTCAATTAGTACTTTTCTCACTTAGGAATCATATGAATAGTGATATGTGATCAGGACCTAGAAATGCACCCAAAATAAATGATTCAGTGTATACAACATAGAGGCCGAGGTCGTGGCATATATTGAGTGGCAAAGCTTCTAGTTCTAGAGCTCTCGCTATTGTATATAGTGATAGTGATGATGATGTATGATGTATTTTATATGATTTATTGATGCATGGGGCATGCCCCCAACAATTATATTTTACACTTATGATTTTTGATGATATATATATATATATATATATATATATATATATATATATATATATTGTGTGTGTTATTGATGTGCATTGGTATATGATGTGATGATTGAGATGTGTGTAGTGTGTAAGTGGATAGATTATATAGATATTGTTGAAATGGTTGTTTTAATTTTAAATTCACGATGATGTGGAAGTAAATAGAGAAATAATGTTAATATGGGATTAATAGGTGAATAAGAATGAAGAACATATTATGTGATAGAAAAGATGTATGTGATGTAAAATAAATGTGAAAGAGTAATGTTAATGAGAATGGAGTAATGATGTGGTGGTATGCGTATGATGAGGATGAAAGGGGGGAAGAAGAGCGATTGCCCCCTAGTGTGAAAATTGGGTTCATTTATAAATTACCCCTCAACAGTCAAGAATGAACCACATAAAAAAAGTGTGTCATCGGGAAATGGGTTTGTAAATGTGCGATATAAAAATATAGCATGAAGTATGGAATGTGAGGAATGAAGGGAAATTTTTATGCATTCAGTATTCCCTCAAAATTCAAGTGTGAACTATAGAATGAGAGTACGTCATAGGGTAATGATGGAAATTGGATATCATCCACTAGAGATTAAGTGATCCATAAGGCATAGATGAAGAATGTGAAGCAATAATAGTGTGATAATAGGTGCCAAATTGTACACTAGATGGAATGGGACCAAGAATAGAATATGAGGTAGGAAGAAGTGTGGAAGAAAGAGGCTTAGGATGCTAATGAGGAAATCTAGCAATTTGTGCATAATGAGATGATGTAACTATAGGTGGAGTGGATTAAGGACATGACCTTAAGAGGTAGATGAATGACAACTTTAGATGGAGGTGAAGGAGATAATGAATAGAGGTGGAAGCACGCTTATGCGGGATAGGAGAAAAAGAACGCTCACAAGAGGGTGAGTGGAAAGAAATGACACCTTTGTCTTCTAATTGCTGCAAGCGATCATGGAGAACATAACATTCATTATCATGATGGCCATTAATGCAATAGAAATTGCAGAAAGGACATCACATTGGTGTTACAAGCGATGAGGTGGATGATGCTCATTAGAAGGTAACTTGATTAATTTTTTTCAAGTAAAGCATGTAAGACATCATGAGGTTTTTCATTATGTGATAATTGCAATGGCTCCAGTAGGAGGTAGTGAAGACTTAGGTGTGTGCCAACATGGTGGAGGAGAATAATGACTGACATAAAGGAGAAGATGGTGACCACTTTGAGTAAGCTTGATGGATGGAAGAGGAGAAGAAGTAGTAGACGCATAAGTAGAATAATTTGTAGAATAAGTGGAAGGGTTGATATAACATGTGTAGAAATTAAATTTTTTTCTAAATCAATAACTTTGTAACATAAGATTGTAAAAGATTCACATGTATCATATAAAAAAATCTTTCAATGTAGGAACTAAGTAAAGACAAAAGATAAATTTCTTTTCTAAATCAATGGGATGAAATAATAATTGATGCATACAAGAATTAAAATGTAAAATGTAATCTAGAATTGGCTCTTTATTTCCTTGATGCAAAGTAGGAAAGCATTCATAAGTGACTCTAGGACCATTGTTAGAAATAAATTTCCTAATAAAAACATCCTCCATATCATAATAAGTGCTAATTGACCCATAAGGCAAGTGAGTGTACCATTGAAGAGCATGATCAACAAGACTATGACAGAATGATTTGAGTAATAAGTGATCATTAGAATAAGCAAACATGGAAACTCGATAATGCTTAAGATGTAGATAAGGATTGTTAGTGCCATCAAAACATGAGAAATTAGGCATGATGAATTCCTTTGGAAAAGTAAAATTGTGAATCTTTTTAGGAATGGGATTTTCATGCAAAGAATTATTGTCAATGGAAGCATAGTAGGCTTTACTTTCAAGAGTAAGAGTATGAACTTGAGATTGCAACGTGCCAAAAATATGCATGAGAGATAAGATATCATGTGAAGGAATGGTAGGTGAAGTAAGAGGTATATTGAGAGGTTGGATCTTTCCATTGTGAGTGATCATGGGAATGTGAGAAGAAGGAGTGGATGTGGAAGGATGAGAAGAACATGAAGGATCTATGGGAATGCTAGATGTAGATTCAAAAGAAATAATAAGAGGTGTACTAGTGGGAATAGTAGAATCATCATGAATAACATCTGTAGAAGAAGAAGAAAGAGGTGGAAGAGGAGGAGAGGAACATTGAATATTTATAGAAATGCTAGAAGTAGAATTAGAATATATGATAAGAGGTGTAGAATCATCATGAGTAACAACTTCAAAGAGAGAAGAAAGAGGAGTAGTAAATTCACATTCAATAGTCATAAGAGAAGTAGCATCATTACTAACATGTTCATGATCAGAAGCATAATCTACATCACTATCAGACATATTTTCACAAGAAAGTAGTTCATCAAGACTATCATCAACATAAAAAGAAGTGGTAGGAGAACTAATATCATATCTATCATTGCATTCATTAGAAACACTTGTAGAATTAGGAAGAGTAGGAGATACAACTTTGCATTCATCTTGACTACTAGTAGAAATAACATCATGCATATGTACATTTTCAACATTAGAAGTAGAAGTATTTGCACCCATAGTATCACAACCAAGAACATAATCAATCATAGAATTTCCAGTAATACTATTATTTGTTATAGGAGGAGTGGAAGAAGGTGTAACAACATGGGTGATAATAGTAAATCAAGGAAAACATTGAGTAAAGTTTTGATTAGGAGAGTGATGAACCAATAATGCTCTGTATTAATTCATATCACAGGATTGCATATATATAGGAATATGCATTCCTAAAAACAAGGAGGTTGTTCAACAACACTCCCACAAATCTCTCTCTCAACACCTAAATACGTGAGCTATTGAAACTCACCAAAACTAATATTGTTATATGAGTTGTTTAATAAACAACTCATATTAACATTTACATTACACACATATATTTACCTCTAAGTAAATATTAAATCATAAATATTAATGGAGCACTAAATGATAGATTTCCTAACATTCCCCCCCTTAGTGCGAACATGGGGAAGAGTAATTGCACTTCCTTCTGCGCAGCGTGCTCATGATCTAGATGGTTTTTTCCGGACAGCCAACAACCTCAATACGGATGGTTTTATAGGACAACCAATAACCTCAACATGGATGGTTTTACAGGACAACCAATAACCTCAACATGGATGGTTTTACAGGACAACCAACAACCTCAATATCATGATGTTGCTTTTCTTTTGTGCTTTCATCTGTCCAATATGCTTTTCCATTAGGGAATTGTTGTCAAAATTTCACCTCCCAGGTAATTTTGATAACATGCATCAGAATATTCAAGTCCCAGGCACATTGATTGATTCAGAGCAAACATCATGTTTCTGAGGTTCTCTCAGATATTTTTCTAACTCTCCTGTCCAGGAAGGAAGGAGCAAGCTCTGAGAAAATGCGGGAAAAGGTTGCAGAAGGCAAGAAGGTTGATCCAGAAAAAATGGTGAAAATCGGCTAAGTCCTAGTCCTAGGAGCAATTGGGACAGTTGGGACAAAAAGGCCCGAACCGCCGAACCGGGTGAAAAGGGTCGAGTCAGTCCGAAACAAAGTGGGACAGATGGAACAAAAATACCCGAACAGCCGTGCCAGACCGGCCGAAATGAGCACAAAGGGCCCAAAATCAAATGGGACATCCGGGGACAAATGGAGGTGAAACGCGAAGGAGCCGAAGGGGCCGAGGACCAATGAGAAATCGCCACGTGCCACAAAGAGAAAAGTCAAAAAGTCAAGGGGTGAGTTTTTGAGCACCGATCCGAACCAATGGGATAGTGCCACGTGTCCCGGCTAGGGCCCACAAGGAAAATTCAAAAGACAGCCTTCTTACGAAAGGTAGAGGAGAGAGAATTGTGTGACCAATCGAGCCCGCCACGTGTCGCCTAGGTGGCGAAGCGGGGAAAATATTTGAAATCTGTCTTGGTCTGCATTAGCCCTAAATCTTCGGGGATCGCCATATCTTTTGATCGAGCTTGGATTTCCACGTTCTTTATATCAACGGAAATCTGTTGAGATGCTCTACATGATTCTCGGGATCAACCTCGAGTTTTGGTGCGATCAAGAGAGAAAATCGAGAAACGGCTCGACGCGTGTGTGCGCGCCGAGAAGTGACATTTCGTGCCGCCAAATTAATGCGAATGGGTCGCATTCTCCTCCAAATCGGTCAAAGATGGCAGGGTATGGGTTGGTAAGGTATCCTATGCCATTTTAATGCATTGGCATTCAATGAGGAATGGGCTTACACGTTTTCCCACGTTTCTGTCCCCTGGGCTCGACCCATGCAATGTAAAAGCCAGATTTGGCTCATTTTAAAAAAAGTTTGTTCATTCTTTCTGCTCTGCCCTCCCTTCTTTTCTTCTCTAGGGTTGAAAATGGAGTTCGAACCTCCTCCCTTGCTCTGTAATGGCATTTTTGCCTTTTACTAATGGAATGATGTTCTGTGCAAACTTCTGGAGCAACAAAACGTGTTTTGTGATGCATCTGTCCATCCTTCCTCGTTTTTGCTTGTTCTCTTCTTGCCTCTCTTCATTGCAGTATTTGTGCATGTTTGAATGTTCATTGCAGGTCTGGAGTGTGTTCATGGAGTTTTGGGACATTTCTCGTGTGAAATCTATCCTTGGGCCTCGTGATGCATCTGTCCATCCTCCCATTGCTCACCTCTCTTTGTCCCATGGCGTTTTGATAGATGTCCAACATCCTCCTTCTCTCGGTGTATCACCGTTTTAGTGTAGGATTTTGTTGTTTTCCCTTCTCTCTCTCTCTCTCTCTGTCTCCTTGGCATGGTTAGATTAGGATTAGATTAGCTTGCTCTTGCACTGGAATAGCTTGTGGCGAGTAGTTTAGGAGCAGGAACCAGCCTTCTCTGGAGATTCCTCTCTCGGTTTCACAAGTCCCACGCTGGAGAGAGGTTTCCATGTTGTGCAATCACACCGGATGCCCGAACATCAACCTAGAAGCTCGATGTGCGTCAGGGGTCTTTGTGATTTTGCATCAACAGAATTATGTAGGAAATACCGCTCACTGATTACAAATATGAAAAGAGAAAATGGAACATTGAGACCATGTTCCCCCCCTCAATGTGAACATTTCACTTATTCAAGCCATAACAGGAACACTGAGAAAAATTATGCTGCACACAACTGAAATCAACTGCAACTTTGAAAAGAAAACAAACTCACACACACACAATCACCACAGCTTCGTGCGGCCCCGTCGTTGGTGACTGACGAGAGGTCGCTGAATGACCTCCAGCCTCCTGTGCCTCCATCCTCCAGTGGATGCATTATTTTTAGAAGAGAAAGTCTTCTTCACTATCTTGAGCAATAACTTCTCTATCATGTGAATGGTTGGATCCTGCTTCCCAATCACTTTCTTCTTCTCTATTTTCAGAAATAAAAGCTTTATTATTCAATTTACCATCCAACAGATCCCTAGCTCGTTGTTTACAAAACATTATTCCATGTCCAGACACATTACAATAGTGACAAATAAGCCTTTTCTTTGGATCCTGGGAGGTTGAACCTTGCTTGAAAGAATGACTGTATCTCTTTTTACCATGTGTTCCATATAATGCTTTTTCTTCTGTTTCAATTTTATTTGTTCTATTTTCATCCTCTATCAAAGAAGAAATCAAGTCTTCCAGACTTGGATTGATTTTGCTCAAAGTGAAGACCATATTAGAATAGCTAGGAGGCATGCTATTAAGTAAAACTGCTTTTGCATCATCGTCGGGAACATCTACTTTACCATTAACATAGACCAAAATACTAAAAACTTGAACACGGATTAAGTTATAAAAACTTATAACCATGAGGACTATATAATGAATAAAGACAAACGATACACCTTTGACTGCTTACTATACTAAAAACAATACTAAAAAAACAGTGTGCTTACTATTGACTGCAACATCGATCTTGATGTGATGTGAAGCATCCAATGTAGAATTCTTGAACAGCTGTCCAGTGCAATTCAATAGATGGATGTACATGCAACGAACGGTTTGAGTTCACTATAGAATGCAAATTATGCCAGTGGAGCCGGAGAGGACTGTTTTTCTGAGTGTAGATCAGTCTGACAAGAGGAGATCACCTCTAATGCAAGTGTCCAAGTATTTATCATCCCTCAGAGGATGGAAATGAGTATCTCCGACATGATTATGCATATACGTGGAGCACTTCCATGGTTGCGAAGATGTAGTGATCACTGAGACAGGTCTGCAGAATGTCAAGATGCGTACAGAGGTTGACACTGTTGAGTCCGAGCAATTTGGAGATCAATGCAAAGTGTACAGATCCAAATGGATGTAGGGAGAATGCGGATACAATAAAGAATGTTAGCAGATCTTTGAAAACCGAATCCCACTTACACAGCTGCATGCGCGATTATGATACTGGTGTAGGCTTGAATGCCAAGAGGTGCGGTAGGGAGACACCATGAAATGCTAAGACCAAAAACAAAACTTGGAATAATACGTGGAAGGCTACAGCTCTTGATGCACGTGTAATGAAGGAAATCTGACACAATTCCTCCTTGACAGCTTTATTGAAACGTGGGGTTTGAGGGTCGATAGGATCTGACCAGTAGTGGAGCAGATGTAAAGAGAGTGGGAGCGTGGCGTCAGAAACACAAGCCTCAAAATAATACGCACAGTCCTGTAATTTTCTCCCAAGCCGATCAGGGCGCTTCTTAGATGCCAGGCACAGTCAGTTTACTCGAGCTGCGTATGATTTTTCCACCAATCTGCAGGTGTCAGATCTTTGATAGATTGCGCAGATCTATCAATACACAATGTGAATACATCACACTCAGCCACGTTTTTATTTCAATATTCAATATAGCTATAAAACTACTAATCTACTCAAACAGCTACGCCAATATATCTCCTCTCTCATGCTTGGACTACGAACACGCCAAGGTGCATGCAGATCTACAGTCAAATTGCAGATGGAGATATTTACAAATCGCCAGTTGTAGACATCACGCAAATGATAAGGATCAAGCATTCTTTATTGCACATGATAAGGATCAATATCAGCACCCTTGCAAACAATTTATTGTTCCATTACACAAACCAAAGCTCGATACCAAATGATGAACCAATAATGCTTTGTATTAATTCATATCACACGATTGCATATATATAGGAATATGCATTCCTAAAAACAAGGAGGTTGTTCAACAACACTCCCACAAATCTCTCTTCCAACACCTAAATACGTGAGCTATTGAAACTCACCAAAACTAATATTGTTATATGAGTTGTTTAATAAACAACTCATATTAACATTTACATTACACACATATATTTACCTCTAAGTAAATATTAAATCATAAATATTAATGGAGCACTAAATGATAGATTTCCTAACGTGAGAGACTATGCAAATTATAGAGTTGTGGAAGTTAGAAAGATGGGATTTTGGAAATCAAGAAGTGGTTGGAAGAAGTAAGCATCACATTGAGGATTTTGGTAAAGGTAATACAATTTATCTTGTACATTAGCATCATCAAGAATATGGTTCAAGCATGTATCATCCATATGGTGTTGAGGAGATGGGGACCTCTTCAGAGCCATGAGGGTTTTGGGGATCCTAGGGCAAGAAGTTCGAAGAAAAGTGGGTTCACCAAATTATTTAATAAAATTTGAATTAAATATAATTAGAGTAACATATATGATGAAATACAATAGATATAAAGATGTTAAGAACTCAAACAATGCAATACTATAAGTGAATGGAAGAGAGATATGACTTAGTTGAATCTTACGCAATCCGAACTAATCTCGGTGATACAAAGTGTTCAACATGGTTGGAACTACGTTGCAACTTTCCTCTATAAAATCAGGTTCTTGAGAATAATGTCGAAATAGAAAATGGTGCTGAGACGAGAGGCACGAGTGCTAGTGACTATTCCAGGCGTTGGTGACTACGCAAAGGGCCAAAATATCCTTTTGTGTATCACTAGGGTTTTATTATCACTCCCTATTGATCATTGTATATTCACACTTGGATCACTAAGGGTACCTGTAACCTGTAACACAAACCCTAGCTACCTGCACAAGCTCAAAAACACATCAAATTGGAATGAAAATTTAATATGTGAAGTCAGACTAACCCCGATGGTCACCCGATGAGTGAACTTATGACCGATCATTGCACTACATTCCAAACTCCATGTAGTTCTTTGTGCTTATGTGTGTAATTGTGTCCTTAGGTTTCCCTCACGCTAATGATGCCAAGATAGCGGGCTATGGATAGATAAAATGCAAATGTGTGATATGGAATTGAGCACTTCCCCTTCCTATGTAGTGTATGTAGCCCAAAAATGTAGTCCCTTGCAATGGTAGTGATAGTATGTAGATGAGATTTCCCCTTAGAATTTCCAGCCAGTATAATAGAGTGTATATTGTGTATATATATGGATCTCTTGTTTGAATTTCGACACTAATGACCCAAAAGGACGACTATGAGCTAGGGATAGGGAAAAGAAAACTAAAAAGGCCAACTAAAAATGTCAAAATAAGTGAAAAGAAAAAAGAGGACATGAACACCTAGAATGAAAAACAACACTTGGGTGCTACTCTTGTCTAAAAATGGTGTTAATGTCTAGGGAAAATGATGACAATCTGTGAAAATACTTACATACAGGATCCATGTTACCCAACCAGAACTAGGTACAAAAATGACATATGAGAGAGAGGAATTCAATAGAAACAATGTCATCAGTGAATAATTTTTCTTACTTAAGATCCATGATTATAACAACATAATTGACAATATAGTAAAATAGTAGTATGTGCATTATTTTGTGTCTACGGTACAACAACAAAACAAGTTTCTACAATGAGAGGTTATCATCCATTACATGAAGAAATTTGAATTGGTAATAGAATACATAATCCATCTCCTCCCACATGAGTTGCTAAAATAAATACAAGATCAAGTAGACATAGAGGAGGAGAACATTTTATAATCTTTTGGATTGGAACTCAAACAATTAAAACTAAAGAAAAAGAAAATTATGAAAGACAAAAACTACATTGAGGAGATATAATATCTGATTGGGGTTAACCGAGATGGGGCAAGAAAAAATAAAGAAGAATACTAAAAGAGATAAGAAAAAATAAGTATAAGGAGGATGAAAAGAAGAAAAAGAATAAGAAAATAAAAATGAAGAAGACAAAAAGAAGGAAGAAGAGAAAAGAGAAAGGAAGAAGAAGAGAGGAAGAAATAAGAAGAGAAGAAGAATAAAGAAGAAAAAAGAGAGGAAGAAAGAGGAAGAGAAGAAAAAGAAAGAAGAAGAAGAAGAGTGGAAAAATAAGAAGAGAGGAAGAAGAAGGAAGAAGAAGAGAGGAAGAAAGAAGAAGAGAAGAAGAGAAGATGAAGAAAGAAGAAGAGGGTAAGAAAGAAGAATGGAAGAAGAAGAAAGAAGAAGAGATAAAAAAGGAAGAAGATAAGTAGAGGACAAGAAAAAGGCATAGGAGAAGAAAAAGGAAGAATAAGATAGAAAAAATAAAGAAGCATAATAGAAACAGAAATAAAAGGAAGATAAGGAAAAATGTAGGAGGAAACGCAAATTACAACCCCAAATACAATCAAGTAGCCCATGGTATAGTGTCAACTCACTCTCCACGGGATTCCCAGCTAAGATCAAACAAACACTTCAATAAAGAAGATAACATTAGACAATACAACTACAAAAGGGGGTAGTAGAGTGGACTCAAGAAGGTTACACTATACATTTTCATAAGCTCTTAGCCCTACAAAATCCACATGCAGCCAATTGCTAGATCAAAGTGCAAAACACGACTAGATATAAACGTGTATAGATATAGAGGAATAGATGAATAGAATAGTGGAATCCATCAAGAAAACAAAACCATGTATAAATATTGATTCTAGCCTTCCAATTGAAACATCAACCGAACAAGAAATGAAAGAAATGATCGCTGAAATTACCATAGTTCAGAAACCGAGAAAGCAAAACTCAAAGAAAAGATGGTACAATAATACAAGGAGAAAAGTATATAGCCTCAATCACTAGAAAATAAAAGGAGACAGAGAAGGATATGCAGACATCCCTTACCAAGTTGGAGGTAGAAGTTACCAATGTTTCAGTATACTATCCTTATTCCATGGGTTAGATAGGCTTAACTCAATAGGATAAGGTATAATTGGATAAAATGGAACAACAACTCAATAAGGAGTCTGCAATATTATGACATCACCATATATGTTGATGGTACCAAATGAAGGCAACTTGCATAACTCACGAACAATACCACAACAAACACTAAAAAGGGCGGAAAAGATCCAAGATATGTAAGAGTATAGCACTACGATGGACACAACCTTGGTGAAATGAAACAAGCTTTGGCAAGCTGCAAAGAAAAGTTACAACCAACTTCAAATAAACCATCCTCCCATCGATATTCTTCTCCTAGCTCAAGAGAATACATAGGTCTAGGTATGGAAACAAGAAATAAAAGAGCACTTAGATCAATGGTATTGATTTGAGAAAAATATCATTACTAAGTATGCAAAGTATATTCTACATGCCACCACCTAAGAGGAGACAAAGGGATAATTTTTTTGGGAATCCATCATGTCTTGTAAATCCATCTAGGCGAGTTGAGTGGGGTAATAATTTCTTATGCCGGACCTATAAGTTTATGGTAAGTTGATGCTTTAGTTTTCTAAAGTATAGTTGGGAAGATAAAGTATAGACACATTTCAAAATTTTGAATAGAAAATAGGGTTCTTCATCTTTTGGTTGTCTCAAGGGTGAGACAACATTTGAAGTCTGGGGATGATGTTGATCGGGTTCTTCATCAAATTTTGAAACAACCTGCGAAGTTAAGGAAACACTTGTGAGACATAAGAGAATCCGTGGATAAAAGAGGAAATCTCAAGACCTGAAGAAACCTGCAAAAGACCGAAAAATCTGCCAAACACTATGGAAATCTGAAGAAGTCTATCTAGAGCCACTATACGAAGAAGAGAAACAAAGGGTGATGTAAACCGACAAAGTCACAACCAAAAGAAGTGTCTTTCGGATAATTTTGTAAGAAGATGTATTTATTGTATGTAATCAAAATAATATGGTATGTAGAGCATGTAGAAGAGTGTGGCATATAGTGTGTGAAATGTGCAATATAAAAGAGAATATAAAGAGTATGTAATAGAAAAGAAGAGGAATATAGGAATAGTGTGTATGAGACTAATGCAATTTATCTTAAAATATGAATAAATATTGATGGTTGATGCAAAGTGTATAATTTTTTATGTTACCTTTCACTATTTATGTTCATATGTTTGAATTTGGTTTATATTCCCTTGCACATCCTTAACAAAAGGGTGAACTACTTAACCCTCACATTCATGTTGAGGCTTAAGATCAATGCCCATTGTCTTTTCTGCACACTTTTTCAAGACCTATACCACCTTTACATTGCAGACTAGATGTCGAGATCATAATATTGCATGTTTCTTCTTCCTTTGTGGAGTGGGCCAACTTTTAGTGCTCCTTTTTGTCCTTCCCAAGGGCAGGAACATTGTTTGGTGTAGAGAGATTCTTTCCAATCTTTACCGGAGGATCTCATCATCGAAATTCTTATTAGGGGACATTCTTTTCCTCACTTCTATCTTTACTCCGGGGATGATCATTGTATGTGGGTACCTCATCAAGATGATTTATCGGGACCCGCTTCTTTTTCTTCTCTAGTTTTCGTGAGTGATTTTCTTGTCTCTCTTTTGGGAGTAGTTCTTCCCCAACGGGTTTTCTCATTTTACTCTATATTTTTGAGAGATGCATTATACATGGGTACCTCATTAGGCCTTGTTTTCGATACCCACTTTACTTTTTCACTACCCACCTAAGTTGTGTATATGGGGGTGTTAGTGTAATTATGTTGCAAAGGAAACATAACGGGGTTGTTGTCATCATAAATTATATCTTTAGAGATAATGTCATCACCATTTCTAGTTGCTACACTACAACCATATAAGTTTTGTTGTGATAACATTGAGGGATTTTCAGTTTTTATTTGTTATTCAAGTAGTTTAAGTCATTATATGGTTGTTTCGGCCTCTATATTGTTCATGTTTTTATTTTATTCAAGGAAGTTTATGTCTTGTAGTTGTTATACCATTATAATGTTGTTGGTGTTGAAAATATCAAGCTCAATACTACTATTAGAAGTCATTAACAACTACAAGTTATCAAATTTTAAGGGATTATCAATGCTAGATGAGGTTGGTAGAAGGTTTCAAGTGAAGGGAACCATAGTTCGCCACCATATTTTTGTTTCAAGTGGAATTCCAAAGGGGTTGTGATGGTTATAACTTGTTTCCAGCCTCTATATTACTAAAATTTCTGAATTATGTGAAATATGTTCAAGTATTACAGATATACCATTCTTATACTATTAATTTGCAAGGTTATTTATTTTGGACTACTCTTATATATCACATTTAACACCTAGTTTGCAAGATTTAAGGAAATTTTATTGTATCATGATTTTATGAAGGGTTTCAACCATCAAATCGGCTAACAATAATCACTCCATCAATCATATTGATGTTTTGGGGAAGGTTTCAAATGAACCATGGTTGTTGCAACTTCATTCCTACTTGCATACAAACTGAGTGGTATAAATTAATGAGGGTTTCTACCTATAATATATTTGTATTATCTATTGGAACTCAAGGAAATTATTATGTGGCTTAGTGGGTGGACTCCAAGATACTTGATCCAAAAAAGGAATGATTTTATCTTGATCTTACTACTAATTTTGAAAAACAACATTATGAGATTGTACATGTGAATGCTTTTGGTAGTTTATTGATTTTTTCCCACAACTTGAAAATTTGGGTAGTTCATCACACCAATTCCAAAGGATGATATGAGATCCAAGATATGGGAGCTTTGAGTTTGCATCTCATGGAGGATTTTTAGCTTTTAATTATATCATAATGGTGCAGCAAAATAATGATGAAGAGTTCTTGAGATTGGTTTGGGATCCTGACATTGATAGAAAGGTTTAGGTTGGAGGAGTTGTCCCACTCCACAAGTACAGGCTCTAGATTACATGGGAATTACAATTTGATTCATCACATTGGCACAATGATACTTGAGCATATGGGCTTGAATTTTCCTAAGGAAAATTGTGGGAAGGAGAATTGTCATGTCCCCTTTTCTAGATTAAAATAATTAATAATATTATTTAAGTTGGGCCCGGTCATTTCTAATCTTTTGGGCAACTTAATAATAATATTATTATTAAAATGAAAAGTATTTTTAAATACTTAAAGTAAAATAATAATATTAAAGGAAACTTATGTTTTATTATTATTTAATTAAAAAGGTGATTTTTAATGTAAAATAAAGTCAACGCTAAAATAGAAATATAAGCATTACTTTATTAAAAATAAAGAAAAGGCCCAAAGTGGAGTGCCTAACTTGGGAAAGGAAAATGTAAAATTATAAAAGGTGGCTTGGGGGTTAATTGTGGCCACTTTTTTAATCATATAGTTTCATATTTTTGGATGTTAAACTTATGCTTCAACATTATAGTTAGTGAGGACAAAAACCCAATTGGTATTCAGAATTTGGGGATGAAAACCCTCAAGTAAGCATTGGTTGTCTCATCTAGAGGTCGTACTTGAGATAACAATCAGTTTTACGAAGCTAGGACATAAATTAAAGGTTATTTTAAAATGTTTAACAACTAGGAAACACACCAAAGAGCATATTTTTGTCCTATTCCAATTAGCTAACCCATCTACTTGTGTGAATAGCATTGGGAAGTGTAAAAACAATGTTTTGGGATGGATGACTCTCTAAGGAATGTGGTGACCCCTTGTGTAGACTATTGCAATAAGTTAAGACCAATCATTTAGTGTTTGAGCTTTCCAAAGGTCTAAATTCGTCCTAGGAAAACTTTTTCATCCTTTCTTCCTTCGAGTTCTAGCAATGTATGAGCAGCTCTTTTATTGTTGTATTTCCATTTGTAAAAATAAATAAAATAAATTCAAACTTTGGTGTAAAAATATTTTTTTGCATATTCATGTTCCTAGAGTATTTCTCTATGTTTTACCCCCTGTGGTATCCCCACTTGATGATAATTGAGAAATAATTAAATATTTCAGTTTACTATTTTTTTGTAAGGGTCTTTAATAAAAAATTAGATTTTTGTTATATGCTTGTGTAAGGGGTTGTGGGAATTTCCAAATTTTCATATTTATGCCCTAAGGGGATAATACACTTCCCTTCTACCTATCTTACATCTCTCTCTCTCTCCCCCTCTACCACTCTTTCCCATATATATCTCTCACTCTCCCCTTCTCTCTTTCCCTCTCCCTCTCTTCCTCCCTCTACCTTTCTCCCTCCTCTCTTTCCCCTATCCCCCTCCTTATTTCAATGTCTCTCCCCTATATATATACATTTATCCCTTTCTCTCCCTCCCACCCTCTTTACCATATCCATCTCTCTCCCTCTCTTGCTATTTCCTTTTCCCTCTCTCCCTCTCTCTATCCATACCCTCCCTCTCTCCCTCTCCATTTTTCACTCACTTCCTCTCCATATATATATATATATATATCACCCCTCTCCATTCTATCTCCATCTGTACCTCCCTCTCCCTATACCTCTCTCTCATATCCTTACATCTCCCTTTACATCTCTTTTGCATCTCATTCTCTCTCTCTCTCTTCCCCTATCTTTCTCTTTACCTATCCTATATTCCACTCTATATCTTTTTCCCTCCCTCTTTATTTCCCTTCTCTTCATATTTCACTTACTCCCTCTCTTCCTTTCACTCCCTCTCTCCCTTTCTCCTTTATCCCTTCATCCCTCTACCTCTCTCTCAACCTCTCCCTCTCTTCCCATCTCCATCTACCCTCTTTCCCATCTCATTCTCTCTCCCTCACCCAATCTCTTTCTCTTTACCTCTCCCTTTATCTACCTTTCTCCATCCCTCTCTCTTTCCCCTCTCTCCACCCCTTTTTCACTCACACGCTCTCTCTCCCTCTCTCCTTGCTCTCTAAATCCCTCCCTCCCTCTACCTCTACCTCTCTCTCAACATCTCCCTCTCTTCACATCTCCCTATTTCCCCTCTCTCTCCCTCTCATCTATCTCCCCCACTCTCTCATGGAATACAATGACTGTAGGATATGCACAAAAATGGCAAAACAAATGTAAATTTTAATTTCCATACATAGAGAAGAGAGAAATATGATTTTGATGTTTTTAAACCTATAGTATTTTTGTAAAATTTGAATGCTTTCAAGTTTTATAGTCTTGCACACTTTTAGAAATGTTGATTTAGAAAAATGGCTATAGAAAAAAATTTAGGAAGGATTTTACACAAATTGTTTCTTGGTTTTACAAAAATTATTTGAAGTTTTATACAATTTTTTTCTATGGTTTGACTCAATAGATAATTTCTAGTTCATGTTATCACCTATTAACCAATATATTACATTGAAGAGTGTAGATGTGTTTCAAATTTAGGTTTTTAAGAAGATTACATTAGGGTTTCAAAACTACCTAGAGATTTTCATTTAGAATGCAATTATAACAAAAACCGTTATGATTTAAATGAAAAATGAACTTACCTATATCCTCAATCTTCTATGTAGAGGTGCCACATATTTTTCTTCTTCTTCTTCTTCCCTTTCCTCTTATGTTGCTAGGTCCATATAGTAGATTGGAGTTTTTGGCTCCCCCTCTTCTTTTACCTAGTTATACCATATTTTTTTTTATTATCAAATTCTTAAAAATCCTCTCACTTTATTCTCTTCTTACCATTGTTTTGCCTCTACTCACTGTCATTTTTCCTCTAGTCATTCTCCAAGGTAAGGTAAAATGAAATGGGTTTAAATTTTTAGTTGGTTGGGTTTTTATTTTTTGTTTCTAGGTTGTGATATGGTGTAAATGTAACACAACTTCGTACAATGTTTGTGTCACCCCATATGTATTTAAAATGTATATATTTTATATTATATTTGTATTATATATATGTATATGTATGTATATATTATATTATATAAGTATTTTAATTATAAATTATTTATGTTAATATATTATTATAGATTACATTTAATTAGATCTTGTGATTGAAGCCTCAACTATAAGGACATAATTTAATAAGTATACCGTGTTTATAATTTTTTAAATATTGTTGCACATATTAAGGGTTTTGAGTGCCCTAAGCAATCATTTGAGAAAATGCCCCCCTCTCAATTTTAAGTACATTTGATGGTGTTTTTTTATTAGGTGTAACAATGCCATGTTTTATACCTATTTATCAAGGTTGATGTTGAGATTTTCCTTCCAAGTGGATCGAACCAATATTTTTTTAATTTAGGATAACCGAGGTTTAGGCATGTGTTGAATGTCGATGTATGATTGCAAAAATAGTAATTTCATAAAGTGTAAGATGTAATATTAGAAAAAGAGTTGTGTTATCCAAAATACCCCTCCTAGGGATATTTTGATAACTTATGTTTTCATTTGGACTTGGACAATATAAATTGATCAAAAGTGGGAGAAGTTTCAATGATCCAGGGCACTCCTCTTCTCCTTGCTAGTCCCCTCCTTCCCATACTTAGCCAAATTCTAGAAAATTGGGGAAAATGCAAGAGAATTGGTTACATATGCCTTTGGAGGAACATGAGGAACAATTCCTTCTTTCCTCTTATTCTCTGCATTACCGCATCGGCCATAACAAGGAGTTGGAATGTATTGCAGATGGATTAGACTTTTCAAGCACCGAAGGAACAGTTCT